>CM069858.1:210550744-211150744 GCA_036172795.1 Pelodytes ibericus | reverse complement strand
TATCTCTCTATATATGTATTTTGGTTCAGGCTTTGTAAAGGGTACTTGTAGAATATGTATCTCATTGGGCAGGACACAGCATTGTCTATTTGAAGTCCTGTTTAGTGGCAATGTTACCTGGCGTGACTTGAAAGGAAATCAATCTGTTTATCCGTAGGTTGTGTGAGCCACAATGCTAGCAATTCTGTACATGAAGCTTCTTCTAAGGTGGCAGCGTCTGTCTGGAAACTAATGTGTTGCATTAAGACTAAAGCACGTGTTCCTGGAATAGCCTGCACACAGCCATGCGCTAATTCAAACTCTAAGGGGGTAATGTGTGTTTGTGTGTGTATATATAAAACAAAAAAAGTACCCCAGGTTAAAAAAAAAAAAAGTGCAATCACTTGATATGTATTTTTTTTTTTCCTTTTAAATAGAGTAAAATAACTGCCCTAAGACTATAATGCATGAATAAAATCACTGGGATGGAACAGCAGTGACCAGATTAAATTCTTGCCTAAACATTGTGAATATAGGGGATACAGCATGAGCTGCAGATTGTGCTAACAAAGTTGCAAGAAAATTCAGAGTAAGAGAACATTTGTTTGAGTGATATTTCTCCTGCTGAGGAAATCACGTGGCTTCATTTGCAAAATACATTTTCCATTTGTGGTATTTAATCTGTATATAAAGCCATAGATTGTTATAAACAGGTTTGCTTGCAGGTCTGCTAGGGAGCTTTGTAGATAATTGTATCTATATATCCGCGTGCTGACTTCATTCTGAGAATCATTTCTAATCTACGCTGCACAGATTTTACTCTCTGATCATTTTTGGTTTTATACATTTTTTCCCTCCCTTATTTCCCTATACATTTGTTGCTACAGGTCAAATAAAAGGACTTTGTCTCCTAAATGTTGTTTATGCAGAGATAAAATAATAATAAAATGATCTATAGATTGTGTGAGGAGAATTGCAAACTAATTATTACAGCTAAGTATATGTTTTCAATGTCTCTGCTGTCTCTAGTTTATGACATTTGTCTTGTGTATTGATCTGCGAATTACACATTTCCCATTGATCAAGCCACAAGACCAATTTAAGCTCCATTTTTCTCAATTCACATGTAGATCATTTGTCATCACTTTCGATTTTCGATGTTTAGGGTAACAGTCCCTTTTAATCATCCCATGAAGACCGCTCGGCAGGCATGTTACACAATGGAAGCCAGATATTCGGGCTACAATTAAAAAAGCCCATTTGCAGGAATTTGTTACTGCAGAGAATATTTGGCTCCATCATCTCTATAGAAAAGTTTGCAAACTCCCTTTCTGTCGAATTGCACAAACATACTCTGCAGTATCCTGTGGAGTCCAGGTTTAGTGTTTGCTAGAGCTTGTTTTTAGTAAATGCAGGGATTGAGCCCTGTTGGCTTTCTCATTTGACACATTTATTTTCTGTGATGAACTTTTAACACAATTTAGGGTTTAGTGACTCTGCCAACCTAATCATGGCTTATATTGTGAACATGGAGAATGATCTATACACTTGGCAAAATTGCAAGTAGATGCATAAAATAAAAAATATAGGTTTTTAAATGTGTCCTTGTTGTCGGCTGCTTATGACATCACCTGTGGCTTGATATGTAAACACTCATTTTCAATGGGAAATGTGTAACTTGCATATAAAGCCACAGGGACGAAGAGCTTTTTCTCTTATTTATGCAATTCTACTAATACAACGTGTAGATCTTCTTTCTTTCTTCCCCCTCTACGATCACAGTGTAACGACTGTTCAGGTTGACATAGTCCCGTTGTATTCCATCTGTTCGCCGGTCATTTGTGTTCCCTTAATATATCAATCTTAATATATCAATTTTGTTTTCCACTTAACAAAAGTGTTCAAAAGGAAAATATGTAATAGTTGCATGAGTGACTTGGTCACAAATGCTAAAAACCTGCACAATTAATTACAAAACTGTATTGTGTCATTTTTTTTATTTTTTTTATTTTATGCAAATGAATTTCCAAAAATAATTGATTCTTTCTATAGATTTTTTTTATATATATATTTATTAAGCATTTTGAAGGAATTGTTTTGTTTTTACTGTTTTTAACTATTAAATTAATATTTGTGGACTTGAATATATATTTGTTTTTTTTGTGTGTGTTTTGGATTGAGATTGAACTTATAGGTGTCAGTTACTACTCATAATATTGTAAAAGCACTTTTATGAGCTGTTTTTAAGATGAGTAAAGTATATATGAAATGTAACAAACTACTTGGTATTATTGAAATTCTTCTTATTTTTAAATGGGCGTTCTGATTTGTCACCCTGGGGTGGGAGGGACAGACTCAATGTCCCATAGATCCCTCTTGTCTGTGTCACCCTGTGGTGGGAGGTACAGACTCCGTGTCCCATAGCTCCCTCCTGTCTGTGTCACCCCGTGGTGGGAGGGACAGTGTCCCATAGCTCCCTCCTGTCTGTGTCACCCTGTGGTGGGAGGGACAGTGTCCCATAGCTCCCTCCTGTCTGTGTCACCCTGTGGTGGGAGGGACAGTGTCCCATAGCTCCCTCCTGTCTGTGTCACCCCGTGGTGGGAGGGACAGTGTCCCATAGCTCCCTCCTGTCTGTGTCACCCCGTGGTGGGAGGGACAGTGTCCCATAGCTCCCTCCTGTCTGTGTGACCGTGTGGTGGGAGGGGCATACTCCATGTCCCATAGCTCCATTCTGTCTGTGTCACCCTGTGGTGGGAGGGGCAGACTCAACGTCCCATAGTTCCTGCCTGTCTGTGTCACCCTGTGGAGGGAGGGACAGACTCCATGTCCCATAGCTCTCTCCTGTCTGTGTCACCTTGTGGTGGGAGGGACAGACTCCATGTCCCATAGCTCCCTCCTGTCTGTGTCACCCTGTGGTGGGAGGGGCAGACTCCATGTCCCATAGCTAGAGCTCCCTCCATTATGTAACACATATACATGGCTTTTACACAGTAGTAAAATCTGTGTTCATGAAAGAAAATTTGTTTTTAAAGATCAGGCAAGTTTTTTACTTAACACATGAAAATAAAATGCTTGCCTTGCCTTGTCTTGTTAACTCCTTAAGGACTAATGACGTTTCACACTAGCATTACAATCCAGTCCTTAAACGCACTATGCCATTGTGGAACCTCCAACTCATTAGAATGAATGTATACAAAGCCCTTCTGTCGCCAAATGAGTGGAACATTCCATAGAGTAGACCATGGTTCCACCTCAGAAGGTTACATTGTCTGCCAAGTCTTGGTCTGATGACCTCCTATGGTGAGGTAGGATCAAGCTGATATCTGTAGGTATATGGAGTGCTGAAGCCTACGGCCTAAATAAACCAATTCAAGTTGGCTTTAGTGAATTAGGAGAAAGGCACATATTGTGTGTCCTGACTGATTTACTAAACCATCAGTCAGAAGTTTGACAGCTCCAACAAGGCGTCCATGCTAGAGTTCACCTCCCTATTGCTTTTCTGCGAGGTCAGTATAGTGCAAGAGTAGGAAGCCAAATTCCATAGATTCCGCTTGGAATGCCTCCCTCTTACTTGCGGAGAAGGCCAAATGAAGGTTATCGAGGATGAACTTTAAGTAAAAACAATGCCTCTGACAGCTGTTCTCTAGGTTTAATTTAAAGTATGTTGCATACCAGTGCAGGGTATAGCAAGGGGGAGAAGGAGGAGGGCAAGAATAGCATAGAGGGATGACTGTTTATCCAGATTACTCTTGTATTGCCTTCTGGCCGGATTTAATACAAAAATATAAATAAAGTACTTATTATTAGTAGCTTATTGAGCTTCATATACGTCTACTGGTAGCGGACATGTTGTTTAGAATCTTGGGTAAGATCTTCCTCTATCCGAATCAAGATGTCAGATGTACGGAACAAACAGGGCTCAATTAGATCCTTTTATTTGAGTTCTTTCATTAAATAATTTATTTTTAAAATATCTACACTTAACGCAATCTATCAGTTAAAGATGTATGTGTATATATATATATATATATATATATATATAAAATTTGGTTAGATGACGTTCCCGAATTTGCAGAACTTTGTAGCTGCTCTGAAACACGACCATAGTTAACAACATTGGCCATGGTTCCAAGGGCACATATTCCACTTGCTGCAGAAAGAGCATGCAAAGTGCAGCCCGGCAGTATGTAGGATGTATGTCAGACTATGTTTCAGCCTCTGCATTAAAACAAATTACTAAAAGGTTTTTGGCTCTGTAACCGTGCCGCCAAGAGCTATGATGTCTCCGGCCCATTGTAGGTTCCACAAGCTTCCTCCTCAGGTCCCGATCGGCACATAGTCTCTCAAACAGCCTATAATCACTCTCCGTCCCGCTCAGTATTCCCCCAACATAAGGGACGAGACCGGTCTTGTTAGGGGAAACCAAATAAGCACACTTTATTTAGTGACACACATACAGTATTTATACATTACAAGATCAGATACAAATAAATTGAACAATGACATGTAAACTGTTTAACTCATCATTTTTTTAACTTAGAAATTAAATGTAATTCGCTTACAACCTCCAAAGAAAAGAAAGTAATTTGATCATCTATGGCAGGGCTTGACAAATTTAATTTGATTTTAGGAGCCAGAAATTTTTTTTAGGAGCCAGACAATCACGCAAACATAAACGCAATTCATAAACACACACGACTACTTCACCTATATACAAACACACCTACTTTACATATACACATATATCCATACACCTCACACACACCTACTTTACATATACCCATATATACAAACACCTCACACACACCTACTTTACATATACCCATATATCCAAACACCTCACACACACCTACTTTACATATACCCATATATACAAACACCTCACACACACCTACTTTACATATACACATATATACAAACCTCACACACACCTACTTTACATATACACATATATACAAACACCTCACACACACCTACTTTACATATACACATATATACAAACACCTCACACACACCTACTTTATATATACACATATATACAAACACCTCACACACACCTACTTTATATATACACATATATACAAACCTCACACACACACACCTACTTTACATATACCCATATATACAAACACCTCACACACACCTACTTTACATATACACATATATCCAAACACCTCACACACACACCTACTTTACATATACACATACACCTCACACACACACCTACTTTACATATACACATATATACATACACCTCACACACACACCTACTTTACATATACACATATATACAAACACCTCACACACACCTACTTTACATATACACATATATACATACACCTCACACACACACCTACTTTACATATACACATATATACATACACCTCACACACACACCTACTTTACATATACACATATATACATACACCTCACACACACACCTACTTTACATATACACATATATACATACACCTCACACACACACCTACTTTACATATACACATATATCCATACACCTCACACACACCTACTTTACATATACACATATATCCAAACACCTCTCACACACCTACTTTACAATACCTACAAACACACACCCACCTCACACAGTATTTTCTTGGGGGTTTCTTCTTGATGTGTCCCTTTCATGCTGCAGCTGCACTCCGTTGGTCGGCGTGCTGAGTGCCAAGATGTCACGTGACGACATCCGGCACTCAGACACGCGTTGCGCGAGGGGGCGGAGCTTGCAGTCTATGCTATCTGCACAGACTTTACCCCCTCGCGCTGCGGAAAAATCGGATGGCAGCGGCAAGGGGACCATGAGGCTGGCAGCACCCAGGCGCCAGGTCTAATTTCCTGGTCGCCATGGCGACCTGGCGCCTGGGGTTTGTCGAGCCCTGATCTATGGACTGTTGCGGCTCTTTTCCAGAGGGTAGAGCACAATCCATGCAGTGCCGGGCAAATCATTCTGTACTCTATTTTAAATGAAGCTTGCCTGAGATTCTAAACTAAGACTCCATACTGAACAGTATAACTCTGTGTGTGCCAATGATATAACGGCTCGCTTATCTCTGGAGAATGTCGGATTATCCATGTGTGCGGCTTTGTTCGAATAATTCTGATTAATTGGACTGAATGCTGCTTAAATTGACCGTAATAGTTCAGAAAAGAAAAAGTGAAATGTTATTTATTGCTCACGCCAAGCAACATAGTTTTGTCCCACTGTTTAGCACTAGCAATTATGTATCCTAAGGTACATGTATGCTTATCCTTACATTAGGGACAGTGGTCTCTGAAACAAAAAAAAGTTTAGTGGGTCTTTAACTGCTGTTAACTTCATTCTCCATGGTGTTCAGCCTTCTTTAGAGTTTTTATGTAGTACTGGTCAGGGTGGGCTTGTAACCCATCTCTGAATTAAGGGTCCCTGAATAGCAAAAAGGAAATGTTGTCACCCTCCTGTGGACACGCCTGCATTCTACATTCCGCTGAGGAGCATCTAAATGTTATTTGTCTCCAAGAAAAAATTAGGGAATCCTCCAGTGTCGCTAATTGGTAGCAGGGTTCTCAACCGTGAAAATCTGTAGCCATCGGCATTCCAGCCGAACTATTGTGTGTTTGTATTAACTGTATCACGTAAGGGAGGGGGTATATTTACAGGCGCAAAACGCATAAGACTTGTCTGTACCGCTGGGGGAGAGGTTTAGTTCGTGTTTGCTATCTCCAATTAAAACGATTAATATTTTTACCGCCCATTACCTAGTATTGTGCTGGCATGTGAAGTATGCGCCGCCATTTTTGAAATGGGTAAAAAAACACAAACAAAGGAATAAATGGTTCAAACAGACAGATGATCAAATTATACACACAACTCCGGCTTTAAACTATTTAGTGCCTCGTATTGTGGTCACCTGGCATTAAAAGTGTTCAGTCTAAAGGGATCCTGTTATTTGAGGGTGTTATCTATACATTCATTAAGCTAAAATGATCTTGTAAACAGATTTTGATCTTCTTAAAAAAAAAAGATGCTGTTGTGTGTGTGCACATGTGTGTGACTGTGCATGTACAAACCTCCCAACATTTCCCAGAGTTGGGCGTTTGAGTATTGAATGAGCAGTACTCCTCCAGTTTCACAGACACCAGGGAATCAGTTGAAGATTACGGTATTGTGGTTCTAAATCCCGCTGAACTCTGTAGGACACATGGGGGGTATGCATGTGTGTGTTTATGACTTTATGTCCCGGGCAGCCACAGTACAGGATAATACAAAGTCCCGGATTGACAGCTCTGAAAGAGGCAGCCTGCCTGCACCAAGTAAGAAAAGCAAATCACACTGTGTGTGTGTGTGTGTGTGTGTGTGTGGATAGACATAAAGGGTTAAATTCTTTGAAACTGCCTATCTGGTAAATAGAGGGGTTTAATTCTCTGAAACGGCCTATCTGGTAAATAGAGGGGTTTTGTTCTCTGAAACTGCCTATTTGCTATTAAGAGGGGTTCATTTCTCTGAAATTGCCTATTTGGTATTAAGAGGGGTTCATTTCTCTGAAACTCCCTTTTTGGTATTAAGAGGGGTTCATTTCTCTGAAACTACCTATCTGGTAATTAGAGAGGCTAAATTCTCTGGAACTGCCTATCTGGTAATTAGAGGGAATCAATTCACTGAAACAGCCTATCTGGTAATTAGAGGGAATCAATTCACTGAAACTGCCTATCTGGTAATTAGAGAGGCTAAGAGACCAAGTTCCTCAATAAAGGTTAAGCCCGGTCTCTGGTGGCATTCACCACATTTGAATTGTCGACACGTTGCTGATTGGCCGGCGGTTTAAAGGTCCACTTGCCGAATTAAAGACGAATTATGTCGCTTGACCTCTGATTGGCTAGTGTTGTCTAACCGTTCTGCAATATTTCATGTATAAATGTCCAGCACAGAGGTGATTGATCGCTCGTTTAAAGGGCATCGTTGGCGCTGTGCTGATTGGTTCCCCAGTTAAGGGGCAGACTTGAATTCCTTGGTGCCGCCAAGTCTGGCCAAAGACTTGACGCCCCTTCTCAGCGATTGGTCGCTCCTTGTTTACCCCGTCCCTATTGGTTGCTAACTAGTTTAGCACCAAATTCAATTATCCTTTGTGTATGTGTGAACTTGTAATCCCCTATGTCCTGTTTCCATTCACTGTTCTATGTTAAACTTTAATCCTGTTATAGTTCCTTTGTCTAATCTATTTTATCAAGATGTTCAACTGTATATATTCGATGTGTTATGAAGCAATAAACAGTTCTTCTTGTTTTACCTAACACAACCGGTCTCGTCCGCTATGTTGTGGGATTGCTAGCGGGGAACCAGTTATTATATCCCCGTTTGGAGATTTGTTCTTTCCCAGACTTAGGGAGTGTATCTTTTGGAACTGATTCCAGTAGGCGCTACCCATCCTAGTAGCCCTCCTGTGACATTTATATAATATAAAATGTGTCCCTGAATGGCAGAAATAAAATGTGCTCACCCAATGTGTGTGTTTGACTGTGTGTCTATTTAACTGTGCATGTATGTATGTATGACACTGTGTATGATTAAGTGATTGTATGTATGTCACTATGTGTATGTAAGTGTGTGTGTGTGTGTGTGTGTGTGAGGGAGTGGTGGGGTGCAGAGGTTCAATTCTGGACCCAGGCAGCACAATGTGGTGGCCTAGCCGTGCTTATTAACTGACTTTATCTTCACTCAAGGTCCAAAATATTTTTAACTTAGTGAAGCAAAATTTTACCGGTAATCATTTACTGCCACTTTAAAGGGAAAGTCTGGTCTCGTAACTCACTTTGGTGCAAGATGAAGATTACTGCTTGTATAGTGCACAGGATTCTCTCCTAGAGTGATTTGATGCAGGCATTCTGCATAAATCACATTTTTTACATTTTTAATATTTGACTCAAGCCCTCCCCACCAGTTATTATTCTGCATGTTTAAAGAAGGTGAGGAAGCACTGATTATATAGACATTGAGGATATAATGTTTTGTTTAGTCACTTCCTGTGCTGTTGTAATATAAGACATTGTGTGGACTGTAATAGACTTGCTTTTGTACACAGTAGGATCTCTTAACAGTGCAACACATGACACCTGACATCACTAGAGAGACAGGAAATTCCATTCTCATTATTATTCTCATTGGTTCCTGCAGGAAAAAAAAAAAGTATTTTTACTTTTACTCCGCTAGTGTGGGCAGTCCTGGTTTCTTGCAAATAGGGTTGCCACCTTTTCTACAAAAAATACCGGCCTTGCTGGTGCTTCCACAGACTTAACATTGGACTCAAGCCAGTTTTTTACCGGCCTGCCGGTCAAATACCGGCCAGGTGGCAACCCTACTTGCAAACTGCTGTAATTTCACAATTCCATTTAGAAGTACGTATTTTAATTTTTAAGCAATGCAAAACCTACATTTTAAAGTAATTTGAGAGCACATTAATATGCATTAATATTTGGAAGATGCATTTTGTAAAAATATGGCCGAGGTGGCAGCCCTAGTTATAAATATATAGGTGGCACTGCGCCTTTAATATGTTTGTGAGATGGCACTTTGATGGTGTGTGATGAATACTAAATACATATGGAGTACCTTTACCAATCCATCTGACATGACTATTCAAGTTCTGTATTGATAAATAAACACTGAATAATGTACTTAAAGTGCAGTGTTGTTTTAATAAGCAATGGAGCTGGAGAAAACGCGATAATGGATTTATTATGATAATATTTTAATGTCATGCAAGTTAGTTGCACATTAGCCGGTGCCCTTTAAATAAAAGGGGCGTTTCTTTTTTCTTTCCAACTCACCAATAGAGATTGTCGGTTTTCTTATAACTCCGCCCTCTTCACTTATGATTTGCTGTCACTGGAACGCACAGAAGTACGTTTTGGTTGTGCCTGATTGATTGGTGCAAGGGTGCTGGAACGCATGACGTCAAGGTAGTAGGCGTGGTGTCAGCGGAAACGTGTTTCCGGGTCACACAGCATGGCTGAGCTCAAGATAAACCGCAAGTTCGCTGAACGGTATGACCGATACCGAGAGAAAGAAGAGCTGCAGCGACGTGAGTCACTTCCGGACTATCTTCCATAACTCTTCTGATAGGAGGCTCTTATAACCCGTCCCAATGAATACTCCAAAACGAGGCTTTGCTTCAGGCCTCACACAGAGTGTCTTATCAATAATGAGCATACATTAAAGTACCTCTGCCACCTAAACATTACCGTGACTGCAGAGAATACACAATGATGTGTTAGCAGAAATGCATAAAATAAGAGAAAAATATGTTTTTAATGTGTCTGTGGTGTCTCCTATTTATGACATCACCTTGTGACTTGATATGCAAATTACCCATTCCCCAGTGAAAACGAAATGCTAAATGATAGAATAAATCTCAATCTGCAACAATTACAACTCTGCCTTTTATACTAAATATTAATGGACAATATTACAAAATATGTTGGTGCTTCAGAAATATAACCAAAATAAATGTTTTTCTATATTACATTTTTTTTTTTTTTTACTAATGAATTATTAGTATTGATTACAGTGAATGTAGATGACCAGACCTCCAATTTAATGGAGAACCACTTATGAATAAAAAATATTCATTGCCATTACTGTGACATTTTTATTCTGCATTCGTGGTGAGATCTGGGGGTATTTTAAAGTTCTGTATATTTAAATTTAGCAATTTTTGAAGGATAAATAATCTCTGCTTTGCAGTTAAGGATCGCTATGGAGACCGGGGAGATAACAGTGAAACATCGAGCTCGGAATCAGATGAGGAAGAGGAGTTGGTGAGTATAATTTTATGTTCAATTACAGCTAGGTCCCGTTATAATCAGGATCCACTGACTCACATCTCGAAACTTGTCATATGGGTCCCGAGATGTGAAAGTGACAGCGAGATCTAGTACACTTATACAGCCACCGTATTATAACAGAGGTTACCTGTTTTTGGGGAAATGGTTGGGTGTCACTTTGTGGTTGGGTGTTCCTCACTATGGTGAAAGGGACATTCTCTATGATAACCTTTGGTGGGAGGGACAGACTCCATGTCCCATAGCTCCCTCCTGTCTGTGTCACCCTGTGGTGGGAGGTACAGACTCCAGGTCCCATAGCTCCCTCCTGTCTGTGTCACCCTGTGGTGGGAGGAACAGACTCCACGTCCCATAGCTCCCTCCTGTCTGTGTCACCCTGCGGTGGGAGGGACAGACTCCTTGTCCCATAGCTCCCTCCTGTCTGTGTCACCCTGCGGTGGGAGGGACAGACTCCACGTCCCATAGCTCCCTCCTGTCTGTGTCACCCTGCGGTGGGAGGGACAGACCCCGTGTCCCATAGCTTCCTCCTGTCTGTGTCACCCTGTGGTGGGAGGGACAGACCCCGTGTCCCATAGCTTCCTCCTGTCTGTGTCACCCTGTGGTGGGAGGGACAGACTCCGTGTCCCATAGCTCCCTCCTGTCTGTGTCACCCTGCGGTGGGAGGGACAGACTCCATGTCCCATAACTGCCTTCATGTGTGTGATGGAGAGGACATTTCTGTATCATTATTAACGTGGTGCTATTTTTCTTTGTAGACTGTAGATCCTAAATTGGACAAGGACTTTTACCGCACTCTGTCTCTGCTCAAAAAGAAGGATCCGAAAATATACCAAGAGGATGCCACCTTTTACACTAGTGAAGGTATGAGGCAGCAGCTGTCTATAGCAGTCTCACAGTTTAAATACACAACTAGGGCAGTAGTTCCCAAACCAGTCCTCACACCTCCTCCCTCCAACAGTCCAGAATTAAGGGATTGTCAAGTTTTGTTTAAATAAGGATATGTAGATGGAATGGATTTTAGTATTATTTTAAAAATTGTAATCTAAAGAAGTGGTTTTGAAACCAGACCAACATTACACCAAACATATCCTTATTTATACACAACTGGGTAAGGGGTAATCCCTAAATCCTGGACTGTTATTGGGGAGGAGGGGAGATTGGGCAGAAATCGCCCACTAAACTGGTCATTGTGCTACCCACTGGGACAGACCCTTTTAAACTGTTGTCCTTCAGCTGTTTCTGAACTACAACTAGCAACATTCACTGCAGTTAGGTACAGCAAGAATGAATAACGTTTATTTGTGAAAACAGCACAGACTTATATACACCCAAACATGACATCAACTAGGGGGAGGCACAGGGCAAATAATTATAACATGTACACCTCAAACAATAGAAAACGGGTAATTAAATACAGTATAACTGTACATAAAATAAACATGCCATCTGTAAATCCAGACTACAAGGAACAATAGATGGCTCGCAGGACAGTAAGCACTAATTGATTGGATAAGTACACATTCCAACACTAACATATAATAACATTTCTTAACCTGGTGGAAAAACAATGAATAGAGCAAAGGCTTGGACCTCAAGGTACACATCCTGAGTTAGCCTGTGTTGAAGTCCAGCTGTACTGAAGCAGGGTGTCACTGATGCCCCCAAAGTATGCACCCCCCAAACATAGCACCTCCAAAGACAGGGTCCACAGGGAGGTGTTTTGCCCTAAGGGCCCTCCAAGAGCTCCAGTCACGTAGACTGTCATGATTCACTCCGTGACGCATACCTTTGTATATTGTAGATGTACCTGCTGTAAGTCAAAGCAAAACATCGAAAGAGAAGCCGATGTACCTGAAGGACTACGAACGGAAAGTTATCCTAGAAAAAGAAGGGTAAGTCGGATGATTATTTAATGATACATTTTGTTATTCTTCATTAATGGCAACTGAGCCACTTGCCATTAATGAAAAATATAAAAACAAAATGCTTCTTTTGGTGTGTTATAGGGCATAATCATTTCTATCTTGTGCTGGGAATTATATCTTCTATATAGGTTAATGAGTGTGTAAAAAAAACCTATTGTCTGATTAACATCTTTATCCCCTTTGTGATGCATGGTGCTTGCGTCCCAGACGACACAAGCATCAAAACATCATGATTTGTTCCTGGATCGGTATCCAGGAACACTACGGCAGGGACCCGATCAGGGACTTACTAGACCTGGTGGGTCCCTGTCAAAAGATTGCCAGATCTCCGGACTCAAAGTGGCCGCATCTGACAGGTGGGATCCCGCTGCAAGTCCCTGCAGCGGGATCCGAGCACAGCTGTTTAACGCTGGTCGGCATAGTACGTCCTAGCGTCACAAAGGGGTTAAGACTTGGCTGAGGCAGCCAATCAGGGAAGGCGTACAGACGTTCATTATATGTGACCTGGGGGTAAATAAGTTCCGGGCAAAATATACCAAAATGTAACATTTTATATTCTTTTTTTTTTTTTAAGAAAATACGAAGATGAAGATAATTCAGATGAAGATGATGTAGAAGATGAGGTAAAGGCATCTAGATAGAGATATGGTCTGTAAGCAGGGCACAAACACAACAACTGAGGCCTAGTGACCGTGAGGTGCCTAGAGACAGCCATTTTAGTACACTATATTATTTATTAATATGTCCCTAGAACTAGGTGTCGCAGCAAAAGCAATTAGTACACATTATTGCACTATGAAGGGACGATTACAAAGAAGCAAGGGTTAAAAAAAGTGTCCTTTTTCCCAATTAAACCCGACGTCTATATTTATAGAGCTGGGGGGAAGTGCACAGTCAACCAGAGCTGGAACTTGTCTAGTTTTCAGCGGGGGGGTGTCTCTCTCTCCTAGTTCTTTAGTTTTTTACATGGTATCAGCAGAGGGGGCCAAGATAAGGTTCCCTCTTCTGAACCCATGTCAAATCCCTCTGCACTAGCAGAGGAGAGACAGTCACCGACCTGACTGGGCTGCCTGCTTCCATGGGAAGTATGGCAGCTGCCGGTCAGAGTATAAATTGCTATGTTCTATCAAAATGTATATGGCAGTTTATCCTCATACTACGGGCACTGCCCCTCACGCCTGATGGTGCTTTGGTCCTTAAAGGACAACTGTACCAACAAATGAATCTGTTTAGTTGAAACATTGCATCAAGTGTAGACATATTACATAGAAATGCTTCAATGAAAGAACACAAATAATGTACTTTATTGAGCCCTCTTTGCTTCACCTTTCTCTAACAGGGGGCAGACATATTGTTTAGAATCTTGGGACAGATCTATATTCAGTTGAATCCAGATAAATGGCATCTCCAGCTCTAGCAAAAATGGGTGTTCCTAGCATGTAGTGGGAGCCAATAAGAGGATTCCAATAGAGATGCATGAGTACGCCCCACTGCACATGTGTAGGATTTCAGTGATGTCACCAGTAACATCACACACCTGTCTTGCCTCCCCCCATCCATTGCATTAATTAGCTGCTCTCTGCACATGATCACACATTTGAAAGATTCCTAAGGATCTCCTGCATGCATTTGTAAACAAAACAAACCTGTACAACTGAAAGGTTAGACACTACTAAATGCATTTTTTTTTTGTCTGTGTCAGACTGCTGTCGTGTGGACATAGTTACTAATCACACTGAATGTCTTACAGAGAGCTCGCTCACCAACCTACCTCGAGGAACAAAAGCAGATCAGAGAGAGGTGAGTTTAATGGGGCATTGATTCCCAAAATATCATGCAAGATCTATGGGCAGGTGACACTTTCATCCTGTACCCATCTAATTAAAACAGATCCCAAACACTCGTGCCTCTAGCCCAGTACTTCTCAGACCTGTCCTCAAGGACCCCCAACCATCCAGGATTTAGGGATTACCATGTTGTGTTTAAATAAGAATAAGTATAACACCTGGTATTGTTCCCTAAGCATTAGGACACCACATCATAATCGTATTTAAACATAACTGGGTAATCCCTAAATCCTGGACTGTTGGGGGTCCTTGAGGACAGATTTGAGAAGCACTGCTGTAACCTATATATTTTTCAAATGGTCTGTATTGTTAATTTTAAAACAAATGTTTTAAAGAAAAGCCAATAGAGTTAAAAAAAAGATATATATGTATAATTTCTTTCCTTTATCTTTTTAGTGACATTTTTCTTGCAATGCATTTAAAGGGACTGTATCATTCAAAACATTGCTTTTACTGTAAATTTAGAGGATACAGAATGTTTGAGAATGATCTACACTTTGTATTAATAAAACTGCAAGCAAATGCCTAAATTAGGAGAAAAAATGTGTTTTAAATGTGTCTGTGGAGTGTCCTGTTTATGACATCACCTGTGGCACAGTATGCAAATGACACATTTCCCATTGAAAAGCAGTTAATTTGCATACCGTGCCACAGGTGATGTCATAAGCAGGCGACTCCACAGACACATTTAAAACATATTTTCCTAATTGAGGCATTTGCTCGTAGTTTTGCTAATACAATGTAAAGATTATTTTCAATCATTTTTTTTTATGGTCTATATTCACAGTAAAAACAATGTTCAGGCGATACCGTCCCTTTAAGATAAATGTTTGATTGCTAGACCTGCTTTTACTTGTACAGTTAGGTGATGAAATGTGTAGCGGTGGAGGATGGAATCCAAAAATAACAAGGAGATGAGGATTACACAAATAAAATGTAACCTGTAATGAATTATTCATTTCTAATACATGATTAAACCAGCGTGGTATAGACCCTCCCTAACAGGGTGACACCAACGGGAAGGAGCTATAGGACACATAATTTACCACTATAGACATACACTACTTATTACAAACTAAATGCACACATTGGGCATTAAATAGCAGAGTTAGAACATGTCTGCTGCAAGAAATGCCTGATTACTTCAGTTCGCTAGTGAGTAGCACCCTACAGAGTCTGATACACAAATATAATGTATATTTCTCTTGCACACAGCTTCCGCCCGTTTGTAGATGACAGTGACAAAGAGGAAGATGAAGGGACCACTGCAAATCTGTTAACAAAGCGCCTTAAAAGCAAGAAGGAGAAGGTGATTACCGCTAGCTGTCTGTACCGGCACCACCATATTGGTAGATGATGGCGCAATGTCTGTTGACATTCTGGCGTTTGTCGCCGTGGTAGCCATGTGACATATGGCAAACCATCCTTTTGTGGAAACGTGCCGGGATCATGTAACATTCTGTTTCCGCAGGACGAGGAGGAGGAAGAGTACGTGGCGTGGCTGAAAGGCCAGAAAGATTTAGAAGACAAAGATGAAGTCCAGGAATTGGTGAGGATGGGGGGTGGTTTGGTGTCAAATTATTAGAGGGGTCAGTAAGGAGATCTGAGGCGCAGAATCTGCTCCACATTAGAAGAAGGGGGGGTACCAATCACCAAGCAAAACACGTTGGTCAAACAGGAAATGTGCAGATCTGATTGCAATCTGAGGGATGAGCGGGATCTGGTATGGGCATGGTGTCTGATGATCCTTACAGGGCAGAGGGTACAGAGTGTGTGGCAGACCTGTAGCTCCTTAACCCACACAGCTACCGCTTGGGGTAATGCTTGGGCTGAGAGGTGCAGTGACTGATGGTCTTTACCTCCAGAGCTACCTGAAAAATTACTGGTCTGATCCCACGCTGGACGAAGGGGAGAAATTCCTGCGCGATTATATACTGAACAAGGAGTATATAGAGGAGGATACGGAGGAAGAGGATGAGTGGTGAGTTATACACTGATAATGAACGCGCTGTATAATGATACTGAGTATCTATACACTGATAATGAACACGCTGTATAATGATACCGAGTATCTATACACTGATAATGAACACGCTGTATAATGATACCGAGTATCTATACACTGATAATGAACACGCTGCGCTGTATAATGATACCGAGTATCTATACACTGATAATGAACACGCTGCTCTGTATAATGATGCTGAGTATCTATACACTGATAATGAACACGCCGCGCTGTATAATGATACCGAGTATCTATACACTGATAATGAACACGCTGTATAATGATACCGAGTATCTATACACTGATAATGAACGCGCTGTATAATGATACTGAGTATCTATACACTGATAATGAACACGCCGCGCTGTATAATGATACTGAGTATCTATACACTGATAATGATCATGCTGCGCTGTATAATGATACTGAGTATCTATACACTGATAATGATCATGCTGCGCTGTATAATGATACTGAGTATCTATACACTGATAATGAACACGCTGCACTGTATAATGAACACTCCGTGCTGTATAATGATACCGAGTATCTATACACTGATAATAAACATGCCGTGCTGTATAAAAGTGAAGAGTATATATATATATATATATATATATATATATGTTGTATAATGATGAATATTCCTTTACTTCTCTGCTCTATCAGCCCCCCTGCTCTGGAGGAGGCCCCACATGTGTCTGACTCTGAGGACGAGGGGGAACTTTTCTTAAAGAAACAGGAAGATTTTGAGAGAAAATACAACTTCAGATTTGAGGAACCAGAATCTGATTTGGTTAGTGGATGATCTATCCAGCAGTATTGCTGTGTTTGTGGCTAGCTGCCAGTGTCCCTAGCCGTCTATGATACCTATTCTTACGGTTTTGTTCTTTGTGTGAGCATTGTTTGGAAGGCTTCTGTAATAGGTTGGATGTTTTCCATATTCCCTTTCTAGGTCAAGACATTCCCCAGAACCATTGTGCAGTCTGTGAGACAGAAGGATGACCGGAGGAGGAAGAAGAGAGATGAGATAAAAGAGAGAAAGCAGAAGGTGAGAAGTTGGGCAGACTGGAGGAGAGGAAGGGAAATGGACACATATGGGAGCTACTGAGGGGAGCAGTCAACCTCCTTTCTCTGGAACTCTCCTCTTCCCACTTTTCAATATTCAAAAAGTCACTTAAAATTCACCTCTTTAAGGAGAACTTGAACACCCTTTTTAAACCTCTAGCCAAACCCACCGCGCTCTCCCTGTACCCAGATACTATTAGGAACAAGGGAGCTTACTATTCATCCATCCAAACACCCATTGATTAACCCCTGGTCAAACCCACCACACTTTCACTGTCCCTAGACACTGTTACGCTTACTATTGGGGTGCGACGGGAAGGGCGTTGGGCTGCGACGGCGGTACCGGGAAGGCAGTTGGGCCGCGACAATGGCACTGGGAAGGGGGTTGGCCCGCGATGGCGGTACAGGGAAGGCAGTTGGGCCAAGACTATGGCACCGCGAAGGGGGTTGGGCTGCGATGATGGGAAGATGATTAGGGCGCGACGACGGCACCGGGAAGGCGGTTGGGGCGAAAAGGTGGTGGATCCTAAACAGGAAAAGGAGTGGTCTGGACAGGAAGGGATGACAGGAAAATGGTGGGGCCATAAGGTGTGGATTATTGGTGAACTGTCAGCTGTATAGGTGGGATCAGTGGAGTCTTATGGTGTATTTTAGTTGCCTCTTTGAATAGAGAAAATTAAAATCACTTTATAAAAACTGAGAGGGAGAGCTGGATGGTCTGTGGAAGTGAGAGCAAAGTGGGTGACACCTCAACAGGGTTCTCCCAACTTATGCCTACAAGGCTTCTATGACGTGTGAAGGACAAACGCTGTGTCTGGTATGTTCTTGGCCACTAAGGCGGCAGTGTATAAAGATGTCTGAAGGAGGCTTCTGATTCTGTCATGATTGCAGGAAAAAGAGAAGAAGCAGCAGGAGTTGAAACAGCTGAAGAACTTGAAGAAAAGAGAGGTGCTCGATAGACTTGAGAAGCTCCGACACCTAACTGGAGAAAATTCACTAGGTGTCAGTGAGGAGGACCTGCTGGAGGATTTTGACCCCGCCAAGCACGACCAGATCATGGAGGTGAGGCTGCTGCAGCTGCATTTATTGCTGTTGAGTGTCTGGACGTAGCGTTCGAGCAAGACTAACCCTACTTGGTGAGTGAACGTGTTTATAGACTTGAATTGTGTTTCGCTAATCATATTTTATTTGTTATAGAAATTTTTCGGAGATGACTACTATGGGGTTGAGGAGGAGCAGAAGCCGCAGTTTGAAGATGAAGAAGGCCTGGAGGGTGAGTTTCGCTGCTCTTCAAATTTCTTTTCCCCTCTTCCTCCAAATACTCTTATTTGTCCCTATGTGAGCCCTGTCAGCCATTTTGACATGCTCCACTGCCTCTCACAGATGATTGGAACTGGGACACTTGGACGGGAGCCAGAGAAAATGGAAATGAGCAAGGGGAAGAAGAGAATATAGATACTCACTGTGACGACCCAGACTTTGTGGTACGGTCTTCCTCTCTCTCTGATTTTGATCAAAATGTGTGTAACGGGACGGCTACCCAAGGCTGGTAGCACCTCTGCCCATTGTAGGAAATCACCTTCTTAGCCCCCGATTATAGCTCCGTGTTCACACAGCAAGTCTTTCCTGGAGCCTTGCTCTTTGTACCCAAATAGCAGACAAGACCACTAGCAGTTGGGTACCGCAAGAATGAACAACAACTTTACTGGAACAGAAACAGGGTCTTATTTACAGATATAATCATGTTAACATAACTCAACCCACCTATTAACATACAACACAACATCGAGCAAAAAGCAATTCACCAGCATTGCTATAGATATAGAAAACCACATCATAATCAGCTTAACAGTATATTCAATTAACACAGAACAATGGATGTTGGAGTAAACTATCAATCATTGTCACTGACTCCTCTGTGACACATTGTAATCCTTCAGAGTGGTCTCCTCACAGAATTATGCATTACACATAAACCAATATACTAACAGAATCTGACTAAATAACCAAAATAAAGTATAGAGTTATAGCACATAAGCCAGGGTGAGTCAGGATTACAGAGGGCACAATCTGGGTGCATGAGTAAAGTCAGTGCAAACTTACCCACTGTACCCAAATCCCTCAAAACAGAACCCATTTTTAATGCCAGGACCCATAATCTATAGTGAGGTGTTTGGCCCTGAGGCCCCTCCAAGAACCCCTGTCCCAGTGGATTTCCAAATCCATTCCGTGGCAATGTGTAATTCGCAAGGAAATGGAAAATGTCAGAGCGCTAAGCTTGTCCCCGGCGCAAATACTATACATAAATCGCTATATAACGCCATGGGCGTGAGCATATGCTGCAGTGTGTCCAATAAACAAAAAACTGTCCTAATAAAGTTGGATTCTCTTGCATAAACATAATAAAAATATTCAGCAATATTAAAATGACTTACCACGTCAAGGCATACTGCCAGTAAGGCGAGACCCTAGCCTCACCTACCATCTACTGGGCACACAAAGCAGTCTACATTGCTACTATGTTTTAAAGGAGATGCAGTAAATCTCTGGATAGCAAGCGGCAACCAACAAAAAGGGGAGCAAACGACCACAAATAGGTGCTAGCAGTTAAATGGTGCGCTAAGCTCTCCAGACACTAATATTACCAATGTATAATATGATGCTTACTAAACAGGTGTGAGTGTGCTGCAAGTAATAGTGTCATTGGGTACATTGTGTATAATGCAGATAACTGTCATTTATTTTTAATTTCGAGAACAAGAATAACTTTAAATATATAACAAAGGCCTGCTCACGCTCTACTTGATTATATTTACCACTGTCCATTGCTCTCTTTCAGATGGACGCAGACTACGACCCTGGCGCTGAACCTGGGCCCTCTCGCAAGGAGAGGAAGCGGATACGTTTAGAGGCCGAGAAAGGCGGGAAAAAGAAGAGGAAGTCGCGATTCGCCGAAGTAGTCAGCAGGGAGAAACCAGTGTTTAACCCAGGTAATTAGGGCTTAAACGAACTGATGGACCACTTCATTAAACTAATACAGAGCGCTACCTCTCCAGTGACCTGAGAGCATGCAGGCTTAGACTAGTAGGAGTTGGAGTCCACTCCTGGTTGAGTTGCCTGCCTGGGGTATAAATGTTGACCAGAATATATGGAGAATGGATACCAATCTCATCAGACTTCCTCCCATTGGTTATAGCCTCGCCCCTTTTGCAGGCCGGGCTGCTCTAATAGGAGGGGACCCTGCCACTTTGCTCCATGTTTACTGTAACCGGGTGACGTGGGTTCACTAGTAAAGTTATTCCTGTGTCTCGCAGATGATAAAACATTTCAGCAATACCTGGATGAATATTACCAGATGGATTATGAGGATATTATCGATGATCTGCCCTGTCGCTTTAAATATCGTCAGGTCCATCCCTGTGACTTTGGACTCACCACCGAGGAGGTATGAATGGCTCACGGTAGGGGTATGTGTTCATTGGTGATAGCTGTGAGACACATCACCCCACTATTACCTCACAATTGGGGATTTATACTCCAGTGTATTGTCTTTCTTCATACCTGGTTTTAATGATAAAGCACCTTCTCTTCAATGTCTCAGCTGGAGTACCTGCTTGACCACAGGTGATTGAGTTGTACACATTCTTGCTTGTTAGCATTTCTCCCCACTGCTGCTACTGAGTGAAGCTCCAGCTGCTTGGTACTATTCCTATTGTGACGTCACAGGATTCTAATGATGACATCACTGCATTCTTTCAATGATATCACTGCACTCTCTAAGCTCAGCAAGTCTAGAATATGGGTCATTTCTCCCATCATTTGACCCAAGATATAGAACAGTACGTGAAGCATAAACTTATATACACAAGCACATAGGTGTGCATTTGTGATCTGATTCCAAGAATAAAGCAGGGAACATAGATAATATTTGTATTCTCTCTATCTATAAGCAATGTTTAGGCGACAGTCCCTTTGTTTATGGCTTAACCCTTTCCTTACCAGTCTTATTTTGCCTCCTTCTGTTATATCATTTGCTTTGGCTGAAGAGTGGCCCGGGTCAGATCTCTTGTGCTCACAGCTCTCTCTCTATTTCTCTAGGTTTTGAAAGCGGATGACAAGGAGCTGAATAAATGGTGTTCCCTACGGAAGACTTGTATGTACAGGTGAGTAGCTGCCCTGTTATTGGGACGGACTTTGCTCAGTACAGGTGAGGGGGTCAGGTATAGTGTTAAGGATTCACTGGGGGCCTTTTCCTGGTATGGGCAGCGCAGGGATGAGTTGTTCAGGCATGGCCGTGAGACGTCTTTATATTACAGATCCGAGAAAGAGGAAGTCCACGATAAGAAAATATACACTCAGAAGGCACAGAACGCATGGAAGAAAGAACACATCTTAAAGTCACTGACCCAGAGGTGAGCTCTCTTTTAGCCTTCCAATCCGTATATTATTCATCTGTGAATAGACAAACTATAGCTTGTCACCCACATGTAGACAGAAACGCATGTTTAGCGTCAGTCTCTCTACAGCCATATCAGTAGGGTGACTTTATTTTACTAATGTGTGTAATCTGTTATTACGGAGCTGTGAGTACCAGCACTTTCAGACCATAATACAACATTAATACTGATTTATTGCAGCCGTTTTCCTATAACAACCCTGCTCTTTCTCCCGTGGACCAGTCACCAAGCTTACCCCCTTTTTATATTTTACTACATATTAAAACTGATGACCAAAACTTGAAAATTGCCTTCCGCATGTACTGTATTTACAAAGTACAGCTGCTTGTGATTTAATTACTTAAGGAGTTGTTTGATCATGGCCAAGAAAGCAAAAATGCCTTTTGGACAAAAGCACCAGAGTGATTGATAGCAGAGACCTGACCAGGGTATGTATCAACCCTGTGGGTTATTGCAAGTCATTTAGTGTCAGCTACATTTATACTGTCAGACCGAGGCCATTTTAAATGGCCTCATCTGATAGGTTGGATCCTGCTGCAAGTCTCTGTTGCGGGATCTGGAGCGTAGTACCTCACGGGGGTCTGTGATGAGCGGCTCTTTAAAGGATGTCATCCGCATGGTTGTCCTGGCCATTTCTGTCAGGACAGCATAGAGCGTTCTTATGCATTACTAGCTTAAACTCTACCAACAACCTCTGTAGATTGGCCTTTGGAAACGAGCTGGTATTCCCAGTCAGAGAGACAGGAAGTTACATCACAACTGCAGCATTACCCTTACAGTGTCTGGTAGCACATAACACAGTCTCCACTACAGTAAAAGAAAGAACACCCACACAAACATTGCAATGGCCCCTCTCAAATAATACTTACAAAACATGGCTCCTTTCCCACCAGCAACTGGGAACTGCTTGCAATGGCTAACAGTCATTCTGCCAGCAGACGTGCCAACTGTCACTGAAAATTCTGCATCCTCTTTGGCCAACCTGCAGCTTACTAATTAATTTTTAAATTACAACAGCAACTGGTTGGAGCTTATTCTACAACTGATTAATAGTATTTGAAGGTGAAATCTTTATGCATTTAAATAAAAAAAATAATGATACTATCACTTTCATGGGACTCTTCTAATATTTACAGTGTGAAAGTCAATCTTGGAAATCAGTATATGAACTGTTTTACCAGAACTGCAACCAAATGGTTAAATTAACAGTAAAGGTCATTTAGTCTGTGCTGTCACTCCTTTATGACATCACCCTGTGGTGCCATATGCACAATAATGGAATTTGTCGTCAAACAGGGGACTAAATTAAAAACACACTTTCCCCTTGATCTATGCATATGCTTGGACACACCATGTATAGATCATTTGTGTAATCCTCATCAATGAGCGAGGATACTTCATATTTACCAATAAAAACACTTTGTCTTATGTCATTTCTACAGTGACGACCCAGACTCAAAATCCATGAAAACTACAGTGGGAAAGAAACATGGAGACAAGCTAAAGAATCAGGAAAATGAGGCACAAGATGTGACTTTGATGGCTGGTGACCGTAATGTAGAGGATCAAGAGGGATCTCTGGACTGTGTATCCAATGTTACGTCACCTTTGGCAGTCATGGATTCCAGCAGCTCGGCATCCAACACCTCGGCTAAGCTAGATAAAGTGATACAGGCAAAGGACGCAGGAATTGCCAAGCAGAGGGTAAAGAGAGAATTGGCCCTGGAGGACAAACAAGAAGGCTCAAAGGAAGCTGGCACTACCCAGAGCCCAAAACGGCAGAAATTGGGCAGGAAAGGTGGGCGGTTGTTGGGTACCAAAGTGAGAATGGGAGGAAGAGAATTCAGTGGACAGAGGCTGCTGGCATATGGCTTGAATCCCAAGAGGCTGAGATACAGACAGCTGGGAAGGGAGAGGAGGAAGAAGATGGAAAAGCAGAACAAAAAAAACACAAAGAAGAACTGAGCAGGAGAACACAACACTGTGGACCTATGGTGGGTGGGAGGAGTGGGGTAGAGACCCCATTCTTTTTTAATTAGACTCGGGATTGTGGTGGAGATGGCATCATGTTCTGACCCCTATATTATAGTTACTATACCCCTCACACTGTGATTTGGAAAAGAAACAAATAGAGCCAGTTTAAAAAGGTTTATTTCCCTACATAAATAAAAAAAATTTCCAGAATATACAGATTTAATGATTCTATTAATTCTCCAGTTTAAAATGGACACGACGAGACAGACAAACTTATAACCAGTGTCACCTTCTGCACTGTGTCAAGAAAGGAATCCCTGCTGGGGATGTGCAGATTAAATACAATACTTATCATTTGTTCTGAAGAAGAAGAAAAAAAAAAAAAAAAAGTTATACGGAACAATGACTGTTTAGTCGACAGCTGCAATAAAAAAGGGTCTGTGGGTGTGTAATGGGTTAAGGGTCAAGGAAATTACCCAATCACAAGCATGATCCATCTGTAAAAAGGCTCTCTGCTTAACAGCAAGGTATGCTGGGAAATGACTGCCCTGCAGGGTCTCTGAGACCTAGCGAGAGTTTATTTTTTTTCCTGTAACAGCATAGTGATTGATTAACCACCAATATCGGGGTAAACAGAATACAGCGGGGTAAAACCCGTTTCTTTGCAATGTGCAGTTTGTTCACAATCAGGAAAGGCAGCTGAGCTAATAAGCTTTGTATACAGAGTTACTGCAATCTCCCAACATTCCAGTGGGAGTGGTGGGCTCTGCTCTTGATTGGATGGCTAAGATATCCAAGCGCACTAATCAAGAGCTCACAGATGAGCACATCCAAGCATAACCTGCAGCTCTCTGATCCCTGAATTGAGACCCAGGCCTCAGTATTTAGACAGCAATCTGTTTAAAACAAATGGAAACAAAAAAAAAAAAAAAAAATCTTTTTTTAAAACATGAATATCCCTATTGGTCCCCACAGCATCTCACGCAGTTCAAGTAAGAGAAATAGTGCTTGTGATGGATGAGAATCCCCTAATACCACATAGGCGTCTTCAAATCAGGGGGGTGGGGGAGGAGGAGGCCCATGTTTATAGAAACTCAAACTCATCTGAGCTGGGCCTGGTTCCTACTCTTCTATGGCACATAGGGGCGTGAGTGCTCTGTCCCACCGCCACGCTGTTATATTCCTGAGCCTGTCCATCTGATATACTGAATATAGGATACTTCTCTTCTGCTGCTGGAGAACCCAAAACCTGAAAAGAGGAACAAGCGCTTTTAAATGGAGGTTCCTAATTCAGTGACCCCCACATACACCGGGTGCGGTTATTTTAAAGACAATGTGGGCTTGCTGATGAAGCCATACTTTTCTTGTATATGTCAAAAAAAAAAATCACTATGCCAACAAATGGAATGCTCCTACTGATTACTCCCCTTTTGACTCCCTGGTGACACAGGATGTGTATACCATGATCAGACAAAGTGACATGGCTGAGTGCCTCGACACTCCAGCCATGTATGTGGAGGCCCCCGTCTATGACATTGCAGCGATTGCATGTGTTTAGCTGTTAAAGTCAGGTTTAGTATCTCCCCACCACAGCAATCGTGGGACAGGGAGAAACCCTGTACCCCAAGCAACCCCCCACAATAGTTAGTTGTTGGGTTAGGGTTACAAAGTCACTATAGGTATCCCAAAAATAAGCAATGCGCTACCTGTAGTTATTACCTTAATAACATTTATGTAATGTACAAAAGATGGGGGATTTCTAAACATAATTGAATCTATTTAACACAATTTTTTCATTAAACTTTTGTAATTGTGTAAAAGTAAATTTTTTTTTTTTTTTTTCTAATTCTCCAAAATAATTTTTTACATAGTAAATCATATGATTAAACCATTTGTATTGGTATCTAAATTAAGCCCTTCTTATCCCCAAAAATATATAATTTGTGTGGATACAGTTAATGAGAGAGAAAAATTACAGCTAAACACAAACACCAAAGAAGTGTTAAAACTGGCAGTGTCTTACCCTTGGTGACACAGGCAAACATGCTGAGCACCAAGGGATTAGTTAATGGGATGCAGTTACCAGATTATTTGTAATATGAATGTGGAGATTAAGAAATGAAGTCTACATTGTGTTAACACATGTATATGCTTGCAATTCTACCAAGAGGAAAAAAAATGTGTTTTAATTGGGTTTTTGTCTCTTATTTATGACAAATTTGTGGCTCGATATTCAAATAAACCTTTTAAATAGAGAAATCCGCAATTTACATATCAAGCCACAAGATGGTCATAAACAATAGACAACACAGACACATTTAACATGCACTTTCGCTCTTAATGCTCCTTGCAATTCTGCTAACACAATGTGGGTGATGTATAAAGATGGCACACACGAAGATAGTGCCAAATACTGATGTTATCAGTGTGTCCGCCTATGTATGAGGCAGACTCCCGGTACCGCGCGGGCTTCGCCAATCCCGCACTTCCAAGTTGCACTGGCACTCAGTGCGTTGGCGCAGCCCATTTATAAAGTAGCTGCTGATGAAAAGCACCAGATTAGTGTCTGAGAAAGTCCGCCACACACTGGAGGTTTTTCCCACGCACTATAAAAGATGCTGTTTTGCCTTCCCAACACTATACACTGTAGGAGGTTGTGATATATAAACCCCAATGCATAGTTTATTTTTTATTCTCTACATTAAGAGTAAACGTGGTTATGGTGACAGTTTTCCCTTTAAAGCCTAAATCTAGCCCGATAGCACTAGAAAAAAAAAATATTAAACACCACGAGCATGCTCCAAAAGCCGTCACCGGATAGAGAGCAACTTACTTTAACTAGACGGTCACAGAGGGTGCCAAAGTCCAACCGATTTCTGGCATAGAAAGCAAACGTGCAGCTGGGATCCATCCTGGTGATGGGCATTTTTCGGGGTGAATTACAGTGAAAGGACTGGATCAAAAGAAAGAACAGAAGGGACTTAATGAAAGTGCTAATTTCCCTACAGTAGGGGAGTCAAACCGCCGCCCCTCTATGTGCTGATGGCCTACATCTCCCATTATACTCTACCAGCTAAGAGACTGGCAGGGGAGCATGGGAGATGTAGTCCTCTAACAGCTGGAGGGTCACTGTTTGACACTTCTGCATAGTATGCTTGTAATGCTCACACAAGCCAATAGTGGTGCCATCTAAACCTGTACCTCCCCCTCTTACCAGAAAGCTATCAGGACACGTCGTACCTCTAACACATTTAACAGCTACATTTACCTCTAGAGGAAATTCTTCCTTGCTGGTGTCGACGTATGATTGACAGTAATGAGGATCCAGGTATAAGAGGTAATTATCTGGGGAAAGGACATACAGGTCTTAGTACTAAAGCCATGTAGATCCCTCCAATCAAGGAGGAAAACTGCACTGTATATTAGTGACATGGAGTGATCACACAAACCTTGGTAGCCAATAAAATACAGCGAGTGTTTGGGTTTCCCACCGATGATTCCTAAACAGGACGGCATCCGCAAGAACTCCTAGGAAACATGGACATGAAAAATGGGCTGATTAATTCATCAATAGTTATGTGTGCCAATCTGAACTGCTTTATGTCCCATAGTTCCCTCCTCTCTCTGTCACCCTGTGGTGGGAGGGACAGACTCCATGTCCCATAACTCCCTCCTATGTCACCCTGTGGCGGGAGGGACAGACTCCATGTCCCATAGCTCCCTCCGTTACCCTGTGGAAGTAACAATGACCTTTATGACTCAATTGGCCCATTATGGACCAGACTGGTAGACTGTTGTGTACATCACTGGGCGAGAGCAGAGGACAGACTGAAAAATATCCCCGTTAGACAAGAAGGCTACCATGAATTGCTGCAAAATATATCTAATAGCTCATCTCTGCCTTCTTTCCATACCTTAACACAGTGTTTATACACGGGATTGAAGGCTTCCCCTCCAAGACGTACTGGCACCAGGATTATAACTGCCCTCCCTATGCAGCTGGTGTCTGCAGTGGGATCAACTCCTCCCAGCAGTTCTTCAACATCGCCCCGGTAAACTAAGACAGGAAGCACAGCGGATAAACACAGGGCACTGGCAATGCAACAACATGTGTAGACATGGTGCAGTACATACAACAACAACTTCTGCATACATGCCTAGAGTTTCTATGCAATATAGTATATGTTCACTGTTAATTAAAAGCGGGAAAATGAATTTCACATAACAGCACACTGATGATCATTAGCGGTGTCCAGTAGGCAAAATGGGAAACGTGCATTAAATCTTAACTAGTGTGAAAGCAGATAACCTTTGTACATAATTTGGAATGCGATTGGTTATTACGCACTACCAAGGCAAGGATAAGATTTTTAATGTCACGTGGTAACATGCAGATCGTGTTGGCCTTCCCTTCATACCTGTGCAGTCTTGAGACACGTAGACAGACAGTTCTGGGACTTGAGATGTTTTATCCAAAGCTTTCCTGTGAGACAGAAATGGAGATTAGACAATTTGAGTATTACAACCAATCAGCATCTTTTATTCCCCCATTGGTACATGCAGTTGTTCAGAGTACTGGACAATGTATGAGGCTCATATGATGCCAGGTGCTATGAGGTCATAAGCAGATCAGCACATGGCCTTCTGCTATTGGTGGGTGCCTGCAGTGTACATTGTGATGTCACCAAAAATGTTCAACATTCTAAATGTCCTTTAACCTGTTGGAATTACCAGGTCAGTCATGTCAAACTCGCAGAAATAAAACAAAGATGCACAGCAGCAGCGTCACCAGGGGGTGCGGACCTAGGACCACACTGGATGCACCTTCAACGGGGGTCCAGAGACAGAGTCCCTTAGACCTAGAAGCACGGGCAAGGGTGAGTTTGGTGAACATGTGGAGCACTAAATTATGAATTATTATTGGTTCTACTATATTATGCTGCGGGGGGGGGGGGGGTATTTAATGTTTTATGGGGGAGTGTATTTACTATATGTGAATTACTTATGGTTATACTATATTATGTGTGCTGGGTCACCCACTAAGACTTGAAGAAAGGAGATTAAGTCTAAGACACCAGAAGGAATTTATTTACAGTAAGACAATAGAATACATAGCCCTCTAACATTGCCTCTCCAGCCATACCCATAACCTTGGGTATCTTGAGAAGAGTGCTGACAAAAATGGCGGCGGCCTGGTCTCTCATTCCAAGTTCACACTATTCAACCCTTCAAAGAGGATTACAAATCACTACTGAAACCACCTTTGCCTTATCCATCAGCGTATGTATGTCCCCCGTGCCATATAAACTGTATGTTTGCGATCTACCTTCTGTATCACACAGTCACTGTTCATCTAGTTTAGTCTGGAATGCTCCGTACCAGTGTGATTTGATGCTGGCATTCTGCATAAATCACATTTTTTTATATTTGACTCAAGCCCTTCCCGGCGATTACTTTGCATGCTTACTACAGGTGCGGCAGCACTGATTATATAGACTCTAAGCAGATACCGTTTTGTTTCATTTCATTTAAAGGTCACCATGCTCATGTACACAGTAGGATATTTACAGGATATTCCATTAATTTGAATTAAAATTATTATAATTGGTTCCTACACACAAAAAAATAAAAAAAATAAATAAAAAGGAATTGGACTTTTACTAATCTAGTGTGGGCAGTCCTGGTTTCTTGGAAACTGCTGTAATTTCACAAATTCATCTAACTGTACCTTTTATTAATATTTTAAGCAATGCAAAATGTAAAACACACATTTCAAAGTATTTTGAAAGCACATTAATATGCATAAACATTTTGTAATATGCATTTTGGGCACCAGACAGTCCCTTTAAGTGTAATCCTCTATTTATAAGTGGATAGGCCTGGGTAGATCTCACTTACCGCATAATGTGTGCCACAATGCTGGGCCCATACCAGTCTCCTGCCTTCTTGCCTAGGCTGCCCCCCAAGGAGACCATGCGGTGCAGACCGAATGGGGCATCGGGGTGGTCAGCCAGCCAGCGCAGTATGTCTCGATGTATCTGCTCCTGGTGGGGGTCCTGTGAATAGTGTCGGTGAGGCAGACTGTTCCATTTGCAGCGGTCTTGAGGGAACTTTGTGGAGGAAGGCGGTGATAAAAGGAAGGTGTTGGATGGAGAGGATGATCGGATGGGTTCCATATCTACCAAGTGCGTATACAAAGCACTAGGCCAGAACCAATCTAAGTGTAGAAAGAAAATAAACCGTGTCTAGGTCACTATGATTTTCAAGTTACACACACTCCTAGCTGCCCTGTGTGTGGGTGACTAGGTGCTATTGAGGCAAGACTTGTAACAGGATTTCTAATTGATACAGAGATTGTCACATTTCAGATCCAACTGTCGTAAAGAGTTCTATTATCCCTCTAAAAAATATGTGTCATCACTCCCAAACTATGCTCCAATGACCGAGACAGTGTAGTAACAAGCACGACTCTAGAGTGTCATGGTGTTTGTGTGTATAATTATATATATATATATATATATATATATATATATATATATATATATATATATATATATATATATATATATATATACACACACACACACATACTTTTATTTTATTTATTTTTTTAACACTTATGGGGTTATTCACTAACCGTGAGATGCAGGTGAGCTGAAGTGAGATAGATATTGCATCCCACTAACTTAACAATACATTGATGAGTTTCTCCTGCTAGAAGAGCACAGCTGGCCATGAATAATACCTCGTATAGCTTTATGGATTGGTTTTTCAAGTACATAACTCGAAAAAGGAAAAATAGAAAGAAAAGGAAGACGAGAAAAAAAAAAATAAAATATAAACATAGAGGCCACTCAAGCTTTAGAAAATAATGCTGAGTTGATCTTCATGCAGAGCATAAGTGCACATAGAATGTTTTTTTCCCTGTAAGCATCACTGGTGCCGGCTGATCACCTTTCATAGAAGGCTCCAGCAACAAAGAGTTGCGCAGATGTCATGCGACTTTACATGTCCAGCTAGCACACGTAAAAGAAAAAAAATCTATAAACTTGTGCTTACAAATCACTAGCCGCACTAGTTAATTGATTTTTCAAAATCTGCAATAAATCAGTCAGTCACAATGCCTCATAACTCATGATTAATAGAAAGCTTATTAATTATTTTACAAGCCAGAGAGTAAAGATAATTTACCAGCGGTATAGATTTTTTTTTGGGGGGGGGGAATCTGTAAGCTTCTCTAATATTCTTTAACAACGCAAGTACCAAGATCTCTGGTCCCTGGGACGACACATCATTACATTAAACAGATAAAAGTGATTGGGTTTCAACACAAACCTCTGGATAGGAGATGGACCAGAAGACCCTGGGCTAGTAACATTTGGGCACTCCTGATCATACAACCCCAGCCACAGTCTGTAGTAAGAGCTGTTCCTTCTAGGGCTGGAAAATCCCGTCTGTACGTCAGCCAGACCCGAGACACAAAATCTTTCTGGAAGCGCTCAATGTCATCTGTATCAGGGGAAAAAAACAAAAACACATTCTTCAACCCTGTCACATAACAACATGTTTCACATCTTGAATGGTGCATGAGAATAGAGAAACATAAATGACATCTATTCCACCAGTAAGGGAGGAGCCAAAAACACTCCCTCAGGTAAGGAACAATTTAATCCACATATTTATTGGCAAAGAACAACAGTGAATATGCAGATTACTTTACAATCTTAACTGAAGGCCTTGCTGGTGCTGAGCCGCTCTGTATATTTAATCTCCGGATGCTTACCATGTGACCTACGGTGATTGTAGGCATGCATGTGCAGCTGTACCCCAAAGTGCAGCCATATTTATATCTGCAAGCCATTGGCAGCAAACAAAGGTTAAAAGACAAAAAAGAAATCCCCATGTTTCTTGGAAAAGTGCATGAAATAGATATTTTAAAACAGAAATGCTGTGATTAAATTACCTTATTGAGATTGTTTTTGCGTCAAATAGTTCTATCGGGGGGCGGACTTACTTTTAGATTCTTGGGTCAGATGAAAGATCTGACCCAAGTTTTCCAACAACATGTCTGCCCCTGACAGAGCTATACAGAGCAAAGAGGGTGGAATAAGGTACTGTACATTTACATTCTCTTAAATTAAAGCATTTCTATTTAAAAAATCTGCACTTGATGCAATTTTCAAATAAATGTAGAAAGTTTTGGGCTGACTGTTATCCTTTAAAATGATGTATAGCAATTAGACTACCAAATAAAGAGCTATTGTCTTTAAAGTGACAGGATGCCATTATCACATGGCAGATGAGCTTCAAACCCCAGCAAAATACCCGTCTCGTATTTTTAGGAATAAGAAAGAAAAAAAAAACGCTTTCTAACCTCTCAGTGGTCAAAGGAGCTTCCAAGGTCCACTGACATCACACCAAAGAGTTATTGTTTCATCTGCCAAGCTCTCGCTACGGCAAGATGCTCCAAGATTGAGAAAATGAGGTGTGTGGGCGAGCTTTAAAAACCAGCCAAGGTTCAGAGTGTGAGCCAAGGCATTGTGGGAGCAGGACAGAGGAAGAAGATACAGATTCCTTCACATCACAATAGGACTGAAAACCATGGCTCACCGAGGAGTTAGGTGTTCTCATCCTGAATGGATCTGGAGTAAGGAAACTACAAGAGTTTAAATGATTTAAGAAAAAAATAAATAAAAAAAAAACTAAGACTTAATTCACTTCACCCATTTCATACAGATTCCCTGCTCCAAGAGGAGTCTCCATAAAAAAAATAAGATAAAATAAAAATCAGTGTAGACTCCTCTCAGGCACAGTCATAAAAAATGTGCAGATTATTATTCAAAATGGCGCCGCCCATTACTTGGCTTCATCAACCTATTGTAAAAGGGACTACATCACCCAAAGCAAGGTTTATACTACATGGAAGAACTTTTTTTTTTTCTTCAATCAAGAATGATCTACACATATATGGAGTTAGCAGAATTGCCAGCAAGTGCACACATTTAAAGAAAAATTTGTGTTTCAAACGTCTGTGGAGTCTCCTTTGTATGACATCACCCTGTGGCTTGATCCGCGAAAGTACGGCTTTTCAATGGTAAATGTGTAATTTGCATATCAGACCACAGGTGATGTCATAAACAGGAGATGCCACAGAATTAAACAATTATTTTCTCTTAAACTTATATATGTTATTGTAATTCTGCTAACAGAAATTATAGATTCTTATTCTTTACAGTCACTTTATAACAATATCTAGGTGAAGCCTTTTGAGATGATTCTATGTCTATTCCTTCTTGCCATCTGACCAAACTAAGTATATTGTGTTTATATCAGATTTGTTCATCCCAGTAAACAACAGAATGCCTGATTATGTATGGCAACAGTGCAGTAGAAAGCACTATATTATCCAAACTCCCCCTTGGACCTCTATTAGAACACTCTGGCACAGCTCTGCCATAAACTAACTCTGCATTTTTTTTTTTCCCATTAGCTTTTACTGAAATAGAAGAAAATCACAATCCCATTCCAGCATATGGAGAAGGAAAACTTGTAGCATGTCCATTTTACGGGTAGTTACTCCGAGAGATGGCCAAGTGACTGCATACTTTGGAAACTCACCATCAAATCGGAAGTTATATTGTTCACCCAGCAGATAAAGGGGCGAGGATGTGCTGAAATGGGTTTTCATTTTTACTGTCCACCCTAAAAAGGACGTAAAAAAAATTAATAATAATCAGTCACCGTGAGTAGGAGGTCAGACCGATTGCGCCATATTTACAAATATCAAATTGTCTGTGCCACCATGAAACAAAGTACCAGTCCGCTCATGCAAAGGAGCAATGTCCATTTAAGTGACACTCCCTCACCAAATGTCCTCCCCTGGCACCCCTTATTGCCGGGAGCACAAGTTGGGAACTATGCATGACTGTCTCTAGAATGTTGTCTGGCTTCTCGGGGTCTGGGATGATTATAGGGAGGGTCTGGGATGATTATAGGGAGGTTCGGGATGATTATAAGTCGGAGGACTAGCTAATATTTTTCTCACAGGCCCTCAGCTGTGTCGACCATTAGTGGGATGTCCAGACCGCCGGTGCCATTGCCTGCCGGCCATTCTTACCATATTTGACGTTGTTCCATGCAGTCATCAGTTTGCTCTTGATTTTATCCACCTCGTCCGTCTCGCCGTCCCTGGCGGCTCCTTGGAAGCCCATCTTGGCCTGATCGTTCCGACTGCTCAGGTTCCTGTGGCCCTCTGCCCGCCGCGGAGTTTCGGAGCCCACATATTGCGTGGCAGCGGGGGAAACGGAATTCATTTAACTGGTGTGGCCTTCCGAAAAGAGGGAAACGGAGTCACGCTGAGGAGAAGAAAGAGACGTTTAGTTGGGAACATTTCCTGTTCGATCATCTAAATTGATAAAAAACAGACAAGCAAACAAACAGATAATCTGATACCTAGCACCACTTACACAATATTACAGAATGCAGGGTGCCTTAGCACTTAAGCTGCCATCCAACAACACCCTGGTTCCCTAGAAGGGGGAATAAAAACATGAGTTACATCAAAAGAGTTGAAGACACTATGTAAATAACTGTAGGGGCACTACCCTTCCCTGTCACTAAAGTCCCACCTAATACATTTGGGGGGGGGGGGGGCATTCCTGGGACCCCCACAATACAATCCACGAATGTAGACCCCAAGTACCAGGCAAGACAGTATAGAGGTTTTAAAACAGAAGAACATTTATTGTACAAATGACATAACTTATATACAACTGAAGATCTAATGACACTTTGACGAAACAATAGAAACATAACTGGATTAGGACCAGACAGAGTTAATCCGTTTAAACCACGGTACCGCTGGAAGGCTAAACAATCACAGGACAATTATACAGTGCACACAACATGAACACAACATAAACAGCAGTTAAATTCACTGGGCTTACGTGACACCCTACATACAACACGCGACCAGTTTGACAGCAAGGTGGGGCATACCTGACTTAACTGCTTATATGCTCATTATCCCGTTAAATGTAAACTTTTGTTTGAATAAGGTACATTTTTTGTATTATTCCTAAATAAGGAAACATTTTCCCCGTTGCGAACAAGCTATTTCCCACCATTACGTATGCAGCCCACTTCAGAAAAACAAACAAACGTGGACAGACTATCAGTTTTGTTCAATAGAGCATCTCTAATATTAAATCTTTCATTTCAAGAAATACCTCTGATATCAACATTTCCCAACAGGTACCATGACTATCTGCCACTTCTCACTCACTCCACACAGCACCAGTACACACACACTACACACTTACAGGTGCATAGCCATAGCTCCCAACATCTTAAATGGGACACTTGTATATTTGTGGGGGTGGCTGGAGGTGGGGCACTACCAGAATCTTTTCTGTGACTTTATGGCCAACTGGTAACTATTGATGTAATTTGCCAAGTCATTTAAAATACGAATCAAATATTTTGTTTACACAAATTACAGGTTGAGTATCCCTTATCCGAAGGTCCAAAAACCGAAATGACCCACATTTTCAGATGTATGCTAAGGGATCCTTCACCTTCCTGGCGTCCGGCTTCACTCTCCTGGGCACCGTAAATGAGGCGTCAGTGCTCTTGGGAAATGTAGTTCCCAAAGCGATGCGACTGGTGGGAGGGACTACATGCGACAGACAGATCATCTCGGCAGCACCGTGGAGCAGGTAAATTCACCAGCTCCACTAATGGAAATTATATACATTACCTACATTCAGAGTGAGCAAGTTGCTCATATTGAATTTAGGTGATCGATAATTTTTAGTGCTGGTGTTGGCGAAATGATCCATCATCCGTAAGTATCCGTTATCCGAAATGCTGCCGGTCCTGAGTATTTCGGGTAAGGGATACTCAACTTGTAATATAAAAACACATTTACTGCCGTGTAAACACACTATATTGTGAGTTTTATTGCTCTGGATATCTGGGATACTGTTATACAAACCAAAAAGTCTGGGCTCCCAGCAAAGAAGGACAACAGAGGTACAGAGAGTTTGGTTGCAAACTACGGACACTTGGGAGGTATGCCTATCTTTAGACCCTTCCACAGATACAATGGTGGTTATATATAAAAGTGCGGCAGAAAAAAATAAAAGAGAAACAATATTATTGTTCTACTTTAAAAAAAAAATGTCTTCCAACAATATAGGTATAGTCAGAGCAGAAATTTAAAGGGAGTGTCTAGAGCCAAAAAAATGTACAGTTAGATGAATTTGTTAAATTACAGCAGTTTGCAAGAAACCAGGACTGCCCACACTAGCTGAGTAGGAGTCAATTTCCTTTTTTTTGCAGCAGCAGCAGCAGGATCCAATGAGAATTCCATTCAAATGAATTGAATTTCCTGTTTCTATAGTGATGAAGTTTATTCCATTCCATAAAATGTATTATATTCTAGCAGCACAGGAAGCAACTAAATGAAACAAAACATTATATTCTCAGTGTCAATAGAAATCAGTGCTGCCGCACCTGCAGAGTAATCACTGGGGGAGGGCTTGCTTACAATATAAAAAATGTGATTTATGCAGAATGCCTGCATCTAATCACACTAGGAAAAAAAGCCTGTGCACTATACAAGCAGTAGTTTTCAACGTGCACTAAAGTCAGTTTGGGGACTAGACTGTCCCTTTAATGAGTTTCACACAAAATATCTTGTTTACTCAAAAGCTGAGTGAGGACTACAATAAAAGGAAAACATGTTTTTTTTAGTGAATAAGTACCATCTTCTGTCCAGATAGGGTGCACCATATCATGTATAAAACCCATTTTGGTTTCCATGGTGACTGCTCCACTTTTACACCTTCCTCCCCCCCTCCCCCGTGAGCTTTATAAATAACTGGCTATAAATGCATACATACAGAGGGAAAATAAAACAATATATAGAGACACCACTAAATCACCTTTAAACCCAACAAACTCCCCCAGTTACCTGTGCACCCAGCACAATGAAGAGGTCCAGCAGCCACCCTGCTCACCATACCCCATGCACACAGCTGTTGTGCCCCCTAAGCAGGATTCATAACCCGGAACTGTGCCTTTAAATCACCTATACCCACTACTAACACCCATAGAGAAATGAACCCCAGGAAACCAGCTCACCTCATCTTCCAGGGACACCCCCCCGCCGGAAGTCACGGTACCCCTTGCACCCCCCAAGTAAGGTGCAACGCCACTCACAGCACGGCTTCCTGGTTACCGCGTGACGTCACAAGAGTAACCACGCCCCCTGTCAACTGAGACAGGGTTTATGACCAGCGGCCAGTCTGGCCCGGAAATCAGAAACACTTCGGGTCAATGGATTAGGCTCCGCTAATATGGCGGCTCTCCAGGAGACGTAAAGTTTGCAATCCCAGTGATTAGACCTCGCATGCAGTCACTGACAGGCAATAGAGCTACACGTACAAGAGGCAGAAATAATGTCGCCAGATTTACTGAGTCTTCCAAGACCAAGGATGAGGTTTAGCAGAGCAGGTCAGAGGCCGAGTAAAAAGACCAATTACTTCTACAGACTACCAGTCTTGCCGGTACAGTGCCCACTGGATGGTACCCTTTCCCTGCCTTTATTGTCTGTTACTTGACGTGGTAAAACATAATTCGGCTGCGAGTGTCGACTGGTCAAACAGGGTTCAGTGCAACAGTCACTGATCTTTGCAACAAAATAGCGTGATTGTTCTTTAACCCATGACTACTGTATCACTAAGTGCAAATGATAATCCTGAGCAGGCATCAGTACTAAAAACCATAGTACTTACCAGACTATTTTTAGGGACTGGGTAAAAGTCGGATCCAAACATTTTCTCTTATACATAGATGTGATCTTTGCATATTTAATATATATATAAAACTGGATCCTTCCAGATTTGTGCATATTTCACATCTATACATCCAGATCCTTACATATTTCACATTTACACAGCAGGATCCTTGCATACTTCACATATATAGGCAGATCTTTACATATTTCACATCTAAACAGCTGGATCCTTATATATTTCACATCTACACACCTGGATCCTTGCATATTACACATCTATGCAGCTGGATCCTTGCATATTACACATCTATACAGCAGGATCCTTGCATACTTCACATCTATACATCCAGATCCTTACGTATTTCACATTTACACAGCGGGATCCTTGCATACTTCACATATATAGGCAGATCTTTACATAGTTCACATCTATACAACTGGATCCTTATATATTTCACATCTACACAGCTGGATCCTTGCATATTACACATCTACACAGCTGGATCCTTGCATATTACACATCTATACAGCTGGATCCTTGCATATTACACATCTATACAGCTGGATCCTTGCATATTACACATCTTGCATGTAACTGCACACAAAGAGCGATGATGTCTCCGGCCCGTTGTAGGTTCCACAAGATTCCTCCTCAGGTCCCGGTCAGCACCAAGTCTCTCAAACGGGCTATAATCACTCTCAGTCCCGCTCAGTATGCCCCCAACATAAGGGACGAGACCGGTCTTGTTAGGGGAAACCTAATGAGCACACTTTATTTAGTGACACATACAGTATTTATACATTACAGGATCAGATACAAATATATTGAACAATGACATTTAAACAGTTTAACAAAATAGAAAACATAATTGAAATTGGTGCCAGAATACCTGTCTGGTAAGGGGGCCAATGAATACAGCTATGCTAGGAGCTTTTGGCTTTTGACACGGACAAGGTCTCTAGGCAGAAGGCTGGCCCCCTGTTACCCCGGCAGGGGTAAGAGTCACGGTGGATACCGTGACAATTCTCAATTTTTCTAAGGAGACTGATGACGGAGAAGCCCCCAGATGGGGTTACTCTGAAGTCAGTCTGTTCAGCTTTTTCCCCACAATCACATAAGTTACAGTCCCCAAACTTTGTCTGTTCACTTAACTGCCCCAACTTCTGTCTCCCCTCAAACAGGTATCTGCCTCTAGACAGAAGAGCCAATAGCACCTTCTCTTGGATGCCCTTTCAGCCACTGGGGAGAATGCAGGGTAGCAAGGGTAGAGGAGCTGTTTGTTGGGGAAATGTCTTGGTTAGGTCCTTGGACCATTGGTGCCAGCATTTCTGCTGGTGTGATATCCACAAAATTCAACGTTATTTTTCGGTCATGCTCCACCGAAAGAAGCAAGAGTCCCGTGACTACCCAGCCAGGTTGTGAAGGATCTAGGCAGACTGTGCAGAATTCCGGGGACCCAGGTGTGGAGATTGAGGTCCCAGCCACCCAACTGCAGAGGGACTAGATCCGGGGAAAACAGTTGGCAGAGGTCAGCTGCACTCTGTGAACATGGTAATGGAAGGCAGAGCCCTAAGTACTGGATGTAACGAGCTGTCTACTGGACATAGTAGACCCTCTAGACATGAGGGTGGAGTTATGGGCTTTGTGTGACAGCATAAGCTCTTTAATTCGGGGACCAATGGGAAGTGAGCCGAGAGCTACCTAAGCGGCGTGGCTTAACCTTTATTGTCAAGCCACTTTGGGGGCCTGGCTTCCCAGTACACTAACCACCAAACGAGCTACATTCAAATCCCTGGTTGTTATAGACATGCACCACATTTCGGCATAAGGGAGCCCTTTAACTCAGGGACCAATGGGAAGAGCGCCTACACTTTACCCCACCCCCTGGTTCGCCCCCGAGTGAGCCGAGAGCAACCCAAGCAGCTGGGCTTAACCTTTATTGTCAAGCCACTTTGGGTGCCTGGCTTCCTGTACACTATCCACTAAACAAGCTACATTCATATCCCTGTTTGTTTTACATGTGCACCACATTTCGGCATAGGGGAGCCCTTTAACTCTGTGGCCAATCACAGAGCGAGCAACATATTTCATCTGAAAGTGCCGACTTTCAGCTCTGGGGCTCCAATCGGGGTAAAAGGAGAAGAAGCTGCCACTCAGGCTTCCAAAACGAATGGCTTAAAGTCAATGTGTCTGGAGGAGCCAATCAGAGAGCGAGTGACAGAGTCACTTTAAACCACTGACCAATCAGAACAGGAGCGACAGCTGTTGTAGTGGTGGTTAGTTTGCACGGGCCAATCACTAGCTGAGCTACCTGTCTTCATCCGAAATGTGTAATCAAGCTCTTTTTTGGAGGGTATCCGAGGTAACTCCTAGCCCGAGTTAGTCATGCTGGGGTGCTCTCCTTTATTGAGGAACTTGGTCTCTGGCTGGTCATCCAAAATAAAAAGACAGTAAAAATAGCCCTTTTCGGCACAGGTACTGGGAAAACACATATAACTTAGCTGGAATATAGGCACTGTCGAACGGGCAAAACATGGTTGGTTGCGGGGACTTCCGTGACATTGGGATATGCTGGCGGGGAGTGAGTTTGGAGATTTATTATTATTTACCGGACCTGAGGAGTGTTTCTTGTGGAACTGTTTTCGGTAGGAGCTACCCATCTTAGTAGCCCTCCCGTGACAATGAGTAAAGTTGCAAAGTGCAAACTTACCCACTGTACCCAAATTCCCCAAAACAGAACCCCTTCTTCATGCCAGAGTCACCCGTCGCTCTGAATTTATAGCGCAATGAGTGAGGGGGCGGAGATCCACAGTTTGTGGAACTGACACAGACTTTTTGCAGAAGAAAAAAAAAACTGGATTCCAGGGGCAAGGGGCGGCAGATGGCAATATCTGGATGCCAACTATTCCCTTGGTCGCCATGGCAAAATTGTGACTGGTTTTCAAGCCTCCGAGATTAGGGAGAGCTACGGTTATGTGACATGCCCATCCCAATATCACCCCTCTAATGAGTGGCACCTCACTAGTCCACTACTGACCCACACTATGATGCTCGGCCAGCATCAGGAGAACTTCAGTTAACAGGAAATACATAAATAAACTTTCTTATAAGGGAAAATCAATCCAAATTCAAAATTACATTGCAGTGCCACCTTGAGGTTCGAATGAGAACTACATCGAATGATCATATAATCGAACAAAGAAATATTTACATTACTGTATCACTGTATTGACTTCACTTTATACAGTTAGGAATCCATTAAATAGATTTAAAATGATTTGATTAATTTAACATCAAATGTTAGTGATTTCAGCTTAGAGGGATTAGTAGTGGGATATCCCATGTACTATGCTGAAACCCAGAACACGGACTGATCCACAAGCTGCTGAGGAAAACGTTTCATCCACATTCGTCAGTCATTTTGAAGTAAAACAAATGGTAATTTAAAAAAATTATATGAAACAAAAGGAACATTTATAGAACCGCAGAAATCACGGAGATTAATTAGATCAAGTAATATTCTGGGGTGAAATTGGACAGATAATGTATGATGTATAAACGGTAGCGTATAGAAAAAAGCAGATTTATAACTATATTTTAGATTTATATTTAACGGTTGTGAATTTGGCGGTAATTTTGAAATATAAGGCGGTTACTTTTGTCCAATGAATCACCAAATTATCAATGAAAAGAGAATCACAATATAGGATATCGCAGAAACATGTGCAGGGGAAAGTCTGCTGTCTGGAGATCCTTCTACACACTGTGACCTGTTCGAATAGATCGGACATGAAATGGCTTTTAATATCTGAACGGCGTGTGTTACAATAAGTCTTTCCAGCTACAAAGTGATAGTGATAGAAACGAAAATCCCTCTTCCCCAACGCGCGTTCATTTATGTGCGAAGAGCGACATCTAGTGGTTGGATTAATGTAAAACACAAAGCTTAACAGTAATCGGAGAATCACGATATCTAGGAACGGGATTAAAGATATTGAGTTGCGATCATTTTATATAAACCATCTAGGACTGTATAGGACCGCAACGACATAGAATAAAATTGAAACCACGGTTAATTCCTGCTAAAAAAAAAAAATCCGTTACAAAGCGAATGGTTTGTGCAAAACACGTGTCCCGCTTTAGGATTGTATAGTGGGCAGATAATGAAACAGGTCTACTCTATTGTCCCAATTCGTTAAAAGATTTCTTACAGGACAATAGCGACACCGAGTGGGTAGTTGGGTTATATTATTTTAATATTGGTCCTTATAAACCAATTTATAATGTAGAATTATGTGATTAATGGATAGAGGGTATGGGCGCTTGTGACACTAAAGCTCTTTGTGGAGATTGTGGGTGGCTCTTAAAAGAGCCTTTGTGTTGAGAGTAGTTAGGGAAGAGTCTTCAGTCTATTTGCCCTTGGCTGGCTTGTGGCTCTCGGTTTTCTTGGGCAGTAGCACAGCCTGGATGTTGGGCAGGACACCACCCTGAGCGATGGTCACTCCTCCCAGCAGTTTGTTGAGCTCCTCGTCGTTACGCACAGCGAGTTGCAGGTGGCGGGGGATGATTCGGGTCTTCTTGTTATCACGGGCGGCGTTACCAGCCAGCTCCAGGATTTCAGCGGTCAGGTATTCCAGCACAGCGGCCAGATACACTGGGGCACCGGCACCCACACGCTGCGCATAATTCCCTTTCCTCAGCAGACGGTGAACCCGACCAACTGGAAACTGCAGCCCTGCTCTGGATGAGCGAGTCTTTGCCTTGGCACGAACCTTGCCGCCTTGCTTACCACGTCCAGACATCTTCAGGTATATCGTACAGATCAGATACAAACTGTGATAAACCCACCCCATCAGCCTCTATATATACTCTCCAATATACAAACACTCTGCTCTGTGATTGGATAGTTTTAAATTGCACCAATAATATTTAGAGCTGTCATAGAGGAGGAGCTTATGGAAATCACATGAAAGATCTGTCCAATAGAGAGGGAGAGAGCTTGTCCACCTCGTTTGCATGCGCTGCCTATATATACAGCTGCCGGAGGAGGCGCTAGTCACTTGTTATCTGTATTTTGACGAGTTACTACTTTCTATCATGCCTGAACCGGCCAAGTCTGCTCCTGCGCCCAAGAAAGGCTCCAAGAAAGCGGTGACCAAGACCCAGAAGAAAGATGGGAAGAAGCGTAGGAAGAGCAGGAAGGAGAGTTACGCTATCTACGTGTACAAAGTACTGAAGCAGGTCCACCCAGATACTGGCATCTCCTCCAAGGCCATGGGGATCATGAACTCTTTCGTGAATGACATCTTTGAGCGCATCGCAGGGGAGGCTTCCCGCCTGGCTCATTACAACAAGCGCTCCACCATCACTTCCCGGGAGATCCAGACCGCCGTGCGGCTGCTACTGCCCGGGGAGCTGGCCAAGCACGCTGTATCCGAGGGAACCAAGGCTGTGACCAAGTACACTAGCGCCAAGTAACAGCTGCGCTCTACACATCCATTAACACAAAGGCTCTTTTAAGAGCCGCCCAACTTCTCCTTAAACGAGCTGATTGTATTTCTTTCTTTTAATGGTGACTGCCGTCATTAAATTGACTGATATCAATGTGTTCATTTAACACAGATCCCGGAGTAGACATATGCGATGTTCAAAAATTAAGGCAGATGTGGCATCTGTAGTCGCTAAGTTTTTGGTTAAACAATAAGGCCTTGGTAATCTAAGGACTGAAGGATGTTTGACCGATGCAATGGTAGTCAATTGTATAAGATCAGATGTCGCTGTACTACATACCGTGTTTTCCCCATATGCTTTACAGTGAATTAAAGACAGTATTAAATTACTCTATTACAGAACAGAGTTGGAAATATCTATATATAGGTCCCACAAACCGTGCATGCAGCTTGCATAAACAAAGGAACAGTTACCGATAACAGCACTTTCGTGAATAAGTGGGCGGCCCTTAAAAGGGCCTTTGGGTGAGACTTTTAGCCTGGTACTGGGGACTTAACCTCCGAAGCCATAGAGTGTGCGGCCCTGGCGTTTCAGAGCATACACCACATCCATAGCGGTGACGGTCTTCCTCTTAGCGTGCTCAGTGTAGGTGACTGCATCGCGGATCACATTCTCCAGAAATACTTTCAGCACCCCGCGTGTCTCTTCATAGATGAGGCCGGAGATTCGCTTCACTCCTCCTCTCCGGGCCAGGCGGCGGATTGCGGGCTTAGTGATTCCCTGGATATTATCCCGCAGAACTTTCCTGTGACGCTTAGCGCCTCCTTTCCCGAGACCCTTTCCGCCTTTACCTCTGCCAGACATGGTAACTGTGTGCTGTGCTTGTGAATGAATAAACCAAGTGGCCGAGACCGTCTGTTTATATACACAGAGAGCAGACCTGATGGGGAACTGCAAGCAAGTGGGTGGAGTCATGTGACCCAGAATACTAAGTAACAATATCTTGTAATACCATTGGCTGCATAACAGTCTGTCTGAGTAACAGCTATTTACCTGTGGCAATTCTGTACATTTTTTTAATACCTATGTACACATTATGTATATATTTATCTTACAGGTACTTATTTCTGCTTGCCTATTGAAATATTATTTAGCTAATAAGCTATCTGGGTGTCAAGGGAAGGCTTCTAGGATGGGTAGCCCCTACCGGAATCAGTTCCACAAGATACTTTCCTCAGGTCCTGTTAAATATCATTGGCTATTATCACTGGTTTCCTGCTAGCAATCCCACAAATTAGCGGATGAGACCGGTCGTGTTGGGTAATGTCACAGTAGCTCCTGCGACCAACCATATTATGCCGTTGGTCAGTGCCTCTGTCCTGGCCAAGTTATGGTTGTTCTTCCCTTACCTGTACCGAAAGGGTTATTTAACTGTTTTGTGTATTTTGGATAACCAGCCAGAGACCAAGTTACTCAATAAAGGTTGAGCCCGGTTGTCACGAAATGGATTTGAAGATCCACTGTGACGGTGGTTTTTGGAGGGGCCTGGCAGGCAGAAGATTCCCTGTAGACTATGGACCCTGTCTGTCAATATATTAGTTTGAGGGTACACACTTTGAGGGCGCCAGTGGACTTCAAATACAGGTTTTCAACTGGACTTCAAATACAGGCTCATTCAGGATGTGAGCCAAGATGTGTACTTTAGGATTCAAGCCTTTGTCCCATTCAATGTGTTTCCCCCAGGTTAAGATTGTATCCTATCCTGTAAACCCCTGTAATTATGTCACCTTACCCATTGTCTTCATGTAAGTCATTCAGTGTCCTGTTGTACAGTGATGTCCTTTAATTAGCAAGTTACTTTAATTGAATGCACTCTGTATGTAGCTGACCTTGACACCTTTGTATCCTGAAAGGTGTGAGGCAGGATTTCCCCATTGTATGTCCTTCTGTTAAACTGATTATATTGTGTTCATTATGTGGATTACTGTGTGTATTGTAATTAGGTTTACTCATGGTAATTCCCATCTAGATTACTAATGTCATGTTTATGTGTATATAAGCTCCCTGTGTGCCCCGTTCCTATTGGTTGCCAACCTGTATAGCATCAGATTCAATTATCCTTTGTGTGAATTTGTAATCCCTATGAATTGTCGGACCGGAGAATCACTAAACGGCCGTCTATCGGACGTAGTAGATTAAAGCTCAGCATTCACCCAGCAAGTCTTTCTGGACCCTTGCTCTTTGTACCCAAATAGACAGGACATCTAGCAGTTAGGTACAGCAAGAATGAACAACAACTTTATTTGTCAAACAACACAGACTTATAAAAAGACATAAACCTGACATCACAGACATTAGGATACAATGGGGGGATGGAACTAAACATAGTTCTCCAACTAACTGGGGCTAGGAATACATTAGACTTTAAGACTATAAACCAAATAGGAATTACCATACAATGAGTACACACAGAGTAAGACACATAATGTACACAACATAATCAGTTTACCAGTTAATACAGAACAATGGATGTTAGAGTAAACTATCAATTCTAGTCACTGACATATTATAACCCTTCAGAGTGGTCTACTCACAGAATTAAGCATTACGCATAAACCAAAATACTAACAGAATATAACTAACTAACAATATTAACGTATAAAGTTATGGCACAAAAGCCAGGGCCCATAATCTACAGGGAGATGTTTGGCCCTCTGGCTCCTCCAAGTACCCCAATCAGGCAGGCTGTCAGAATTCACTTTGTGACACCCCCAAACTAATAAATCAACAGACAGGGTCCATAGTCCACAGGGAGTCTTCTGGCCCCCAGAGCCTTCAAGAAGCACCGTCACAGTGGATCTCCAAATCCGTCTTGTGACAGCCTACAACAGATTCTACTGGAGCAATGTTTTCTTCATACCAGCATACACCCTGCCCCCTACAACAGCGTATCTCAGTCACTAATGCACCGCCCCATATACCCAGCTTCCCCACCTACCCGACCCGTGGGGCCCTATCAGAATAGGTATTATGCACCGAATGCTAGACCTAATAGGGCCAAATTCGGCAATATTCTCTGCAGCTACAGCCCTGGGATCCCCCCTATGGGTAGCTCCTACCGGAATCAGTTCCACAAAATCACTCCTCAGGTCCGGTAAATATCCAATAGCCAAACGGGGCTATGATCACTGCTTCCCTGCCAGCAATTCCCCCAACATAGCAGACGAGACTGGTCGTGTTGGGTAAAACAAGAAGAACTGTTTATTGATTCCAAACACAGGACATATATACAGGAAAACATCTTGATAACAAAACTTGAACAAAATAACTCTAACAGGATTAAAGTTTAGTATAGCATAGTGAATGGAAACAGGACATAGGGGATTACAAATTCACACATACACAAAGGATAATAGAATTTGGTGCCAGAATACCTAGCAACCAATCAGATTCACTGTAGAAGACATTCCTGGGGAAACTGTTACAAGTGATAAAGCTCTTTTAACAGGGCACTATACATTATAGACACACAGTTAACACAGGGGAAAACACACATAAGCCGTATCATGGGCACCGAAGAACGGCAAAACATGGTCGGTTACGGGGGCTACCGTGACATCATATAATCAGGGTCATCTTATATTCGAGCAAATACAGTATTTACCGGACCTGAGGAGTGTTTCTTGTGGAACTGTTTTCGGTACGAGCTACTCATCTTAGTAGCCCTCCCGTGACAATGAGTAAAGTTGCAAAGTGCAAACTTACCCACTGTACCCAAATTCCCCAAAACAGAACCCCTTCTTCATGCCAGAGTCACGAGTCGCTCTGAATTATAGCGCAATGAGTGAGGGGGCGGCATGTAGATGGCAATATCTATGATGCTCAGACAGCATCAGGAGAACTTCAGTTAACAGTAAATAAATAAACTTTCTCATAAGGGAAAATCTATCCAAATTCAAAATTACATTGCAGTGCCACCTTGAGGTTCGAATGAGAACTACATCGAATGGTCGTATAATCGAACAAAGCAATATGTGCAATATTGTATCTGACGTCACTGTATCCAATATGTAATCCATTAAACAGATTTAAAATGGTTTGATTTATTTAACATCAACTGTCAGCGGTTTCAGTTTAGAGGAAGAAGTAGTGGGATATCCCATGTACTACGCTGAAACCCAGAACACGGACTGATCCACAAGATGCTGAGGAATACGTTTCATCCACATTCCTCAGTCATTTTGAAATAAAACAAATGGAAATTTAAAAAATTATATAAAACGAAAGGGACATTTATAGACCAGCATAAATCACGGAGATTAAATAGATCAAGTAATATTCTGGGGTGAAATTGTATAGATAATGTATGATGTACAAACGGTAACGTATATAAATTGTAAAATAATCAGATTGATAATTATATTTCAGATTTATGTTTAACGGTTGTGAATTTGGCGGTAATTTTGAAATATAAGGCGGTTTCTTTTGTCCAATGAATCAGTAGCCCGCCTCCCGAGCAGCCAATCACTGAGCAGTACAGCCTATAAATAGCAGCCTTGCTACACATTCACTTACACCTCTGTTACACAATGGCCAGAACAAAGCAAACTGCCCGCAAATCCACCGGAGGCAAGGCTCCCCGCAAGCAGCTGGCTACCAAGGCTGCCAGGAAGAGCGCCCCGGCTACCGGCGGAGTGAAGAAGCCTCACCGTTACCGCCCCGGCACTGTGGCTCTCAGGGAGATCCGGCGTTACCAGAAATCCACCGAGCTCCTCATCCGCAAACTGCCTTTCCAGCGCCTGGTCCGTGAGATCGCTCAGGACTTCAAGACCGATCTGCGCTTCCAGAGTTCGGCAGTCATGGCTCTGCAGGAGGCCAGCGAGGCTTACCTGGTGGGTCTGTTCGAGGACACCAACCTGTGTGCCATCCACGCCAAGAGGGTGACCATCATGCCCAAAGACATCCAGCTTGCCCGCAGGATCCGGGGAGAGAGAGCTTAAACGGGGGCAGGCACTGGACACAACACACAAAGGCTCTTTTAAGAGCCACCAAATTATCAATGAAAAGAGAGAATCACAATATAGGATATCGCAGATATATGTGCACGGGAAAGTAATTGACTGGAGATCCTTCTACACACAGTGACCTGTTCGAATAGATCGGACATAAAATGGGCTTTAATATCTGAGCGGCGTGTGTTACAATAAGTCTTTATAGCAACATAAAGTGATAGAAACGAAAATCCCTCTTCCCCAACGCGTGTTCATTTATGTGCGAAGGGCGACATCTAGTGGTTGGGTTAATGTAAAACACAAAGCTTAACAGTAATCGGAGAATCACGATATCGAGGAACGGGATTAAAGATATTGAGTTGCGATCATTTTATATAAACCATCTAGGACTGTATAGGACCGCAACGACATAGAATAAAATTGAAACCACGGTTAATTCCTGCTAAAAAAAAAAAATCCGTTACAAAGCGAATGGTTTGTGCAAAACACGTGTCCCGCTTTAGGATTGTATAGTGGGCAGATCACAATGAAACAGGTCTACTCTATTGTCCCAATTCGTTAAAATATTTCTTACAGGACAATTGCGACACCGAGTGGGTAGTTGGGTTATATTATTTTAATATAATTAATAGAATTAAGTGATTAATGGATAGAGGGTATGGGTGCTTGTGACACTAAAGCTCTTTGTGGAGATTGTGAGTGGCTCTTACAAGAGCCTTTGTGTTGAGAGGAGTTAGGGAAGAGTCTTCAGTCTATTTGCCCTTGGCTGCCTTGTGGCTCTCGGTTTTCTTGGGCAGTAGCACAGCCTGGATGTTGGGCAGGACACCACCCTGAGCGATGGTCACTCCTCCCAGCAGTTTGTTGAGCTCCTCGTCGTTACGCACAGCGAGTTGCAGGTGGCGGGGGATGATTCGGGTCTTCTTGTTATCACGGGCGGCGTTACCAGCCAGCTCCAGGATTTCAGCGGTCAGGTATTCCAGCACAGCGGCCAGATACACTGGGGCACCGGCTCCCACACGCTGCGCATAATTTCCTTTCCTCAACAGACGGTGAACCCGACCAACTGGAAACTGCAGCCCTGCTCTGGATGAGCGAGTCTTTGCCTTGGCACGAACCTTGCCGCCTTGCTTGCCACGTCCAGACATATTCGGAGAGATTGTACAGAGCTGATCAAAACTGTGTTAAACCCACTCCATCAGCCTCTATATATACTCTCCAATATACAAACACTCTGCTCTGTGATTGGATAGTTTTAAACTGCACCAATTATATTTAGGGCTGTCAATGAGGAGGAGCTTATGGAAATCACATGTTTGATCTGTCCAATAGAAAGGAAGAGATCTTGACTGCCTCGTTTGCATGCGCTGCCTATATATACAGCTGCCGGAGGAGGCGCTTGACACTTGTTCTCTGTATTTTGACGAGTTATTACTGTCTGTCGTGCACACTTGCCGTGCCCCCTGCTATCCTGCGTGCACACTTGCCGTGCCCCCTGCTATCCTGCGTGCACACTTGCAGCAACGGCTGTCCGTGGGGCAGTGTCTCTGCGTCCAGTCTGTTGCCCTAGCAACCCACGGACACAGGGACTGGACGCAGAGACACTTGAAGATTATTATAGAGGATTTATCTTACAGGTACTTATTTCTACTTGCATATGGAAACATCATTTAGCTAATTAGCTATCTGGGTGTCAAGGGAAGGCTACTAGGATGGGTAGCCCCTACCTGAATCAGTTCCACAAGATACACTCCTCAGGTCCTTTTAAATATCATTGGCTATTATCACTGGTTTCCTGCTAGCAATCCCACAAATTAGCGGATGAGACCGGTCGTGTTGGATAATGTCACAGTAGCCCCTGCGACCAACCATATTATGCCGTTGGTCAGTGCCTCTGTCCTGGCCAAGTTATGTGTGTTCTTCCCTTACCTGTACCGAAAGGGTTATTTAACTGTTTTGTGTATTTTGGATAATCAGCCAGAGACCAAATTACTCAATAAAGGTTGAGCCCGGTTGTCACAAAATGGATTTGAAGATCCACTGTGACGGTGGTGTCACGGGAGGGCTACTAGATGGGTAGCTCCTACCGGAATCAGTTCCACAAAATCACTCCTCAGGTCCGGTAAATATCCAATAGCCAAACGGGGCTATGATCAAGGCTTCCCTGCAAGCAATTCCCCCAACATAGCAGACGAGACTGGTCGTGTTGGGATAACAAGAAGAACTGCTTATTGACACAAAACACAGGACATATATACAGGAAAACATCTTGATAACAAAAGTTGAACAAAAGAACTTCTTCACACCTACACAAAAGGACAGTACCTGGCAGCCAATCAGATGAAAGGTAGGATTAGTAGCAACCAATCCCCAGCAGGGGGTGTGTCGAAACCGGCCTCGCCACGTGTCCTTGGAGGGGGCTGCTTGCCCGCCTCTTGCCTTTGGACTATGGACCAGACTTTATGTGAATGTGTTATACCCCAGATAGGAATCCCATGGAGCCCATTCGTATGAAACTGAATGTAAAGACTTTGGCTCCATGGCGATTAAACTGTATTTGTGTGGTCCGAGCGCCATTCACTTAATAATGTGCGCTCAGACCTGAGCTATCTGGGGATATGTGAAATGTCTGTGTGTTATGTGTAAAATGTGACTTTATGTATTTTAAAGTGTGTCCTCAATTACCCGTTGCAACATTGTTGCGAACGGGTAATTGAACAGTAAGTAGCCGTCCTTTGTTCTCGGGGGTGGCCGCTGTCACGAAGTGAATTCTGACAGTCTGACTGACTGGGGTTCTTGGAGGGGCCTGAGGGCCAAACACCTCCCTATAGATTATGGACCCTGTCTGTAATGTGTTTAAGCCTTCCATTGTTTAGTTATGTCAGCCACCCAGTCTGACTACCTTGCTTCTGGCTCCAGATTAAAGTGGCTAGATACTGCTTTACTGGTGATGTGTTTAAGTTTTCTATTGTTTAATCAAGTGTTATCTGATTGCAGTTTGGTGTATATAAGTCTGTGTTTGTCAAATAAAGTAGTTCAATCCTGCTGTAAAAGTTCCTGTTTTAACCCTCAAAGTGAAGTGTCGTCTCATTATTGGGGGAAGGATTTATTGTATGCTGTTCCAGTTTGACTGCTAGGAGAGTAAACCTATTCGTATGGTTCCTATTCAACTGTCTACAGCATTCATATGCTTGGGAGGATTCATATGCTTCTCCGGTTTGGTGGTTGTGGTGTCTGCTGCAGTGCTTGGAGTCCTCAGGAAGCGCTAGGAGCATCCTTTAACGGAGGTACCCAGTCGGGGTGCCAGGCGATCCGTTACATTGGTGGCAGCGGTGGGATGGCGTCCTAGTGCGAGGTAAAGCAGCTGAGAGACACAGTCGTTTGGATTTACAAATTGAAGGCGACGCTAGTGTTTATACAGCGTCCCTGTCTACATAAAGATTTGGGAAAATGGGGTTCGTGGATCCTTGGGCACCTCGCACACCTGAGGAAGAGGGTGAATTGGACTGGAGAGATATTGCCCGGCAAGAACTATGGTACAATGCCCTGGAGGAAGTCCAGTATCGACGGCAGCAGCGCCTTCCTGGTGTCGCATACCGGTTGGAGGAACAAATGGCCTGGCGGATGCCGCTTCTGGGAGACCAACCCGGAGGGCAGCAGGTCAGACAACTTGAGTACCTCGTGGAAAGGGAACTGAGCCTTGACGCCTCATACCGGGCACTGTGGTGGTGCACTGTCCAGCCAGAGACATGGAGGGCAGAGGGCATCCAGCCGGAGGGGGAGAACTACACTAGCCCTGGCCTGTTGTGGAAGGCCTTAGCAGAAGACGTCGACTTTGGCAGTCCAGCAGAGTCACGGTACTGGGCTATTTTTTATTACCGGGGTGAGATGGTACAGGGCCCGAGATCTATGGGACTGGGACAAGACCTCCACCGTTTGGCTGCCATGGAACGACAGCTAGAGATGGACTATGTGGAACTACTAAACTCATGTCAGCCACAGGGCATAGACACAGAACAGGAAAACTGGCTGGGAGACCCAGACCTGCCAACCTACAGCTGGGAAAACGCAGCCGAGGTACCCCCTGCTTCACTACCAGCGGCAGAAGTAGGGGACCTCATAGACTGGTCCTGGGAAGACCCACAGATGGCAGGTGGAGATGGGATGGCGGTCTCTCTACCGGCCCTACAGGGATGCTGGGCGGTCGGCCCAGATCTCCAGCGGCAGTGTGTACCCCAGGGAGATGAAGGGGCCGTCCTTCCTCCCCAGCGGCAGTGTGTACCCCAGGAAGCAGAGACCATCTGTCTCGCACCCCAGCCGCAGGACAAAATATTGAAAGGGGAGACAGTTGGTCCCCCTCTCCACCAGCAAAGAGAGTGTCAGGGAGAGGAGCAGGTTACCCCCTCTCCCCAGCGGCAGTCTACAGTTCAGAGAGAGGAGCTTGTTACACCCTCTCTCCAGCGGCAGCCTAACCCACCAAGGGGAGATGTTAAGCCCCACAACTATGCAGATGGGACCGTAGTCTCTGCACTTGCAGCCCCAGGGGCAGGGACGGTCGGTCCTGTCCCCCAGCCACAGAGCAGTGTATCCAGAGGGGAGACAGTCGGTCTCCCCCTCCCCCAACCAGGCTCCAACCAGGCTACTTCAGTGGTAGCGCTGGCACCCGGGCAGAGTACCGCTGGTCTCTGCCCACTCAGCAACCCACCAAGGCAGTCTACCAGCCCCCCGCACAGCTGTGGTGAGGCACCTGGACATGGACAAGTTGCTATTTCATCCAGGTGTAGTAACCAGTTATTGTGGGTGGGTTGTATTGCTGTTTGTGCTTCGTGGGTGGGTTGCTGGACTAACCAGGGCACTGACCGGCAGGAGGTCAGATACCCTGTTAGTTTGGATGGTAAAGGGGAGAAATGTGGCGAAACCGGCCTCGCCACGTGTCCTTGGAGGGGGCTGCTTGCCCGCCTCTTGCCTTTGGACTATGGACCAGACTTTATGTGAATGTGTTATACCCCAGATAGGAATCCCATGGAGCCCATTCGTATGAAACTGACTGTAAAGACTTTGGCTCCATGGCGATTAAACTGTATTTGTGTGGTCCGAGCGCCATTCACTTAATAATGTGCGCTCAGACCTGAGCTATCTGGGGATATGTGAAATGTCTGTGTGTTATGTGTAAAATGTGACTTTATGTATTTTAAAGTGTGTCCTCAATTACCCGTTGCAACATTGTTGCGAACGGGTAATTGAACAGTAAGTAGCCGTCTGTGTTATAAGTCTGTGTTTGTCAAATAAAGTAGTTCAATCCTGCTGTAAAAGTTCCTGTTTTAACCCTCAAAGTGAAGTGTCGTCTCATTATTGGGGGAAGGATTTATTGTATGCTGTTCCAGTTTGACTGCTAGGAGAGTAAACCTATTCGTATGGTTCCTACTGTCTACAGCATTCATATGCTTGGGAGGATTCATATGCTTCTCCGGTTTGGTGGTTGTGGTGTCTGCTGCAGTGCTTGGAGTCCTCAGGAAGCGCTAGGAGCATCCTTTAACGGAGGTACCCAGTCGGGGTGCCAGGCGATCCGTTACAGGGGGCGTGCCCCACAGATCAGCAAATATATTCAAATTGAGCATTTAACTAAGCATCCAATCAGAACAGTGCTTACACTGGGGGCTTGGTCTGAGCAACCAATAGGAAAACCGCCTACCTTTTGAAGAAGAGAATGAGCTCAGCAGCCAGGATAAACCTTTATTGTGAAGTGGCTGCTGAAGCTACATTCCTGGGGAAAGGGTACAAGGGATTAGGCTCTTGAACAGGACACCATACATGTAAAACACACAGTTAGAACAGGGGAAAATAACTCAGCCGGAACATGGGCACTGAGGAACGGAAAAACATGGTTGTCTGGAGGGGTGCTACCATGACAGTGATGTCCTTCAATTAGCAAATTACTTTAATTGAGTGTACTTTGTATGTATCTGTACTTGACACCTTTGTATCCTGAAATGTGTGAGGCAGGATTTCCCCATTGTATGTCCTTCTGTTAAACTGATTATAATGTGTTCATTATGTGTCTTACTGTGTGTATTGTAATTAGGTTTACTCTAGGTAATTCCGATCTGGATTACTAATGTCTGTAATGTCATGCTTATGTGTATATAAGCTCCCTGTGTGCCCCGTTTCTTATTGGTTGCCAACCTGTATAGCATCAGATTCAATTATCCTTTGTGTATGTGTGAATTTGTAATACCTATGAATTGTCGGACCGGAGAATAACTGTAACGGCCGTCTACCGGACGTAGTAGACCCTCTGCCCATTGTGTGAAATCACCTCCTTAGCCCCCGATTAAAGCTCAGCATTCAACCAGCAAGTCTTTCCTGGACCCTTGCTCTTTGTACACAAATAGACAGGACATCTAGCAGTTAGGTACAGCAAGAATGAACAACAACTTTATTTGTGTAACAACACAGACTTATATACACATAAACCTGACATTAGTATACAATGGGGGGAGGGAACTAACATAGTTCTCCAACTAACTGGGGCTAGGAATACATTAGACTTTCATACTATAAACAAAATAGGAATTACCATACAATGAGTACACACAGAGTAAGACGCAAAATGTACACAACATAATCAGTTTACCAGTTAATCCAGAACAATGGATGTTGGAGTAAACTATCAATTCTAGTCACTGACATATTATAACCCTCCAGAGTGGTCTACTCACAGAATTAAACATTACACATAAACCAAAATACTAACAGAATATAACCAACAATATTAACGTATAAAGTTATGGCACATAAGCCAGGGCCCATAATCTAAAGGGAGTTGTTTGTCCCTCAGGCCCCTCCAAGAACCCCAATCAGGTAGGCTGTCAGAATTCACTTTGTGACACCCCCAAACTAATAAATCAACAGACAGGGTCCATAGTCCACAGGGAGTCTTCTGGCCCCCAGAGCCTTCAAGAAGCACCGTTACAGTGGATCTCTGTCACGGTAGCACCCCTCCAGACAACCATGTTTTTCCGTTCCTCAGTGCCCATGTTCCAGCTGAGTTATTTTCCCCTGTTCTAACTGTGTGTTTTACATGTATGGTGCCCTGTTAAAGAGCCTAATCCCTTGTACCCTTTCCCCAGGAATGTAGCTTCAGCAGCCACTTCAAAATAAAGGTTTATCCTGGCTGCTGAGCTCATTCTCTTCTTCAAAAGGTAGGCGGTTTTCCTATTGGTTGCTCAGACCAAGCCCCAGTGTAGGCACTGTTCTGATTGGTTGCTTAGTTAAATGCCCAATTTGCATATAATTTCTGATCTGTGGGGCACGTCCCCCGCTGGGGATTGGTTGCTACTAATCCTACCTTTCATCTGATTGGCTGCCAGGTACTGTCCTTTTGTGTAGGTGTGAAGAAGTTCTTTTGTTCAACTTTTGTTATCAAGATGTTTTCCTGTATATATGTCCTGTGTTTTGTGTCAATAAACAGTTCTTCTTGTTTTCCCAACACGACCAGTCTCGTCTGCTATGTTGGTGGAATTGCTTGCAGGGAAGCCTTGATCATAGCCCCGTTTGGCTATTGGATATTTACTGGACCTGAGGAGTGATTTTGTGGAACTGATTCCGGTAGGAGCTACCCATCTAGTAGACCTCCCGTGACACTGGTGTCAAGAAGTGGGATCTCTCCTCCCAACACTGGTCCTTGGATTTATCAAGTGGATTATTGTTTCTTTTATTATGGCAGAAGCATACAAGTCCCTCACGGTGGCTGCGCTGCAAGACTTGCTTGCCCAAAAAGGCCAAGACACCGGAGGCTTGAAAAAGAACGAATTGGTGGCGGCTCTACTGGAACTTGAAAGGGGGGAGAGCCGCCCTCCCAGCCCGATTGTGGGGCAAGCAGCACACATCCCCTCTCGGTTCATGGAACCCCCTCGTGCTGAGAGTGATGAGATCTCACGGAGGGTAAGGGAGAGATTGGCGTTTTTTGGACCCAATCCGTCCGTAGAAATTGTTAATCACATCATGGAAGTGGCAGAGCGGGAGAGAGAAGCCGAATTGGCGCACCAGAGAGCCACTATCTCTGGACCGGCCACAGAGGATTCACACTCAGTGCGCAGCACCACCTCTACGTGCCCGATCAAAGTTACCCACCAGTCCTTCAAACAGTTTGATGATGCTGTCGGGGATATCGATGGATTTCTACAAGACTTTGAACGACAGTGCCAGCTCCACAATGTGGACACCCAGGACTGGGTACCTATACTGGTGGGCAAGTTATCTGGGCGAGCTGCAGAAACGTACAGAGCGATCCCTGATGAATGGGCTAGAGATTACCCCGAAGTAAAGACCGTCTGCTGGCCCGATATGCCATCACCCCTGATACATACCGTAGGAAATTCCGAGAGGCGAGGATGGGTCCAAGAGACACGTACACTGAGTGGGCACATCGCATGACCCGAGCCGCTACCAGCTGGATACAAGGGAGGCAAGTCACCACTTGGCAAGAATGCCTCCAACAGTTTTTACTGGAGCAATTTTTTCTTCATACGAGCACAGAGGTACGAGACTGGGTAAGAGACCAAGACCCCGTAAACCTGGAAGAGGCGGCAAAGCTAGCGGACAAATTTGTGGATGTCCGCCGCCCAGTCTCAAGACACCCTACCCCCTACCACAGCAGACCTCAGCCGCTAATGCACCGCCCCATGCCCCCAGCCTCCCCACCTACCCGACCCATGGGGTCTTATCCGAATAGGTCAGACGCACCGAATGCTAGACCTAGTGGGGCTTCTACGGGATGTTTTCATTGTCGTCAACCTGGCCACATTCAGAAATATTGTCCCCAGCTACAGCCCAGGGCTCAACCCCATGGTCCTCGAAGGAACCAGTCCCCAGGCCCTTGGATGGCGCGCCAGGCTCAGTGCGTGAGCCGGACCCAGGATTCTGGTCCAGCTAACTCAGACCCAACTGTGGATTACAATTACTGTTCCCCGGAGCCTTTTGCCATACATGAGAGTTACTCAGATGAGGTCTATCTGGCTCAGCATCCTCGGAAGGACAACCGAGAGCACCACTACCAGCCCGTCACCATTAATGGGCAGCCAGCCGAGGGACTAAGGGATTCTGGAGCTACCCTCACACTGGTCCAGCCCCGTACTTTACCCCCTAACCAGCCAGTTAACTGCAAAGTGGATGTGCGCGTGGCTGGGGGGCAGGTACATCAGCTACCCATGACCAGGGTATACCTAAAGTGGGGCACTGGGGAGGGCTACAGAGATGTGGGCATCATGGAGGGCTTACCCACGGATGTACTGCTGGGAAATGATTTGGGCTATTTGGAGAGCCGGTATGTGCCTGAGATGGATTGTACAGTGGATCCTGCTTGGTTGGCTGTCACCCGTTCTCAGGCTAACCAACCTTCCGATTCTGGGACGCAGGTAAGCACTAACCCCGACGACCTACTCACAACTGACTCCCTACCATGGCTCCCCCCTGACGGTTTCCGTGCCCAACTGCTATCTGACCTCAGCCTTAGCCGCTATCGCAGCCGGGCAGAGACGGGAGAGAAAGGTACCTTCTCTGACCAGATTATATGGAGGTTAGACCAGTTAGCGGGGGCGACCTGGGTTTCGACACTAGACCTTAGCCGGGGTTATTGGCAGATCCCGTTGACGGCAGATGCTGTCCCCAAGTCGGCATTCATCACCCCATTCGGCCTGTACCAATTTCGGGTCATGCCGTTTGGGATGAAGAATGCCCCAGCTACATTTCAGCGGCTGGTAGATCAGCTACTCGAGGGTCTGCAGGGCTATACCTGCGCCTATCTCGACGATATAGCGATCTTCAGTGACTCTTGGGACGAGCACCTCCAGCATCTGGATGTGGTATTGGGCAGAATACAGGCAGCAGGGATGACTATCCGCCCCGACAAATGCCAAATAGGTATGGGCGAGGTCCAGTACTTGGGACACCGGGTGGGGAGTGGGAAACAGCGACCTGAACCCGCCAAAATTGAGGCTATTGTCAACTGGCCTGTACCGCTCAATAAGAAGCAGGTCCTAGCTTTTTTAGGTACCGCAGGGTATTACAGAAAATTTGTACCCAATTACAGTTCTTTGGCCAAACCCCTGACTGACCTTACCAAGAAAACCCTGCCCCGGACAGTCCTGTGGTCCCCAGAATGTGGTGCTGCCTTTGAAGCCTTAAAAACAGCCCTAGGAAATTCTCCGGTCTTGGCCGTTCCTAACTTTAATCAACGCTTTTTGGTCCACACAGACGCTTCCATGTTTGGGCTCGGGGCCGTGTTGAGCCAGGTCAACAGCCAAGGAGAGGAGCACCCAGTAGCATACCAAAGTCGCAAGCTACTGGAACGGGAGGTGGGCTATGCAGCTATTGAAAAAGAGTGCCTGGCTCTTGTGTGGGCACTAAAGCGGTTCCAACCGTACTTGTATGGCCGGGAATTCACTGTCTTAACTGACCACAACCCCCTTGTGTGGCTGAACAGAGTGTCCGGGGACAATGGTAGACTATTGCGGTGGAGCCTATCCCTTCAACCCTTTAATTTTACAGTGCAATACCGTCCGGGAAAGGACAATAAAAACGCAGATGGCTTATCACGGCAAGAAGACGTGTGAGTCAACACCACACCCAGTGTTTTCCTCGCCACCTTCAGGCTTATCCGTGTGGACAACCCCGAGCTGGCTCTCTTTGAAAGGGGGAGAAATGTCACGGTAGCACCCCTCCAGACAACCATGTTTTTCCGTTCCTCAGTGCCCATGTTCCAGCTGAGTTATTTTCCCCTGTTCTAACTGTGTGTTTTACATGTATGGTGCCCTGTTAAAGAGCCTAATCCCTTGTACCCTTTCCCCAGGAATGTAGCTTCAGCAGCCACTTCAAAATAAAGGTTTATCCTGGCTGCTGAGCTCATTCTCTTCTTCAAAAGGTAGGCGGTTTTCCTATTGGTTGCTCAGACCAAGCCCCAGTGTAGGCACTGTTCTGATTGGTTGCTTAGTTAAATGCCCAATTTGCATATAATTGTTGATCTGTGGGGCACGTCCCCCGCTGGGGATTGGTTGCTACTAATCCTACCTTTCATCTGATTGGCTGCCAGGTACTGTCCTTTTGTGTAGGTGTGAAGAAGTTATTTTGTTCAACTTTTGTTATCAAGATGTTTTCCTGTATATATGTCCTGTGTGTCAATAAACAGTTCTTCTTGTTTTCCCAACACGACCAGTCTCGTCTGCTATGTTGGGGGAATTGCTTGCAGGGAAGCCTTGATTATAGCCCCGTTTGGCTATTGGATATTTACTGGACCTGAGGAGTGATTTTGTGGAACTGATTCCGGTAGGAGCTACCCATCTAGTAGCCCTCCCGTGACAATCTCCAAATCCATCTCGTGACAGCCTCAAACAGATTCTACTGGAGCAATTTTTTCTTCATACCAGCACAGAGGTCCGAGACTGGGTTAGAGACCTAGACCCCATAAACCTTGAAGAGGTGGCCAAGCTAGTGGACAAATTTGTGAATGACCGCCGCCCAGTCTCAAGACACCCTGGCCTCTACAACAGCGCATCTCAGTCACTAATGCACCGCCCCATATACCCAGCTTCCCCACCTACCCGACCCGTGGGGCTCATTAGAATAGGTATTATGCACCGAATGCTAGACCTAATAGGGCCAAATTTGGCCAAATTCTCCCCAGCTACAGCCCTGGGATCCCCCCTATGGTCCTTGAAGCAACAGTCTTTACTTCGGGGTAGTCTCTAGCCCATTCTTTGAGGATTGCTCTGTACGTTTCCGTAGCTCGTCCAGACAGCTTGCCCACCAGTATAGGTACCCAGTCCTGGGTGTCCACGTTGTGGAGCCAACGCTGTCGCTCTGAGTCTTGTAAAAATCCATTGATATCCCTGACAGCATCGTCAAACTATTTGAAGGACTGGTGAGTTACTTTGATCGGGCATGTAGAGGTGGTGCTGCGTACTGAGGAATCATCTGCGGCCGGTCCGGAGATAGTGGTTCTCCAGTCCGTCAGTTTGGCTTTTCTCTCCCACTCTACCACTTCCACGGGTTGGGTCCATAAAACGCCAATCTCTCCCTTACCCTCTGTGAGATCTCATCACTCTAGGTACGAGGGGGTTCCATGAACGGGGAGGAGCTGTATGCTGCTTGCCCCACAAGCGGGCTGGGAGGGCGGCTATCCTCCCTTTCAAGATACGGTAGAGCTGCCACCAATTTGCTCTTTTTCAAGCCTCTGGTGTCTTGGCCTTTTTGGGCAAGCATGTCTTGCAGCGCAGCCACCGTGAGGGACTTGTATGCTTCTGCCATAATAATAAAAAAATAATAATCCACTCGATAATTCCAAGGACCAGTGTTGGGAGGAGAGATCCCATTTCTTCACGCCAGTGTCACGGGGGGTCTACTAGATGGGTATCTCCTACCGGAATCCAGGGCCGTCTTTAATAGTGATTGGACCCTGGGCAAGCATTTGCTTGGGCCCCCTGGACCCTGCCCCCTCCCCTGCATGCAATCCCGCCATCCATCGCAATGTTACCCCCCCCCACACACACACACATATGCCATAATTGTTGTGCCATTCAGATGCCAGTAATATTGTGCCTTTCAGATGCCAGTAATATTGTGCCATTCAGAGCACAGTATTATTGTGCCAGTCAGAGCCCAGTAATATAGTGCCAGTCAGAGCCCAGTAATATTGTGCCATTCATAGCCCAGTAATATTGTGCCAGTCAGAGCCCAGGAATATTGTGCCAGTCAGAGCCCAGGAATATTGTGCCAGTCAGATACCAGGAATATTGTGAAATTCAGACTCCAGTAATATTGTGCCAGTCAGATGCCTGCAATATTGTGCCAGTCAGATGCCTGCAATATTGTGCCATTCAGATGCCTGCAATATTGTGCCATTCAGAGCAAAGTAATAATGTGCCAGTCAGATGCCTGCAATATTGTGCCAGTCAGATGCCTGCAATATTGTGCCAGTCAGAGCCCAGTAATAATTTGCCAGTCAGATACCAGTAATATTGTGCCAGTCAGATACCAGTAACATTGTGCCAGTCAGATACCAGGAATATTGTGCCTGTCAGAGCCCAGGAATATTGTGCCAGTCAGAGCCCAGGAATATTGTGCCAGTCAGATGCCTGTAATATTATGCCAGTCAGATGCCTGTAATAGTGTGCCAGTCAGAGGCCAGGAATATTGTGCCAGTCAGATGCCTGTAATATTGTGCCAGTCAGATGCCTGTAATATTGTGCCAGTCAGATACCAGGAATATTGTGTAAGTCAGAGCCCAGGAATATTGTGCCATTCAGATACCTGTAATATTGTGCCAGTCAGATACCTGTAATATTGTGCCAGTCAGATACCAGGAATATTGTGCTTGTCAGATACCAGGAATATTGTGCCTGTCAGATACCAGGAATATTGTGCCTGTCAGATGCCAGGAATATTGTGCGTGTCAGATGCCTGTAATATTATGACAGTCAGATGCCTGTAATATTATGCCAGTCAAATGCCTGTACTAGTGTGCCAGTCAGAGGCCAGGAATATTGTGCTAGTCAGATGCCTGTAATATTATTCCAGTCAGATGCCTGTAATATTATGCCAGTCAGATGCCTGTAATAGTGTGCCAGTCAGAGGCCAGGAATATTGTGCCAGTCAGATGCCTGTAATATTGTGCCAGTCAGATGCCTGTAATATTATGCCAGTCAGATGCCTGTAATAGTGTGCCAGTCAGATGCCTGTAATATTGTGCCAGTCAGAGCCCAGTAATATTGTGCCAGTCAGAGCCCAGTAATATTGTGCCAGCCAGATTCCCAGTAATATTGTGCCAGTCAGATGCCCAGTATTATTGTGCCAGTCAGAGCCCAGTAATATAGTGCCAGCCAGATGCCTGTAATATTATGCCAGTCAGAGGCCAGTAATATAGTGCCAGACAGATGCCTGTAATATTATGCCAGTCAGAGCCCAGTAATATAGTGCCAGCCATATGCCTGTAATATTATGCCAGCCAGATGCCCAGTATTATTGTGCCAGTCAGAGCCCAGTAATATTGTGCCAGCCAGATGCCCAGTAATATTGTGCCAGCCAGATGCCCAATAATATTGTGCCAGCCAGATGCCCAGTAATATTGTGCCACTCAGAGCCCAGTAATATTGTGCCAGCCAGATTCCCAGTAATATTGTTCCAGCCAGAGCCCAGTAATATTGTGCCAGCCAGATGCCCAGTAATATTGTTCCAGCCAGAGCCCAGTATTATTGTGCCAGCCAGATGCCCAGTAATATTGTGCCAGTCAGCCCCCCGCCCCCCCGTTCCCAAGTACTTACATGAACCTGCTCCGTGTCTCCCGCCGGATGTCTCCTCCGTGCAGTCTTTCCTCTTGCACGGAGGAGGGAAACAGTCACCGGATGTGACGCGACGTCACATCCGGCGTCAGTTTTTTTTTTGGTTTTTTTTCCGGCCGTCGCATCCATCTGATGCGGCTTGCCGGAAAAAAGCGTTCACAAGCGCAATGTGCTGTGAACACGGCAAGCAGGGGCTGGGGGCCCACGGGACAGCTGCCTTGGGGCCCCCCAGGAGTAACTGGGCCCAGGGCAGCTGCCCCGTTTGCTCCGCGTTAAAGAAGGCCCTGCCGGAATCAGTTGCACACAATCACTCCTCAGGTCCAGTAAATATCCAATAGCCAAACAGGGCTATGATCAAGGCTTCCCTGCAAGCAATTCCCCCAACATAGCAGACGAGACTGTTCGTGTTGGGAAAACAAGAAGAACTGTTTATTGATTCCAAACACAGGACATATATACAGGAAAACATCTTGATATCAAAAGTTGAACAAAATAACTCTAACAGGATTAAAGTTTAGTATAGCATAGTGAATGGAAACAGGATATAGGGGATTACAAGTTCACACATACACAAAGGATAATAGAATTTGGTGCCAGAATACCTAGCAACCAATCAGATTCACTGTAGAAGACATTCCTGGGGAAACTGTTACAAGTTTCACAGAGCATTATACATTATAGACACACAGTTAACACAGGGGAAAACACACATAAGCCGTATCATGGGCACCGAAGAACGGCAAAACATGGTCGGTTACGGGGGCTACGGTGACATCATATAATCAGGGTCGTCTTATATTCGAGGAAATACAGTATTTACCGGACCTGAGGAGTGTTTCTTGTGGAACTGTTTTCGGTACGAGCTACTCATCTTAGTAGCCCTCCCGTGACAATGAGTAAAGTTGCAAAGTGCAAACTTACCCACTGTACCCAAATTCCCCAAAACAGAACCCCTTCTTCATGCCAGAGTCACGCGTCGCTCTGAATTATAGCGCAATGAGCGAGGGGGCGGCATGTAGATGGCAATATCTATGATGCTCAGCCAGCATCAGGAGAACTTCAGTTAACGGTAAATACGGTAAATAAACTTTCTCATAAGGGAAAATCTATCCAAATTCAAAATGACATTGCAGTGCCACCTTGAGGTTCGAATGAGAACTACATCGAATGGTCATATAATCGAACAAAGCAATATGTGCATTATTGTATCTGACGTCACTGTATCCAATATGTAATCCATTAAACAGATTTAAAATGGTTTGATTTCAACTGTCAGCGGTTTCAGTTTAGAGGAAGAAGTAGTGGGATATCCCATGTACTACGCTGAAACCCAGAACACGGACTGATCCACAAGATGCTGAGGAATACGTTTCATCCACATTCGTCAGTCATTTTGAAATAAAACAAATGGAAATTTAAAAAATTATATAAAACGAAAGGGACATTTATAGACCAGCATAAATCACGGAGATTAAATAGATCAAGTAATATTCTGGGGTGAAATTGTATAGATAATGTATGATGTACAAACGGTAACGTATATAAATTGTAAAATAATCAGATTGATAATTATATTTCAGATTTATGTTTAACGGTTGTGAATTTGGCGGTAATTTTGAAATATAAGGCGGTTTCTTTTGTCCAATGAATCAGTAGCCCGCCTCCCGAGCAGCCAATCAGTGAGCAGTACAGCCTATAAATAGCAGCCTTGCTACACATTCACTTACACCTCTGTTACACAATGGCCAGAACAAAGCAAACCGCCCGCAAATCCACCGGAGGCAAGGCTCCCCGCAAGCAGCTGGCTACCAAGGCTGCCAGGAAGAGCGCCCCGGCTACCGGCGGAGTGAAGAAGCCTCACCGTTACCGCCCCGGCACTGTGGCTCTCAGGGAGATCCGGCGTTACCAGAAATCCACCGAGCTCCTGATCCGCAAACTGCCTTTCCAGCGCCTGGTCCGTGAGATCGCTCAGGACTTCAAGACCGATCTGCGCTTCCAGAGTTCGGCAGTCATGGCTCTGCAGGAGGCCAGCGAGGCTTACCTGGTGGGTCTGTTCGAGGACACCAACCTGTGTGCCATCCACGCCAAGAGGGTGACCATCATGCCCAAAGACATCCAGCTTGCCCGCAGGATCCGGGGAGAGAGAGCTTAAACGGGGGCAGGCACTGGACACAAAACACACAGAGGCTCTTTTAAGAGCCACCAAAATTATCAATGAAGAGATAATCACAATATAGGATGTCGCAGAAATATGTGCACGGGAAAGTCTGCTGTCTGGAGATCCTTCTACAAATGGGTTTTAATATCTGGGATATCTGAACGGTGTGTGTTACAATAGGTCTTTCCAGCAACAGACTTATTTTCCCTAACGCGTGTTCATTTATGTGCGAAGGGCGACATCTAGTGGTTGGGTTAATGTAAAACACGAAGCTCCTTAAAGAGACTCCCGATATCCAGAATCAGGATTAAAGATGAGTTGCTATCATTTTATATAAACCATCCCTAGTGTAATGCTTATAGAAAATCTAGCAATGTATAGGACCGGCGCGATATTCAATAACAAAACACGTTTCCGTTTCTGCTACAAAGCGAACGGTTTGTGCAAAACACGTGTCCCGCTTTAGGATTGTGTAGGGAGCAGATTACAATGAAACAGATGTCTAAGTTATTGCCCCAATACGTTAAAAGATTTCTTACTGGAGAATACAGACACCGAATGAGTAGTGGTTATTTTTAATATTGGTCCTTATAAACCAATTTATAATGTAGAATTATGTGATTAATGGATAGAGGGTATGGGCGCTTGTGACACTAAAGCTCTTTGTGGAGATTGTGGGTGGCTCTTAAAAGAGCCTTTGTGTTGAGAGTAGTTAGGGAAGAGTCTTCAGTCTATTTGCCCTTGGCTGGCTTGTGGCTCTCGGTTTTCTTGGGCAGTAGCACAGCCTGGATGTTGGGCAGGACACCACCCTGAGCGATGGTCACTCCTCCCAGCAGTTTGTTGAGCTCCTCGTCGTTACGCACAGCGAGTTGCAGGTGGCGGGGGATGATTCGGGTCTTCTTGTTATCACGGGCGGCGTTACCAGCCAGCTCCAGGATTTCAGCGGTCAGGTATTCCAGCACAGCGGCCAGATACACTGGGGCACCGGCACCCACACGCTGCGCATAATTCCCTTTCCTCAGCAGACGGTGAACCCGACCAACTGGAAACTGCAGCCCTGCTCTGGATGAACGAGTCTTTGCCTTGGCACGAACCTTGCCGCCTTGCTTGCCACGTCCAGACATCTTCAGGTATATCGTACAGATCAGATACAAACTGTGATAAACTCACCCCATCAGCCTCTATATATACTCTCCAATATACAAACACTCTGCTCTGTGATTGGATAGTTTTAAATTGCACCAATTATATTTAGAGCTGTCAATGAGGAGGAGCTTATTGAAATCACATGAAAGATCTGTCCAATAGAGAGGGAGAGAGCTTGTCCACCTCGTTTGCATGCGCTGCCTATATATACAGCTGCCGGAGGAGGCGCTAGTCACTTGTTATCTGTATTTTGACGAGTTACTACTTTCTATCATGCCTGAACCGGCCAAGTCTGCTCCTGCGCCCAAGAAAGGCTCCAAGAAAGCGGTGACCAAGACCCAGAAGAAAGATGGGAAGAAGCGTAGGAAGAGCAGGAAGGAGAGTTACGCTATCTACGTGTACAAAGTACTGAAGCAGGTCCACCCAGATACCGGCATCTCCTCCAAGGCCATGGGGATCATGAACTCTTTCGTGAATGACATCTTTGAGCGCATCGCAGGGGAGGCTTCCCGCCTGGCTCATTACAACAAGCGCTCCACCATCACTTCCCGGGAGATCCAGACCGCCGTGCGGCTGCTACTGCCCGGGGAGCTGGCCAAGCACGCTGTATCCGAGGGAACCAAGGCTGTGACCAAGTACACTAGCGCCAAGTAACCGCTGCGCTCTACACATCCATTAACACAAAGGCTCTTTTAAGAGCCGCCCAACTTCTCCTTAATAGAGCTGAAATTGCTTCTCTACAATCGTTGTGTTTTAGAATGGTCACTGGGTTTTCTTTTATTTAACGGGGATAAGCTATACATTTTACTTCTCAAATAGATCGCAGTACGAAACCCATGTATACATCATTTAGTCTCCAATAAGCTTCACGTACTATGGTGTTTGTTTCTAGTGCACATCATGCCAATGCTTCTTTACAAAAACTCGGGGAGACCTTCGGGTCCATAAAAGCTCTGAAACCTGGCGTTTCATAACAGATTTGTTTTCTATTGGGCTTTCAACAAATATCACCCATCAGTGGTTGAGACATTCTAGTATTCCGTTATAGATTCGTCCCTCAGAATTTGTGAAGACCACCAGATTGCGCTGCTGCACTACACACCGGTTTTTACATACTGAACATGCTTTATAGTCACAAAGAAACTCAGGGTATTTTATTTCATAGATGTTGTCCACAGGTAAATAGCTGTTACTCAACTCAGACAGACTGTTATGCAGCCAATGGTATTACAAGATATTGTTACTTAGTATTCTGAGTCACATGACTCCACCCACTTGCTCGCAGTTCCCCATCAGGTCTGCTCTCTGTGTATATAAACAGAGGTCTCGGCCATTTGGTTTATTCATTCACAAGCACAGCACACAGTTACCATGTCTGGCAGAGGAAAAGGCGGAAAGGGGCTCGGGAAAGGAGGCGCTAAGCGTCACAGGAAAGTTCTGCGGGATAATATCCAGGGAATCACTAAGCCCGCAATCCGCCGCCTGGCCCGGAGAGGAGGAGTGAAGCGAATCTCCGGCCTCATCTATGAAGAGACACGCGGGGTGCTGAAAGTATTTCTGGAGAATGTGATCCGCGATGCAGTCACCTACACTGAGCACGCTAAGAGGAAGACCGTCACCGCTATGGATGTGGTGTATGCTCTGAAACGCCAGGGCCGCACACTCTATGGCTTCGGAGGTTAAGTCCCCAGTACCAGGCTAAAAGTCTCACCCAAAGGCCCTTTTAAGGGCCGCCCACTTATTCACGAAAGTGCTGTTATCGGTAACTGTTCCTTTGTTTATGCAAGCTGCATGCACGGTTTGTGGGACCTATATATAGATATTTCCAACTCTGTTCTGGAATGCAGTAATTTAATTCACTGTAAAGCATATGGGCAATATACGATGTGTAGTACAGCGATATTTGCAGATCTTATACAATTGACTACCATTGCATTGGCCAAATATCCGCCTTCAGTTATTCACAACAAGGCCTTATTTTTTTAACCAAAAACATAGCGGCTGCAGATGCCTCCTACACAATCCTAAAGCGGGACACGTGTTTTGCACAAACCGTTCGCTTTGTAGCAGAAACGGAAACGTGTTTTGTTATTGAATATCGCGCCGGTCCTATACATTGCTAGATTTTCTATAAGCATTACACTAGGGATGGTTTATATAAAATGATAGCAACTCATCTTTAATCCCGATTCTGGATATCTTTAAGGAGCTTCGTGTTTTACATTAACCCAACCACTAGATGTCGCCCTTCGCACATAAATGAACACGCGTTAGGGAAAAAAAAGTCTGTTGCTGGAAAGACCTATTGTAACACACACCGTTCAGATATCCCAGATATTAAAACCCATTTGTAGAAGGATCTCCAGACAGCAGACTTTCCCGTGCACATATTTCTGCGATATCCTATATTGTGATTATCTCTTCATTGATAATTTGGTGGCTCTTAAAAGAGCCTCTGTGTGTTTTGTGTCCAGTGCCTGCCCCCGTTTAAGCTCTCTCTCCCCGGATCCTGCGGGCAAGCTGGATGTCTTTGGGCATGATGGTCACCCTCTTGGCGTGGATGGCACACAGGTTGGTGTCCTCGAACAGACCCACCAGGTAAGCCTCGCTGGCCTCCTGCAGAGCCATGACTGCCGAACTCTGGAAGCGCAGATCGGTCTTGAAGTCCTGAGCGATCTCACGGACCAGGCGCTGGAAAGGCAGTTTGCGGATCAGGAGCTCGGTGGATTTCTGGTAACGCCGGATCTCCCTGAGAGCCACAGTGCCGGGGCGGTAACGGTGAGGCTTCTTCACTCCGCCGGTAGCCGGGGCGCTCTTCCTGGCAGCCTTGGTAGCCAGCTGCTTGCGGGGAGCCTTGCCTCCGGTGGATTTGCGGGCGGTTTGCTTTGTTCTGGCCATTGTGTAACAGAGGTGTAAGTGAATGTGTAGCAAGGCTGTTATTTCTAGGCTGTACTGCTCACTGATTGGCTGCTCGGGAGGCGGGCTACTGATTCATTGGACAAAAGTAACCGCCTTATATTTCAAAATTACCGCCAAATTCACAACCGTTAAACATAAATCTGAAATGTAGTTATAAATCTACTTCTTTCACGTTACCGTTTTCTACCTAATTAATACCCGTTATAATTGTTCTCTTCTTTTTATATCATATATCACATTTTATTTGCTTTATTTCAAAATGACTGAAGAATGTGGATGAAACGTTTTCCTCAGCAGTTTGTGGATAAGTCCGTGTTCTGGGTTTCAGCATAGTACATGGGATATCCCACTACTAATCCCTCTAAGCTGAAATCACTAACATTTGATGTTAAATAAATAAAACCATTTCAAAGCTGTTTAACCCCTTAGTGACCGAGTGCTATGCTGCATTTGATGTGCCTTGAATTCCATTATTTTTGTCATGTTTACTGAACTGTGAATTTCTCTCTTTGTGTTCAGTCCACCCACACAAATTATATATCATTTATTAAAGGACGGATAGGGCTTTCATTTGATACTATTATTTTCATCATGATATCATTTACTATTAAAAAAAAAAAAAAAATATGATGAAAATATGCCATAAAAAAACACTTCTTCTAACTTTGACCTGATTTTTTTTTTAAACAATTACAAATGGTAAAAAACACCCCGTCTATATATTTCTACTATTTGTCCTGAGTTTAGAAATACCAATGTTTCCATGTTTGTCTATGTTTTATTTCAACTAATACGGCAATAAACAATATTAGTGGTTTTTTTTGTTTTGTTTTCTAACCATTTTCTTCTACAGTGACCTTTTAACCCCAACTCTAAATTCACCCTAACCCTAAATCTACCCGAACCCCTTAATCTAACCCTTGTACTCACCCGAACCCTACTGTAACCTTAATTATAACCCTATTTATAACCCTAGGTTCAGTAGATCTAGGATTAGCTTTTTCCATGTATTTATTTATTTTATTTATTTATTTTATTTTCTAATTTTAACTGTAATACTGTGTAACTGCCTCTAGGGGCAGTCAAGTAGCGGTTTCAGAGCGACGGAAGAGATTTTATTTTTTTCTCTCTTCCGTCACTCTCCTCTGGGCACGCTGTATTGGAGGAGCATGCTCCTCCAATACAGCACACACCTGATCGCGGTGCCCAGGGGAGCACAGAAGGTGTTGCATGATGCATCATTGCAACACTTTACACTCATAGGCAGTGATCAGCTTTCACTGCCTATGTGTGTATCGCGCATACGATCACATTCGCAGTGACCGTATGCGCGAGGGGGGGGCTGAAGGCACTCTCTGGGAATAGCTACAGGCATGTAGTTAGCGCAATACTACATGTAAACGTAGGACGTATATGTAAGGAAATATCCTCTGTCCCTTAATGCGACCGTCTTGGTTTGACTTGTAAATACTGGATCCAGGAGAGCTATTTCACAGTGAATAACTGAGACCTACACCAATGCAACTGTGCAACAACTCTGATTTTAATTGTTTAAACAAGCGTATATAAACGAAGATAAAAACATTAGTTACTACGATATAATTGGTTATTCTAATATTCTAATATGTAGAAAGGCGTGTTTTACAAGAAAATGCGCTTAAAACGTAATATGTAAAATAGTGTTACAAAAGTCGTTCTTATAGGAAAATTACAGAACTTTCAGAGACAACTTGTTGATGTTCCAGAAACCTCTGTTCTAGCCTTGGAATAGTAAGATAAGACCATTCTAATAACAATTATGCTACTGGCGTGATCTGGCCTTCCAGAAGGTGCTGCAGACATCAGCTTCTTTGACACACTGTCGGCTTTTAACCCTCACAGATCCAAATTAATCCTTTCAATCCCCTCTTAGAACCATATGATTCATATAATATGGTTCTTCCCCTTTTGCTTCTGTCTATAGATCTGTAAATACTGTCGGTATCCTTCAGGGGTATGTTGTTGGGGATCGAGGGGCAGGTTTGTTTCAATCAAAAATACCACATCCATAATAAAGCTTATAATAACCGACTATGGCTGTCCTGTTTTACCGGACTGCCTCTGGACAATACTGATTAGGTTTAGACCTTTGGCGACTGTGCAGACCTTGGCTTCGCTCAGCAGAGATATTGGACTTATAATCTAAAAAATTAAAAAAGTATCTCTCTCTTAAATATGGAAGGCCTGCCGTAACTATCTAAATATGTGACATAATATAACATAATGGCATGGCCTGATGACCCAAAAACACATGTGGCCACAAAACTAAATTAAATATCTGTTGTTCATTGCATCTTTTACCCTGCCTAATAAAACCCCTAATGGTATTAGTTGGCAGTTGTCTAAAACCAATAAATATATGTAAAAAATAAAACATATTATTCCGGAGTTTGCCATTCCCCAGGACTGTTGTTGACTAAATACTTTAAAGTGACTTGGAGCAAAGCTGAACATGCATTCAGAACACACAAAATGGCATACATTCAGAACATAAAGCGTCAGTCAGACAAAATGGCAGCGGACAAAACAATATGGTCTCCCATCCACGACGTGACTCCAGAGGCCCCTACAGTCCATATAATATTCATACTCTTCTCCCCTTTTATTCTTAGAAATTGACATTGTCTGTTTTTAAGGATAACCATCAGGAGTTGCCTGGTCAACACAATCATTGTATCCAAGGTGATAAGGCACACTTCCTCGATTTCACACATTGGTAGGTCATCCAGCTTAGTTGCACTGTAAGCTTCCATAATGGGGAATATCTGAGCAGTGTCTGCCATTCTTCACGTAGGGGCATGATGTCAGTGGTCAGGATGCACTTGAGGATGAGACCCTTGAAACAAACATAAACACAGACAATTAGCAACACTGATCTCACACATGCCAAACCACTTACAAGTTTCGCTCCAAGTGATCCTAGCCAATTTCCCAGTCCCAGGGGATCTCAAGGATTACCTGTGAATACTTTTTAACCTACTACTTAAATCCATAATCCAAACTTTTCTTTTTTTTTTTTTTTTTTTTTTAAATATCTGAAAAAAACTTCCTAACATTCTCTATATAAAATTCTGCAAAAATACTATACCAATATAATTTCTTTATAGGTCAACTCAATCCTGTTTGCTAGAGTCGGTCTAATTGTTAAATTTAAACATTTCACTATACTCTAAACATACCCATAATATCACAATTAAACAAATCTTTACGACAAAGATTACAAATCATCAATAACAATTTTATACATATATACGCAATGAAAATATACTTCCCAACAATGATGATCTGTCGTAGACTGTTGTATCTGTTGCAGACTCCTGGGTGATTTGTTTACGAGTTACCCATTAAGGTAAAATCTTGGCTTATGTTGGCTAGTGGTCAGGGATTATTATGCCCATCAAGACACTAAATTGCTGCTCCTTTGTTGGCCTGTTTGTCAGTACAGGAATGTGCTTTACGTAAATAACGTGGATCCAGGAGTTGATTTGAACAATATATTCCGATAAATTTGGTGAGAATCCAGTTACATGAATTGGAAAACTTTTTCTTCTTTTAAAAATTGTCACGGTAGCACCCCTCCAGACAACCATGTTTTTCCGTTCCTCAGTGCCCATGTTCCAGCTGAGTTATTTTCCCCTGTTCTAACTGTGTGTTTTACATGAAAATGCGCTTAAAACGTAATATGTAAAATAGTGTTACAAAAGTCGTTCTTATAGGAAAATTACAGAACTTTCAGAGACAACTTGTTGATGTTCCAGAAACCTCTGTTCTAGCCTTGGAATAGTAAGATAAGACCATTCTAATAACAATTATGCTACTGGCGTGATCTGGCCTTCCAGAAGGTGCTGCAGACATCAGCTTCTTTGACACACTGTCGGCTTTTAACCCTCACAGATCCAAATTAATCCTTTCAATCCCCTCTTAGAACCATATGATTCATATAATATGGTTCTTCCCCTTTTGCTTCTGTCTATAGATCTGTAAATACTGTCGGTATCCTTCAGGGGTATGTTGTTGGGGATCGAGGGGCAGGTTTGTTTCAATCAAAAATACCACATCCATAATAAAGCTTATAATAACCGACTATGGCTGTCCTGTTTTACCGGACTGCCTCTGGACAATACTGATTAGGTTTAGACCTTTGGCGACTGTGCAGACCTTGGCTTCGCTCAGCAGAGATATTGGACTTATAATCTAAAAAATTAAAAAAGTATCTCTCTCTTAAATATGGAAGGCCTGCCGTAACTATCTAAATATGTGACATAATATAACATAATGGCATGGCCTGATGACCCAAAAACACATGTGGCCACAAAACTAAATTAAATATCTGTTGTTCATTGCATCTTTTACCCTGCCTAATAAAACCCCTAATGGTATTAGTTGGCAGTTGTCTAAAACCAATAAATATATGTAAAAAATAAAACATATTATTCCGGAGTTTGCCATTCCCCAGGACTGTTGTTGACTAAATACTTTAAAGTGACTTGGAGCAAAGCTGAACATGCATTCAGAACACACAAAATGGCATACATTCAGAACATAAAGCGTCAGTCAGACAAAATGGCAGCGGACAAAACAATATGGTCTCCCATCCACGACGTGACTCCAGAGGCCCCTACAGTCCATATAATATTCATACTCTTCTCCCCTTTTATTCTTAGAAATTGACATTGTCTGTTTTTAAGGATAACCATCAGGAGTTGCCTGGTCAACACAATCATTGTATCCAAGGTGATAAGGCACACTTCCTCGATTTCACACATTGGTAGGTCATCCAGCTTAGTTGCACTGTAAGCTTCCATAATGGGGAATATCTGAGCAGTGTCTGCCATTCTTCACGTAGGGGCATGATGTCAGTGGTCAGGATGCACTTGAGGATGAGACCCTTGAAACAAACATAAACACAGACAATTAGCAACACTGATCTCACACATGCCAAACCACTTACAAGTTTCGCTCCAAGTGATCCTAGCCAATTTCCCAGTCCCAGGGGATCTCAAGGATTACCTGTGAATACTTTTTAACCTACTACTTAAATCCATAATCCAAACTTTTCTTTTTTTTTTTTTTTTTTTTTAAATATCTGAAAAAAACTTCCTAACATTCTCTATATAAAATTCTGCAAAAATACTATACCAATATAATTTCTTTATAGGTCAACTCAATCCTGTTTGCTAGAGTCGGTCTAATTGTTAAATTTAAACATTTCACTATACTCTAAACATACCCATAATATCACAATTAAACAAATCTTTACGACAAAGATTACAAATCATCAATAACAATTTTATACATATATACGCAATGAAAATATACTTCCCAACAATGATGATCTGTCGTAGACTGTTGTATCTGTTGCAGACTCCTGGGTGATTTGTTTACGAGTTACCCATTAAGGTAAAATCTTGGCTTATGTTGGCTAGTGGTCAGGGATTATTATGCCCATCAAGACACTAAATTGCTGCTCCTTTGTTGGCCTGTTTGTCAGTACAGGAATGTGCTTTACGTAAATAACGTGGATCCAGGAGTTGATTTGAACAATATATTCCGATAAATTTGGTGAGAATCCAGTTACATGAATTGGAAAACTTTTTCTTCTTTTAAAAATTGTCACGGTAGCACCCCTCCAGACAACCATGTTTTTCCGTTCCTCAGTGCCCATGTTCCAGCTGAGTTATTTTCCCCTGTTCTAACTGTGTGTTTTACATGAAAATGCGCTTAAAACGTAATATGTAAAATAGTGTTACAAAAGTCGTTCTTATAGGAAAATTACAGAACTTTCAGAGACAACTTGTTGATGTTCCAGAAACCTCTGTTCTAGCCTTGGAATAGTAAGATAAGACCATTCTAATAACAATTATGCTACTGGCGTGATCTGGCCTTCCAGAAGGTGCTGCAGACATCAGCTTCTTTGACACACTGTCGGCTTTTAACCCTCACAGATCCAAATTAATCCTTTCAATCCCCTCTTAGAACCATATGATTCATATAATATGGTTCTTCCCCTTTTGCTTCTGTCTATAGATCTGTAAATACTGTCGGTATCCTTCAGGGGTATGTTGTTGGGGATCGAGGGGCAGGTTTGTTTCAATCAAAAATACCACATCCATAATAAAGCTTATAATAACCGACTATGGCTGTCCTGTTTTACCGGACTGCCTCTGGACAATACTGATTAGGTTTAGACCTTTGGCGACTGTGCAGACCTTGGCTTCGCTCAGCAGAGATATTGGACTTATAATCTAAAAAATTAAAAAAGTATCTCTCTCTTAAATATGGAAGGCCTGCCGTAACTATCTAAATATGTGACATAATATAACATAATGGCATGGCCTGATGACCCAAAAACACATGTGGCCACAAAACTAAATTAAATATCTGTTGTTCATTGCATCTTTTACCCTGCCTAATAAAACCCCTAATGGTATTAGTTGGCAGTTGTCTAAAACCAATAAATATATGTAAAAAATAAAACATATTATTCCGGAGTTTGCCATTCCCCAGGACTGTTGTTGACTAAATACTTTAAAGTGACTTGGAGCAAAGCTGAACATGCATTCAGAACACACAAAATGGCATACATTCAGAACATAAAGCGTCAGTCAGACAAAATGGCAGCGGACAAAACAATATGGTCTCCCATCCACGACGTGACTCCAGAGGCCCCTACAGTCCATATAATATTCATACTCTTCTCCCCTTTTATTCTTAGAAATTGACATTGTCTGTTTTTAAGGATAACCATCAGGAGTTGCCTGGTCAACACAATCATTGTATCCAAGGTGATAAGGCACACTTCCTCGATTTCACACATTGGTAGGTCATCCAGCTTAGTTGCACTGTAAGCTTCCATAATGGGGAATATCTGAGCAGTGTCTGCCATTCTTCACGTAGGGGCATGATGTCAGTGGTCAGGATGCACTTGAGGATGAGACCCTTGAAACAAACATAAACACAGACAATTAGCAACACTGATCTCACACATGCCAAACCACTTACAAGTTTCGCTCCAAGTGATCCTAGCCAATTTCCCAGTCCCAGGGGATCTCAAGGATTACCTGTGAATACTTTTTAACCTACTACTTAAATCCATAATCCAAACTTTTCTTTTTTTTTTTTTTTTTTTTTAAATATCTGAAAAAAACTTCCTAACATTCTCTATATAAAATTCTGCAAAAATACTATACCAATATAATTTCTTTATAGGTCAACTCAATCCTGTTTGCTAGAGTCGGTCTAATTGTTAAATTTAAACATTTCACTATACTCTAAACATACCCATAATATCACAATTAAACAAATCTTTACGACAAAGATTACAAATCATCAATAACAATTTTATACATATATACGCAATGAAAATATACTTCCCAACAATGATGATCTGTCGTAGACTGTTGTATCTGTTGCAGACTCCTGGGTGATTTGTTTACGAGTTACCCATTAAGGTAAAATCTTGGCTTATGTTGGCTAGTGGTCAGGGATTATTATGCCCATCAAGACACTAAATTGCTGCTCCTTTGTTGGCCTGTTTGTCAGTACAGGAATGTGCTTTACGTAAATAACGTGGATCCAGGAGTTGATTTGAACAATATATTCCGATAAATTTGGTGAGAATCCAGTTACATGAATTGGAAAACTTTTTCTTCTTTTAAAAATTGTCACGGTAGCACCCCTCCAGACAACCATGTTTTTCCGTTCCTCAGTGCCCATGTTCCAGCTGAGTTATTTTCCCCTGTTCTAACTGTGTGTTTTACATGAAAATGCGCTTAAAACGTAATATGTAAAATAGTGTTACAAAAGTCGTTCTTATAGGAAAATTACAGAACTTTCAGAGACAACTTGTTGATGTTCCAGAAACCTCTGTTCTAGCCTTGGAATAGTAAGATAAGACCATTCTAATAACAATTATGCTACTGGCGTGATCTGGCCTTCCAGAAGGTGCTGCAGACATCAGCTTCTTTGACACACTGTCGGCTTTTAACCCTCACAGATCCAAATTAATCCTTTCAATCCCCTCTTAGAACCATATGATTCATATAATATGGTTCTTCCCCTTTTGCTTCTGTCTATAGATCTGTAAATACTGTCGGTATCCTTCAGGGGTATGTTGTTGGGGATCGAGGGGCAGGTTTGTTTCAATCAAAAATACCACATCCATAATAAAGCTTATAATAACCGACTATGGCTGTCCTGTTTTACCGGACTGCCTCTGGACAATACTGATTAGGTTTAGACCTTTGGCGACTGTGCAGACCTTGGCTTCGCTCAGCAGAGATATTGGACTTATAATCTAAAAAATTAAAAAAGTATCTCTCTCTTAAATATGGAAGGCCTGCCGTAACTATCTAAATATGTGACATAATATAACATAATGGCATGGCCTGATGACCCAAAAACACATGTGGCCACAAAACTAAATTAAATATCTGTTGTTCATTGCATCTTTTACCCTGCCTAATAAAACCCCTAATGGTATTAGTTGGCAGTTGTCTAAAACCAATAAATATATGTAAAAAATAAAACATATTATTCCGGAGTTTGCCATTCCCCAGGACTGTTGTTGACTAAATACTTTAAAGTGACTTGGAGCAAAGCTGAACATGCATTCAGAACACACAAAATGGCATACATTCAGAACATAAAGCGTCAGTCAGACAAAATGGCAGCGGACAAAACAATATGGTCTCCCATCCACGACGTGACTCCAGAGGCCCCTACAGTCCATATAATATTCATACTCTTCTCCCCTTTTATTCTTAGAAATTGACATTGTCTGTTTTTAAGGATAACCATCAGGAGTTGCCTGGTCAACACAATCATTGTATCCAAGGTGATAAGGCACACTTCCTCGATTTCACACATTGGTAGGTCATCCAGCTTAGTTGCACTGTAAGCTTCCATAATGGGGAATATCTGAGCAGTGTCTGCCATTCTTCACGTAGGGGCATGATGTCAGTGGTCAGGATGCACTTGAGGATGAGACCCTTGAAACAAACATAAACACAGACAATTAGCAACACTGATCTCACACATGCCAAACCACTTACAAGTTTCGCTCCAAGTGATCCTAGCCAATTTCCCAGTCCCAGGGGATCTCAAGGATTACCTGTGAATACTTTTTAACCTACTACTTAAATCCATAATCCAAACTTTTCTTTTTTTTTTTTTTTTTTTTTAAATATCTGAAAAAAACTTCCTAACATTCTCTATATAAAATTCTGCAAAAATACTATACCAATATAATTTCTTTATAGGTCAACTCAATCCTGTTTGCTAGAGTCGGTCTAATTGTTAAATTTAAACATTTCACTATACTCTAAACATACCCATAATATCACAATTAAACAAATCTTTACGACAAAGATTACAAATCATCAATAACAATTTTATACATATATACGCAATGAAAATATACTTCCCAACAATGATGATCTGTCGTAGACTGTTGTATCTGTTGCAGACTCCTGGGTGATTTGTTTACGAGTTACCCATTAAGGTAAAATCTTGGCTTATGTTGGCTAGTGGTCAGGGATTATTATGCCCATCAAGACACTAAATTGCTGCTCCTTTGTTGGCCTGTTTGTCAGTACAGGAATGTGCTTTACGTAAATAACGTGGATCCAGGAGTTGATTTGAACAATATATTCCGATAAATTTGGTGAGAATCCAGTTACATGAATTGGAAAACTTTTTCTTCTTTTAAAAATTGTCACGGTAGCACCCCTCCAGACAACCATGTTTTTCCGTTCCTCAGTGCCCATGTTCCAGCTGAGTTATTTTCCCCTGTTCTAACTGTGTGTTTTACATGAAAATGCGCTTAAAACGTAATATGTAAAATAGTGTTACAAAAGTCGTTCTTATAGGAAAATTACAGAACTTTCAGAGACAACTTGTTGATGTTCCAGAAACCTCTGTTCTAGCCTTGGAATAGTAAGATAAGACCATTCTAATAACAATTATGCTACTGGCGTGATCTGGCCTTCCAGAAGGTGCTGCAGACATCAGCTTCTTTGACACACTGTCGGCTTTTAACCCTCACAGATCCAAATTAATCCTTTCAATCCCCTCTTAGAACCATATGATTCATATAATATGGTTCTTCCCCTTTTGCTTCTGTCTATAGATCTGTAAATACTGTCGGTATCCTTCAGGGGTATGTTGTTGGGGATCGAGGGGCAGGTTTGTTTCAATCAAAAATACCACATCCATAATAAAGCTTATAATAACCGACTATGGCTGTCCTGTTTTACCGGACTGCCTCTGGACAATACTGATTAGGTTTAGACCTTTGGCGACTGTGCAGACCTTGGCTTCGCTCAGCAGAGATATTGGACTTATAATCTAAAAAATTAAAAAAGTATCTCTCTCTTAAATATGGAAGGCCTGCCGTAACTATCTAAATATGTGACATAATATAACATAATGGCATGGCCTGATGACCCAAAAACACATGTGGCCACAAAACTAAATTAAATATCTGTTGTTCATTGCATCTTTTACCCTGCCTAATAAAACCCCTAATGGTATTAGTTGGCAGTTGTCTAAAACCAATAAATATATGTAAAAAATAAAACATATTATTCCGGAGTTTGCCATTCCCCAGGACTGTTGTTGACTAAATACTTTAAAGTGACTTGGAGCAAAGCTGAACATGCATTCAGAACACACAAAATGGCATACATTCAGAACATAAAGCGTCAGTCAGACAAAATGGCAGCGGACAAAACAATATGGTCTCCCATCCACGACGTGACTCCAGAGGCCCCTACAGTCCATATAATATTCATACTCTTCTCCCCTTTTATTCTTAGAAATTGACATTGTCTGTTTTTAAGGATAACCATCAGGAGTTGCCTGGTCAACACAATCATTGTATCCAAGGTGATAAGGCACACTTCCTCGATTTCACACATTGGTAGGTCATCCAGCTTAGTTGCACTGTAAGCTTCCATAATGGGGAATATCTGAGCAGTGTCTGCCATTCTTCACGTAGGGGCATGATGTCAGTGGTCAGGATGCACTTGAGGATGAGACCCTTGAAACAAACATAAACACAGACAATTAGCAACACTGATCTCACACATGCCAAACCACTTACAAGTTTCGCTCCAAGTGATCCTAGCCAATTTCCCAGTCCCAGGGGATCTCAAGGATTACCTGTGAATACTTTTTAACCTACTACTTAAATCCATAATCCAAACTTTTCTTTTTTTTTTTAAATATCTGAAAAAAACTTCCTAACATTCTCTATATAAAATTCTGCAAAAATACTATACCAATATAATTTCTTTATAGGTCAACTCAATCCTGTTTGCTAGAGTCGGTCTAATTGTTAAATTTAAACATTTCACTATACTCTAAACATACCCATAATATCACAATTAAACAAATCTTTACGACAAAGATTACAAATCATCAATAACAATTTTATACATATATACGCAATGAAAATATACTTCCCAACAATGATGATCTGTCGTAGACTGTTGTATCTGTTGCAGACTCCTGGGTGATTTGTTTATGAGTTACCCATTAAGGTAAAATCTTGGCTTATGTTGGCTAGTGGTCAGGGATTATTATGCCCATCAAGACACTAAATTGCTGCTCCTTTGTTGGCCTGTTTGTCAGTACAGGAATGTGCTTTACGTAAATAACGTGGATCCAGGAGTTGATTTGAACAATATATTCCGATAAATTTGGTGAGAATCCAGTTACATGAATTGGAAAACTTTTTCTTCTTTTAAAAATTGTCACGGTAGCACCCCTCCAGACAACCATGTTTTTCCGTTCCTCAGTGCCCATGTTCCAGCTGAGTTATTTTCCCCTGTTCTAACTGTGTGTTTTACATGTATGGTGCCCTGTTAAAGAGCCTAATCCCTTGTACCCTTTCCCCAGGAATGTAGCTTCAGCAGCCACTTCAAAATAAAGGTTTATCCTGGCTGCTGAGCTCATTCTCTTCTTCAAAAGGTAGGCGGTTTTCCTATTGGTTGCTCAGACCAAGCCCCAGTGTAGGCACTGTTCTGATTGGTTGCTTAGTTAAATGCCCAATTTGCATATAATTGCTGATCTGTGGGGCACGTCCCCCGCTGGGGATTGGTTGCTACTAATCCTACCTTTCATCTGATTGGCTGCCAGGTACTGTCCTTTTGTGTAGGTGTGAAGAAGTTCTTTTGTTCAACTTTTGTTATCAAGATGTTTTCCTGTATATATGTCCTGTGTTTTGTGTCAATAAACAGTTCTTCTTGTTTTCCCAACACGACCAGTCTCGTCTGCTATGTTGGTGGAATTGCTTGCAGGGAAGCCTTGATCATAGCCCCGTTTGGCTCCTGGATATTTACTGGACCTGAGGAGTGATTTTGTGGAACTGATCCGGTAGGAGCTACCCATCTAGTAGCCCTCCCGTGACACTGGTGTCAAGAAGTGGGATCTCTCCTCCCAACACTGGTCCTTGGATTTATCAAGTGGATTATTGTTTCTTTTATTATGGCAGAAGCATACAAGTCCCTCACGGTGGCTGCGCTGCAAGACTTGCTTGCCCAAAAAGGCCAAGACACCGGAGGCTTGAAAAAGAACGAATTGGTGGCGGCTCTACTGGAACTTGAAAGGGGGGAGAGCCGCCCTCCCAGCCCGATTGTGGGGCAAGCAGCACATATCCCCTCCCGGTTCATGGAACCCCCTCGTGCTGAGAGTGATGAGATCTCACGGAGGGTAAGGGAGAGATTGGCGTTTTTTGGACCCAATCCGTCCGTAGAAATTGTTAATCGCATCATGGAAGTGGCAGAGCGGGAGAGAGAAGCCGAATTGGCGCACCAGAGAGCCACTATCTCTGGACCGGCCACAGAGGATTCACACTCAGTGCGCAGCACCACCTCTACGTGCCCGATCAAAGTTACCCACCAGTCCTTCAAACAGTTTGATGATGCTGTCGGGGATATCGATGGATTTCTACAAGACTTTGAACGACAGTGCCAGCTCCACAATGTGGACACCCAGGACTGGGTACCTATACTGGTGGGCAAGTTATCTGGGCGAGCTGCAGAAACGTACAGAGCGATCCCTGATGAATGGGCTAGAGATTACCCCGAAGTAAAGACCCGTCTGCTGGCCCGATATGCCATCACCCCTGATACATACCGTAGGAAATTCCGAGAGGCGAGGATGGGTCCAAGAGACACGTACACTGAGTGGGCACATCGCATGACCCGAGCCGCTACCAGCTGGATACAAGGGAGGCAAGTCACCACTTGGCAAGAATGCCTCCAACAGTTTTTACTGGAGCAATTTTTTCTTCATACGAGCACAGAGGTACGAGACTGGGTAAGAGACCAAGACCCCGTAAACCTGGAAGAGGCGGCAAAGCTAGCGGACAAATTTGTGGATGTCCGCCGCCCAGTCTCAAGACACCCTACCCCCTACCACAGCAGACCTCAGCCGCTAATGCACCGCCCCATGCCCCCAGCCTCCCCACCTACCCGACCCATGGGGTCTTATCCGAATAGGTCATACGCACCGAATGCTAGACCTAGTGGGGCTTCTACGGGATGTTTTCACTGTCGTCAACCTGGCCACATTCAGAAATATTGTCCCCAGCTACAGCCCAGGGCTCAACCCCATGGTCCTCGAAGGAACCAGTCCCCAGGCCCTTGGATGGCGCGCCAGGCTCAGTGCGTGAGCCGGACCCAGGATTCTGGTCCAGCTAACTCAGACCCAACTGTGGATTACAATTACTGTTCCCCGGAGCCTTTTGCCATACATGAGAGTTACTCAGATGAGGTCTATCTGGCTCAGCATCCTCGGAAGGACAACCGAGAGCACCACTACCAGCCCGTCACCATTAATGGGCAGCCAGCCGAGGGACTAAGGGATTCTGGAGCTACCCTCACACTGGTCCAGCCCCGTACTTTACCCCCTAACCAGCCAGTTAACTGCAAAGTGGATGTGCGCGTGGCTGGGGGGCAGGTACATCAGCTACCCATGACCAGGGTATACCTAAAGTGGGGCACTGGGGAGGGCTACAGAGATGTGGGCATCATGGAGGGCTTACCCACGGATGTACTGCTGGGAAATGATTTGGGCTATTTGGAGAGCCGGTATGTGCCTGAGATGGATTGTACAGTGGATCCTGCTTGCTTGGCTGTCACCCGTTCTCATGCTAACCAACCTTCCGATTCTGGGACGCAGGTAAGCACTAACCCCGACGACCTACTCACAACTGACTCCCTACCATGGCTCACCCCTGACGGTTTCCGTGCCCAACTGCTATCTGACCTCAGCCTTAGCCGCTATCGCAGCCGGGCAGAGACGGGAGAGAAAGGTACCTTCTCTGACCAGATTATATGGAGGAAAGACCTCTTATATAGGGCTACCCCAGGCAACACTAATGGTATTACCGAGGTTCCTCGGCTCCAATTGATAGTCCCCGCCATCCACCGCCCCGCTCTCCTCACCCTAGCCCACGAAGCCCCTCTATCCGGTCACCTCGGCGCCAGGCGGACAGAGTACAGACTCACCCGCACATTCTTTTGGCCAGGGATCTCCCGGGATGTTAAGCACCATTGCCGCACCTGCGAGCTGTGCCAGCGGGTAGGGAAGCGACCTGAAGCGTCACGAGTCCCCTTGCAGCCTCTACCCCTTATTGGGGAACCTTTCAGTAGGGTCGCCATAGATCTCATCGGCCCTCTTGCCCATCCTAGCAAGACGGGGAAAAGGTACATCCTCACAGTAGTAGACTTTGCCACCCGCTACCCTGAAGCCACGGCCCTGCCAAATATTTCTGCTGAGACAGTGGCGAATGCCCTTCTGGCTATATTCTCACGGGTAGGATTTCCCAAAGAAGTACTCTCCGATCAGGGCACACAATTTACCTCTGAGTTGCTCCAGCAGGTATGGACCCTCTGTGGGGTTAAGTCCCTGCGCACGTCCCCCTATCATCCACAAACGAATGGACTTTGTGAAAGGTTCAATGGAACCTTGAAACAGATGATCCGGACGTTCATAGCAGATCATGTTGACTGGGAAAAATGTATGCCCCATTTTTTGTTTGCTTACCGGGAGGTCCCACAGGAGTCCACAGGATATTCACCATTCGAACTACTCTATGGGCGAAGGGTAAGGGGTCCCCTAGATATTCTGCGGGAATACTGGGAAAGGAAATGCGAGTCAGAGGAGACTCCACTTATCACTTATGTAGTTGAGCTCCGGGAAAAATTAGACCGGCTCATGTCCCTAGCCCACGGGAACCTAAGGGCAGCCCAAGCCCGCCACAAGACCTTGTATGACCGCAACACTAAGCCCCGAGAGCTTCTAGTGGGTCAGCGGGTCCTGATGCTACGTCCTACCCGCCAAAATAAATTACAGGCTGCCTGGATAGGACCATACGAGGTTGTAGAGCGCAGGGGAGAGACAACCTACGTTGTCGCCCGAGGAGCCAGGGGTCAGACCTGCGCTCAAACCATACCTAGAACGTACAGAAGAGGTGTCCGCTATCTGTACCCCCTCGCACACGGAGGCAGGAGACCGGGCTATCCCAGACCTCCTTGCTGAGTCCGTCCACCCCGGGGATATTACCCAAGTCAAGCTCGGAGAACAGCTGAGCCCCATAGAAAAAGCCCAAGTATTCCCGCTGCTAAAGCAGCACCTCCAGCTGTTCTCTGCTCTACCCGGCATCACATCATTAGCCCAGCATGGAGTAGAGACTCCCGGTCAGAGCCCTCTCAGGCAACCCGCTTACCGGGTCCCTGAAGCAGTCAAGGGACACATTAGGAAGGAGCTTGAAGAGATGAGGACCTTGGGAGTTATAGAACCCTCCCACAGCCCCTGGGCTTCTCCAGTTGTGCTAGTGCCTAAGAAGGACGGGACGACCCGCTTCTGTGTGGACTATCGTCGGCTAAATGAAAAGACGACCACTGATGCCTACCCTATGCCCCGAGTAGATGACCTGTTAGACCAGTTAGCGGGGGCGACCTGGGTTTCGACACTAGACCTTAGCCGGGGTTATTGGCAGATCCCGTTGACGGCAGATGCTGTCCCCAAGTCGGCATTCATCACCCCATTCGGCCTGTACCAATTTCGGGTCATGCCGTTTGGGATGAAGAATGCCCCAGCTACATTTCAGCGGCTGGTAGATCAGCTACTCGAGGGTCTGCAGGGCTATACCTGCGCCTATCTAGTAGCCCTCCCGTGACAGTGACGTATCGTCACATCCGGTCGTTGTTTTTTTTTTTTTTCCCCTGACGGCAAATGGTAAGTGTCACGGGAGGGCTACTAGATGGGTAGCTCCTACCGGAATCAGTTCCACAAAATCACTCCTCAGGTCCAGTAAATATCCAATAGCCAAACGGGGCTATGATCAAGGCTTCCCTGCAAGCAATTCCACCAACATAGCAGACGAGACTGGTCGTGTTGGGAAAACAAGAAGAACTGTTTATTGACACAAAACACAGGACATATATACAGGAAAACATCTTGATAACAAAAGTTGAACAAAAGAACTTCTTCACACCTACACAAAAGGACAGTACCTGGCAGCCAATCAGATGAAAGGTAGGATTAGTAGCAACCAATCCCCAGCGGGGGACGTGCCCCACAGATCAGCAATTATATGCAAATTGGGCATTTAACTAAGCAACCAATCAGAACAGTGCCTACACTGGGGCTTGGTCTGAGCAACCAATAGGAAAACCGCCTACCTTTTGAAGAAGAGAATGAGCTCAGCAGCCAGGATAAACCTTTATTTTGAAGTGGCTGCTGAAGCTACATTCCTGGGGAAAGGGTACAAGGGATTAGGCTCTTTAACAGGGCACCATACATGTAAAACACACAGTTAGAACAGGGGAAAATAACTCAGCTGGAACATGGGCACTGAGGAACGGAAAAACATGGTTGTCTGGAGGGGTGCTACCGTGACAGTAAGCAGCGCGGGTCGGGGGGAGTGGGGTGCCGGCAGCACCGGTGTCACCCCCTCGGGATGCCACTGCATGGCACCCCCCTAGTTAGTGGCACCCCCCCCCCCCTTAGTACGCCACTGCACACAGCTCTCTGACTTAAGCCCATCTGCACCAGGTATTACTATATTTAATGTAATGCACCTGCCTGATGTAGATGTTGTGCTGTGAGTGTAATGTTGGTGGGAACTTGGTGATATAATCTACACTGTGACAAATAGGTGGAGTTACATTATGTTAATAATATTGAGTGGGCGGAGTTTTAGAAAGGTGGTGTGGTCAATAGTCAACAAATTGTTTTTGTGTTTTTTGTTTATTGGACTGCAAGAATGTATCCTGTAATGCAGCCATTGGTATTACAAGATATTGTTACTTAGTATTCTGGGTCACATGACTCCACCCACTTGCTTGCAGTTCCCCATCAGGTCTGCTCTCTGTGTATATAAACAGACGGTCTCGGCCACTTGGTTTATTCATTCACAAGCACAGCACACAGTTACCATGTCTGGCAGAGGTAAAGGCGGAAAGGGTCTCGGGAAAGGAGGCGCTAAGCGTCACAGGAAAGTTCTGCGGGATAATATCCAGGGAATCACTAAGCCCGCAATCCGCCGCCTGGCCCGGAGAGGAGGAGTGAAGCGAATCTCCGGCCTCATCTATGAAGAGACACGCGGGGTGCTGAAAGTATTTCTGGAGAATGTGATCCGCGATGCAGTCACCTACACTGAGCACGCTAAGAGGAAGACCGTCACCGCTATGGATGTGGTGTATGCTCTGAAACGCCAGGGCCGCACACTCTATGGCTTCGGAGGTTAAGTCCCCAGTACCAGGCTAAAAGTCTCACCCAAAGGCCCTTTTAAGGGCCGCCCACTTATTCACGAAAGTGCTGTTATCGGTAACTGTTCCTTTGTTTATGCAAGCTGCATGCACGGTTTGTGGGACCTATATATAGATATTTCCAACTCTGTTCTGGAATGCAGTAATTTAGTACACTAGGTGTATTTAAATCACTGTATAGCATATGGGGAATATACGGTGTGTAGTACAGCGATATTTGCAGATCTTATACAATTGACTACCATTGCATCGGTCAAATATCCGCCTTCAGTCATTAAGACCAAGGCCTTATTTTTAACCAAAGACATAGCGGCTGCAGATGCCACCTGCGATGTTGAACATTATCTGCGGAATCACATTAGTTACTGATATCACCGTCAATTTAATGAAAGCAGTCATCGTTGAAAAAAAGAAAGAAATATAAGCTCATTTAAGGAGAAGTTGGGCGGCTCTTAAAAGAGCCTTTGTGTTAATGGATGTGTAGAGCGCAGCTGTTACTTGGCGCTAGTGTACTTGGTCACAGCCTTGGTTCCCTCGGATACAGCGTGCTTGGCCAGCTCCCCGGGCAGTAGCAGCCGCACGGCGGTCTGGATCTCCCGGGAAGTGATGGTGGAGCGCTTGTTGTAATGAGCCAGGCGGGAAGCCTCCCCTGCGATGCGCTCAAAGATGTCATTCACGAAAGAGTTCATGATCCCCATGGCCTTGGAGGAGATGCCAGTATCTGGGTGGACCTGCTTCAGTACTTTGTACACGTAGATAGCGTAACTCTCCTTCCTGCTCTTTCTACGCTTCTTCCCATCTTTCTTCTGGGTCTTGGTCACCGCTTTCTTGGAGCCTTTCTTAGGCGCAGGAGCAGACTTGGCCGGTTCAGGCATGATAGAAAGTAGTAACTCGTCAAAATACAGAGAACAAGTGACTAGCGCCTCCTCCGGCAGCTGTATATATAGGCAGCACATGCAAACGAGGTGGACAAGCTCTCTCCCTTTCTATTGGACAGATAATTCACGTGATTTCCATAAGCTCCGCCTCATTGACAGCTCTAAATATAATTGGCGCAATTTAAAACAATCCAATCACAGAGCAGAGTGTTTGTATATTGGAGAGTATATATAGAGGCTGATGGGGTGAGTTTAACACAGTTTTGATCAGCTCTGTACAATCTCTCCGAATATGTCTGGACGTGGCAAGCAAGGCGGCAAGGTTCGTGCCAAGGCAAAGACTCGCTCATCCAGAGCAGGGCTGCAGTTTCCAGTTGGTCGGGTTCACCGTCTGCTGAGGAAAGGGAATTATGCGCAGCGTGTGGGAGCCGGTGCCCCTGTGTATCTGGCCGCTGTGTTGGAATACCTGACCGCTGAAATCCTGGAGCTGGCTGGTAACGCCGCCCGTGATAACAAGAAGACCCGAATCATCCCCCGCCACCTGCAACTCGCTGTGCGTAACGACGAGGAGCTCAACAAACTGCTGGGAGGAGTGACCATCGCTCAGGGTGGTGTCCTGCCCAACATCCAGGCTGTGCTACTGCCCAAGAAAACCGAGAGCCACAAGGCAGCCAAGGGCAAATAGACTGAAGACTCTTCCCTAACTCCTCTCAACACAAAGGCTCTTTTAAGAGCCACCCACAATCTCCACAAAGAGCTTTAGTGTCACAAGCGCCCATACCCTCTATCCATTAATCACCTAATTCTTCATTATAAATTGGTTTATAAGGACCAATATTAAAAATAACTAGACTCGGTGTCGCTATTGTCCTGTAAGAAATCTTTTAACAAATTGGGGCGATAGAGTAGACCTGTTGTGATCTGCCCCCTTTAGCGGGACACGTGTTTTGCACAAACCGTTCCCTTTGTAACGGAAACAAATTCTTCTAGTGGGAATTAACCGTGGTTTCAATTTTATTCTATTTCGTGCCGGTCCTATACAGTCCTAGATTTCCTATATGCATTGCACCTGGATCCCTAGATTGTTTATATAAAATGATCGTAACTCAAGAATTGCTTTAATGCCGTTCCTAGAAATCGTGATTCTTTATCCTATTAGAGTTTGAGCTTTGTGTTTTACATTAACCCAACCACTAGATGTCGCCCTTCGCACATAAATGAACACGCGTTGGGGAAGAGGGATTTTCGTTTCTATCACTATCACTTTGTAGCTGGAAAGACTTATTGTAACACACACCGTTCAGATATTAAAGCCCATTTTATGTCCGATCTATTCGAACAGGTCACTGTGTGTAGAAGGATCTCCAGACAGCAGACTTTCCCGTGCACATATTTCTGCGATATCCTATATTGTGATTCTCTCTTTTCATTGATAATTTGGTGGCTCTTAAAAGAGCCTTTGTGTGTTGTGTCCAGTGCCTGCCCCCGTTTAAGCTCTCTCTCCCCGGATCCTGCGGGCCAGCTGGATGTCTTTGGGCATGATGGTCACCCTCTTGGCGTGGATGGCACACAGGTTGGTGTCCTCGAACAGACCCACCAGGTAAGCCTCGCTGGCCTCCTGCAGAGCCATGACTGCCGAACTCTGGAAGCGCAGATCGGTCTTGAAGTCCTGAGCGATCTCACGGACCAGGCGCTGGAAAGGCAGTTTGCGGATGAGGAGCTCGGTGGATTTCTGGTAACGCCGGATCTCCCTGAGAGCCACAGTGCCGGGGCGGTAACGGTGAGGCTTCTTCACTCCGCCGGTAGCCGGGGCGCTCTTCCTGGCAGCCTTGGTAGCCAGCTGCTTGCGGGGAGCCTTGCCTCCGGTGGATTTGCGGGCGGTTTGCTTTGTTCTGGCCATTGTGTAACAGAGGTGTAAGTGAATGTGTAGCAAGGCTGCTATTTATAGGCTGTACTGCTCACTGATTGGCTGCTCGGGAGGCGGGCTACTGATTCATTGGACAAAAGTAACCGCCTTATATTTCAAAATTACCGCCAAATTCACAACCGTTAAACATAAATCTGAAATGTAGTTATAAATCTGATTCTTTCACGTGACCGTTTTCTACCTAATTAATACCCGTTATAATTGTTCTCTTCTTTTTATATCATATATCAAATGTTATTTGTTTTATGTCAAAATGACTGACGAATGTGGATGAAACGTATTCCTCAGCAGCTTGCGGATAAGTCCGTGTTCTGGGTTTCAGCATAGTACATGGGATATCCCACTACTAATCCCTCTAAGCTGAAATCACTAACATTTGATGTTAAATAAATCAAAGCTGTTTAATGGATTCCATTTTGGCTACAGTGACTTCAGATACAATAATGCACATATTGCTTTGTTCGCTTATATCACCAGTCGATGTAGTTCTCATTCAGACCTCAAGGTGGCACTGCAATGTAATTTTGAATTTGGATGGATTTTCACTTAAAGTCCCTTTTTTTATTATTGGGACAAAGAGTAAAGAGAACAGTGACTTTTATTTGGGACATGCTGGCTTTCATTAGGATACGTCTAGTTACAAATACAATCACATGACAAAAACAAAAGACATTATCTGAAATCAACAATACAAAACCTTTTCATTTTTTTGGTGGGTGTGTCCACATTTTCTATTTTTTGAGGCTTACATGTAATAATTAGTTCCCTGTGTGTTGGGTAAAACAAGAAGAGCTGTTTATTGATTCCAAACACAGGACATATATACAGGAAAACAGATTAGACAAAGGAACTATAACAGGATTAAAGTTTAACATAAGGACAGACAAAGGGAAATCCTGCCTTTCGGGATACAAAGGTGTCAAGTTCAGATACATACAGAGTGCACTCAATTAAAGTAATGTGTTAATTGAGGGACATCACTGTACAACAGGAAATTAAATGACTTACATGAAAAGACGTCTATAAATCCATCTTGTGACAGAGAGGTTTCACATGTCCAATTGCCGTGATAATCGGACGGCATTGCAGTTTTCCTTACCGGGGCGGTATTGAACTGTAAAGTTAAAAGGTTGAAGAGTGAGGCTTCAGCACAACAAGTGCCCATTGTCTCCGGAACCCGGTTTATCCAGACCAGGGGGTTGTGATCGGTCAGGTTGGTAAATTCACGTCCATAGATATAGGGTTGGAATCTCTTGAACGCCCAGACCAGAGCAAGGCACTCGTTCTCAATGGCTGTATATCCAACCTCCCGCTTCAGGAGTTTGCATGTCACTTGCTAGGAGTTTGGGTCCACTAATCTGAGAGGACCTTCCTGGTGGAACCCTACCCAGGAGAAGATGAAGATTATGAAGACGTCTGCCATGGTTTCTGCCATGATGTTAGGGAGAGCCACCGTTTCAGGTTACCGGGTAGCAAAGTCTACTACGGTCAGGATGTACTTTTTGCCTGACTGGCTAGGCTTAGTGAGGGGTCCGATGATGTCGACAGCAACTCGCTGGAAAGGATGAGAGGTGTGGACTGCAGGGGTACTCTATGGGCATCCTGTAGCTTACCTACCGTCACAGGTGCGACAGTAAGCAGCCATGTTATGCGAAATGCCAGGCCAGTAAAAGGTCCGAGTGAGCCGGTGGAGTGTTTTAGTTATCCCCAGGTGGCCAGCTAACGGAGCTTCGTGGGCGAGGGCTAAGAGGTTGGGGCGATATTTGGCGGTGACTACTAGCTGGAGGTGGGTGACTTCTACAGCCCCGTCTTGATTGCCTGGGGTGGAACGGTATAGAAGACCGTCCTTCCAGATGATTTGTTCAGAGTAGGGACCTACCTCCCCGATGGTTGCCCTTTCCCTATACCTCCAGAGGCTTGAGTCACTCAGGGTCTGAGTTTTAAAGTCATTGGGGTGTCTGTCAAGTCAGGGGGTACGTCGTCAGAACTTACCAGGGTTCCAGGTAGAGTGGTTTGGCACCGGGTGATAGCATTGCAGGTGTGCGGTGTGGACACAGTATGATCCAGGTGAGGGCCAACAAACTGGCTCTCGAGCCTCCCCAAGTCGTTCCCCAGAAAGACGTTATCCCAACAGTGTGGTATCCTTCTAGCGTGCCCCAATCCAAGTAGACACGAACCATGGGATGTTGGTGAACAGTGCCGTCCGCAACACTGCAATCCAGGAGCCTCTCCGGGTGAACCAGTGCTGGTTGAACTAGGGTTAAGGTAGCTCAAGTGTCACTTAGCCCTTCCGCTTGTTTCCCTTCCATTTTTACAGGCTGGCAGTGGTGAGCCCGGTTGTCTGCATGGGGGTGATTGATTAGGGCTATGTCCTCCGGATACTGCTAATCCGAAAGCTCCCAGGAAGCCATCGATTCAGAGGCATCGTAATAGTATTCCTCGTGAGCCATGGTAGTGGGGGTGCTCACACAATGAGCGTGGCGAGGAGGGGGTCCAGTTTGGGGAGCAGGCAGGGACAGCCAGGGTCGTAGAGAAGGATCATTTTGCTTCATGTGCCCGGTCTGCCCACATTGGTAGCAGCCGCTCCCTGGTCCACAGGGTCGGGGAACAGTAGGACCCGCCCCCAGGGATCACAGGGGACAATCTTGGGGGCAGCCAGTCGTGGAAACGGGGTTGTTTGGGAAGGTAAAGGGGTCTCCCAGCCACGGGTCTGGGGTGTTGGCAGAACTGGGACTGGGGTCTCTGTATGTCAATACATTTGTCAGCAAGCCGGACGGCTTCATCCAAATTTTGGGGGTCGTGATCCCTTATCCAGTCTTTGACTTCTCCCAGGGTATGTTGAAAGAACTGCTCCAGTAGCATTTGTTGGACCACCTCCTCAAAGTTGGTGGCTCCACACCCGTGTAACCAGCTATGGGCAGCTCGGCTCACCCGATGAGCCCATTCTGTGTGTGTATCCTTGGGGCCCAACCTGGCTTCTCGAAACTGTCTCCGTTAAGTGTCCTGGGTGATGGCATACCGAGCCAGCAATTTAATATTTTTAATCTCCCCATAGTCGCGGCTGTACTCATCCAGTATTGCCCGGTAGGCTTCAACAGCTCGGAGATGGAGACGTCATCACCGCGATTAACTTTTACCCAATGGATAATACAATCAAACCTGGCACCAGTCTGGGAGGTAAACAAATGAGGATACACTAGGAATCCATTCAAAGTTTAAACACACCTTTGCCAGCTGGCTCCCAGAGTCACAGCGTTTCGTGACAGTAATCAATATGACTGATTGGAACCATCCTCGGGCACCCTGCCATGCAATGTTCCAGTGTCCAGAATGGCAGCGGTGACCAATCAGAAGTGCTCGAGTCCAGGATGGAGGATCGACAACCCTTGGTAGTTCCAGCAGATCGCGACAGGCTCTCAATTCGCCCGAGGGATCCAAAGAATATCCCCTGACCTCTGGTCAGGTGAAGGTTACGGTAGCAGAGCTTTTGGGGAAGGGCTAGTGAGAATAACTCTTTAAAGCAAATGTGGCCTGACCCAAAGTGATTATCAGTAGGGAGGAGACTGATCCTCAAACCCCTCCAAGAGCCCAGGGCATATAGTAACACATATATTCCTTGACATTTAACCCCTTAAGGACAGAGCCTTTTAAACATTTTTGTCCATTCTGGATAATGGCTATTTTAACATTTCTGTGCTGTTTGTGTTTAGCTGTAATTTTCTTCTTTGTCATTTGCTGTACCCACACATTTTATATTTTGTTTTTATCAGGACAAGAAGGGCTTTCTTTGGATGCCAGAATTTTGATCATATCTTATAATATTATATAAAAAAAAAAAAATATGGTAAAAAAAAAAAAAACACTAATTTCCTGACTTTTGTTTTTTTTACATACGTTACAATCACGTTCTTGAACCCAGGTTGTAGTAATGCTTTTTTAATGTTCAATACATCTTTATTATTTTCATTATTAGTTAAAAATAAAACAGTTGATAACACAAAAAGAAGAAGGAAATTTGCAAATGTACTAATATAAAACCACTTACAATAAAATTTCCTGACTTTTATTTGAAACATCTTCTCCTCATCGACAAAAGAGAACGAAAAAGCCTACTAAATAAATTCTACTATTTCTCCTGAGTACAGGGACACCATTTATGCATAGGTTTGTTGGTTTGTTTTGGGGCTAAAAGGCCAGATTTGGGAGGTGCAGTTTTTGGTTTTCCAACTTGAGATTTTGACATGCAGACAACCTGCACCAATGTCCCATTTGGGACATATTTGAAACCAGCCAGTGTATTTTACCCCATCAACCCATATATTTTTTTAAAGTAGACACCCTAGGCTATCTCAAATGGTTGTATTGTGTTTTTTTTCACAAACATTGTACTTCAGACATGAATTCACAGATTTTGGTATTTGTCACTGCCAAATAACACCCCAATATGTGTTCAGCAACATCTCCTGAGTACAGGGATACCACCCATGCATAGGTTTGTCTGCTTGTTTGGGGACAAAAGGGTCACATTTTGAAGGTGCGCATTTCCAACTTGGAATTTTGACATGTAGTCAGCCTGAGCCCATCTTTCATTTGGGACCTTTTTTTAAGCCGGACAGTGTATTTTAACAAAAAAAGCATATATTTTGTAAAATAAGACATCCTAGGCTATTTTAAATGGGGGTATTTTAACACTTTCCATGCACCAATTCTACCACCAGCCTTTGTCAAAGTTTGTGGTAGTAATTTTATTGTGTATTTTTTCCAACATACATTGTACTTTTAGACACAAATTCACATATTTCAGTATGTGTCACTGACAAACAATACCCCAATATGTGTTCAGCAACATCTCCCGAGCACAGGGATACCACCCATGCATAGGTTTGTCAGCTTTTTTGGGGGTTGAAAGGCTACATTTGAGAGGTGCGCTTTTTGATTTTCCAACTTGGAATTTTGACATATAGAGCAAAGAAGGGGTTAATAGCTCTTATAAGAGCCTTTGTAGTATTGTACAAAAAAAATTAACCCCTAAAAATGCACAGAAAAGAAAAAATGTTTTGCTGTGTAGTGATCAGTGGCAGGGAAGGGTACACAGGGTACACTATACAAAGGGTATGGCTTTTATAAAAGCCCTTGGGTCTCACAATTTTGTTACATTTTATTTAATTTATTACAATTAAAAACTTATATTATACAGATCTGTCTCTCTCCCTCACTAAAACTCAAGTGGGTCAGAACAATATTTACCAATATTGATCTGACCAGGCAAATGGTGATGCTCATCTGAGCAATCACCAAACCGCCTTTGCCACTGATCGGCTGTTACTGATCGCTATACACGCGTTCAGACAGCTTCAAAAAGTATACACATAATCCTCTATTGGGTATAACTAACCCCTAGCGAGTGTGAAAAAAAAAAATGCTGATAGCAAAAAAAATCCTTCTTCGACCAGATCGCTCCAAATGTGCTGCTTAGGCAGTGACCCTTTGCGCTGCTTAGGCAGTGACGATATGCGCTGCTAAGACCTATGATTAAGTGCATTTGAAGCACGAAACGCGTAAGGTGTCCTTCTCACTGTGTGGTTCATTTCCTTTTTTGTACCAGCCTGTTCTATTTAAGTATTAAACTCTGGCTTATTTTCACATACCTGCTTTGATTGTGAGCTCCTTCCGCAAACCGTTTTTGCTTCTTTTTTTTTCTGCTATTGTACGGGCTGGATAGCCTGGCGTTGAGGGAAACTCCACCTTGTTATTTCAACAGGCTGAAATCGGAGGGATTATTCATTTTTGGCCTATCTGACCCTGCTGGTCCTCCAGTGCTCTTTTATTGTTAATAGCTCTTAAAAGAGCCTTTGATATACTGTAATAAATCACAGTAAAAATATGCACAGGCAGCAAAAATGTGCTGCTGTGTAAGATCACTGCGTACACACAGTTCAATGGCAGAGAAGGGGTTAAACACTGGAAAAGGCTTTTATAAAAGCCTTTGGGTCTCAATTTTATTAAATACATTATAATTAAAAACTTACATTATACAGCTCTGTCTGTCTCCCTCACTAAAACTCAAGTGAGGAGAGGGAGGCAGATCTACACAGGTCAGATCAAATATTGATCTAACCAGGCGAATGGTGATGCTCATCTGAGCAATCACCAAACCGCCTTCACCACTGATCAGCTGTTACTGATGAATTACAGTAAAAAAAACTTAACCCCTAAAAAATGCACAGACAGCAAAAAATGTGCTGCTGTGTATGATCACTGTGTACACAGCGATCAATGGCAGTGAAGGGGGGGGGGGGGTTAAACACTTAAATTATTTTTTTTACATTATCTGATCTGTCTCTCTCCCTTACTAAAACTAGTGAGGAGAGGGAGGCCGATCAATAGTTGTCAAAGGCAATATTTACAAATATTGCCTTTGACTGTATGATAAGTGCTCAGGAGAGCGACCACCATTGGATCTGGGGGAGCCTGAAGGTGTTGCTAACTTTAGCAACACCTGAGATGCTTAGGAAGCGAATGATCGTTCTCCTCCTAAGCACATGTGTGAAGCCCGGCACAGCCATTTTTAAATGGCAGCTATGGTCACTCCGGGTAGCGCGCCCCTGCACTTTTTTTTAGTGTTGCACAATGCCTCTACACCGTGGATCACTTTCTTTACTCTATTTAGTGCATGACGTGCCAGGCACGTCGTCTGTCAGCAAGTCCTTGGTTTGCTGTGACGTGCCTGGCACGTCATCTGTCATTAAGGGGTTAAAATGTTTTTCATATTTAATAAAAAATATTGTTTAAAAATGCATTTCTTGTTTTTATATCCTTCCTCTGTCACCCTTCATTCCAGTTCTTCGGCTCACAGACTTACCAGTGCCACCCCAGGACTTGCCATTGCATCCACAGACTTGCCATTGCACCCCTAGGACTTGCCAGTGCATCCACAGACTTTTGGGAGGATGGACAGCTGGGCCCCGTACTGACGGTACCTACCCTGATGGCAGCCTTGCCTCTTAATGCAGGAAGCAGTGTTTTTTTAGTGAGGTATTCTTGCTAGTGATCTATAAGGATTCTGATTGGCTACTACATATAGGATAGCAAGGGCCCCTATAAAAGCCTATAGAGTTAAATCCTTATAGAGTTTATTAACAATTTTCACAACCTCGGTGTCCGCAACCTATCAATATATCAATATATTGGTCCAAACAGCTCCCAGATAATACAGCCTGGACTCTGATGGCTGTTGTGGTGATGCGCTGGACTCCTGCCACTAGATGTCACTCCTACTTTCTTTATATTTGCTTGCTACAATGCCGAAACCAACATTCACCAGCAGGGGTCGCTCAGTATTTGTTTTCTGGCTGCAGAATGTCTCACCACAGCCATACAGAACATTAGGGGGTTAAATAAAAAATTGGCGCTCACAGAAATAGCGCCAAAAAATTTGCGTTATCACTGTGTGTGCGCCAATGTATAAAGTTTGCACTTTATGCACTGGTTCCACGTTTCTGGGGTGCTCTGGCGCTTTTATCAACAGCTTACGCCATGTATTAAAAAAAGGCTCTTATAAGTGTCAGGATGCACAAAACCATTTTGGCGCAGCGGCTGTTTCATCGCACAAGGGATATAGAAAAAAGGCGCAATATCCATTATGCATAAGAAATGGCAATTACCCCTGTTTTCTTCTCTGTATATTATACAGTGTATCCGTCAAATGATGATTTTAGAATTATATTAACAAGTTGCACTCTCTCTCTCTCTCTCTCTCTCTCTCTCTCTCTCTCTCTCTCTCTCTCTCTCTCTCTAATTTATTTATAAAGTATTTGACCTGGAAGAAAATAAACTGAGATTTCTCTCGTTTTCCAAGTATGTCCTGGGTCCACAAACATTGCATTGTTACAACAGGGTACAAAATAATATCAAAAATACAAAGCTACAGTGAGGATCACTGCTTGTATAGTCCACAGGCTTTTATCCCTGTGTGATTTGATGCGGGCATTCTGCATAAATCACATTTTTTATATTTTACTCCAGCCCTCACTCAGTGATTACTCTGCATGTTTACTACAGGTGCGGCAGCACTGATTATTTAGACACTGAAGATATAAAGTTTTGTTTCATTTAGTCACTTCCTGTGCTACTGGAAAACAATACATTGTGTGGACAGTAGGAACTCTTAACAGTGCAACACATTTAATGAATGTCACTAGAGAATCAATGAAATTATTCTCATAGGTTCCTGCAGTAAAAAAAAAAAAAAAAGGAAATTTACTTTTACTCAGCTAGGGTGGGAGGTCCTGGTTTCTTTCAAACTGCTGTAATTTCATCTAGCTGTCAGTATTTTATATTGTGAGCAACGCAAAATGTAAAACCTGCATTTTTAAGTACTTTGAAAGCACCTTAATATGCATTAATATTTGTAAGATTCATTTTGGGCACCAGGGGGTCCGTTTAATTCATTACCAGATGTGCCCTATTTATTTTGTGATAACTATCTCAAATAGGTCTGGACACAAAATATTATATTCATGTCTCCTACTGTTTACTACAAAGTAATTGTAAGTACAAACAGTTAAATAATGTCTAAAACAGTTATATAATGTATATTCATGTAAGAAGTATCATTATGTCTGTATTTCCTGTGTGAACTCAATATAAATTCTAATAAAAAAAAAAAAAAATACAAAGGATCAAAATACAAATATACTGTATTTGCTCGAATGTAAGACAAGGTTTCTTTCAGAGGAAATTGTATTGGACGTCATGAACCATCATGATGCTGAGACTCTAAATTAGCTGTAGGTGACCCTCTCCCCAAAAGAGCTACCCTCACTATCCAGCCACCCACGTTGCACACCTACGACATGCCCCCTCACATGCCCTATCACCCACATTGCACACACATTAAATGCCCAATCACCCCATGACATGCCCCCATCACCCACATTGCATACTCACTAAATACCCCATCACCCCCATTACATTCCCCCATCACCCTCATTACATACTCCCACCATGTCCATTACATGCCCCCATCACCCTGATTAATTGGTGGGGAAGGGTGCGAAGATGTTTGAAGCACCAGAAGTGTGCTTTAACACCCTCTGGCAAAGTGCCGCCCTTTGGCAAAGTGCCACCCTAGGCGAGTGCCTTGTTCGTCTTGTGGAAGATACACTACTGGATAATTCTTTGTATTGTGTATACATTTTAGTCACGTCAGCAGCACCCTGTATTTAATATGCTGTTTTAGGGTAGTGCTCCCCATTCCCTTTTTTTCTAATTGAAAGAATGCATCAGTGTAGCCATTTTAAAATTGAAAGGCTTTATGAAAGAATTCAGATAAAGTGCCACTCAGCTGGGGGAAGATAGGACTCCTGAACATGCTGAGATTAGAGAGTGCAGTGATGTCATTAACTGAGGTCATCATTAGAATCCTGTGATGTCACAATAGTGGCTAGCACTGAGTAGCTGGATATTCACTCAATGCTCATTTGTATGTGTTCAGGACTCTTGAGCTAGAACTTCCTTCATCCCACCCAATATGTCTGGCTCCCTGATAGAGCTTTACAAGAGCACAAGTCTCAATAAGGTAATTCATTTGTATTCTTTCATTGAAGTATTTCTGTGTCAAATATCTACACTTGATGCAATCTTTCAGTTAGACAAAAAATGATTTATTTGCCGACCATTTTACTTTAAGGAGTTATCTGGTTATTTGCATTATGAGGAATAACATGGTATACTTTACTGGTCGATAGTCTTTTGATCACAGGTGCACATTTGGGGTATTTGCTAGGATGGGATCTCTGGACAGAGGTCGAGCTCAGCTAGACTTGAGACCCAAGTCGTTCAGTAAAAATGTAATTCTCCTGTGTCTGGGAAACCGGAGACTGGTTACTGTGAATGTGCAGCATTAAGGATAATGAACACGCCGCTCTGTATAATGATACCAAGTATCTATACGCTGATAATGAACACGCTGCGCTGTATAATGATAACGAGTATCTATACACTGATAATGAACACGCCGCTCTGTATAATGATAACGAGTATATATACGCTGATAATGAACACGCTGCGCTGTATAATGATACTGAGTATCTATACACTGATAATGAACACGCTGCGCTGTATAATGATACTGAGTATCTATACACTGATAATGAACACGCTGCACTGTATAATGATACCGAGTATCTATACACTGATAATGAACACGCCGCGCTGTATAATGATACTGAGTATCTATACACTGATAATGAACACTCCGCGCTGTATAATGATACTGAGTATCTATACACTGATAATGAACACGCCGCGCTGTATAATGATACTGAGTATCTATACACTGATAATGAACACGCCGCGCTGTATAATGATACCAAAATCTATACACTGATAATGAACACGCCGTGCTGTATAATGATACCGAGTATCTATACGCTGATAATGAACACGCTGCACTGTATAATGATACCGAGTATCTATACACTGATAATGAACACGCCGCGCTGTATAATGATACCGAGTATCTATACACTGATAATGAACACGACCGCGCTGTATAATGATACTGAGTATATATACACTGATAATGAACACGCTGCGCTGTATAATGATAACGAGTATCTATACACTGATAATGAACACGCTGCTCTGTATAATGATACTGAGTATCTAATCACTGATAATGAACACACCGTGCTGTATAATGATACCGAGTATCTATACGCTGATAATGAACACGCCGCGCTGTATAATGATACTGAGTATCTATACACTGATAATGAACACGCTGCTCTGTATAATGATACCGAGTATCTATACGCTGATAATGAACACGCCGCGCTATATAATGATACTGAGTATCTATACGCTGATAATGAACACGCCGCGCTGTATAATGATACTGAGTATCTATATGCTGATAATGAACACGCCGCGCTGTATAATGATACCGAGTATCTATACGCTGATAATGAACACGCTGCACTGTATAATGATACTGAGTATCTATACACTGATAATGAACACGCTGCTCTGTATAATGATACTGAGTATCTATACGCTGATAATGAACACGATGCGCTGTATAATGATACCGAGTATCTATACACTGATAATGAACACGCCGTGCTGTATAATGGTACCGAGTATCTATACACTGATAATGAACAATTTGTTGATCACAATAGGGTTAAATTCTCTTTGTTTTAGAAGAATATTACACAATGTAGCCATTTGTAATTACTTTGATATAAAACTCTCTGTCAGCTCTTCTTGCTGGAAAAACTTCCTCAAAATTCCATATCTGAGGTCAGATGCTAAATTACAGGGTATCCGTCCCAGAGATTCTTCCCCCTCGGCCACAGGACAGATTTAAATATAGGTTTAGTTGAGCTGCTACAGAAGATTATATTGTTTGGTGTAAATAAAAAATACATTGCACTGTATGTCATAAATTGTTAATATCACCAGTACATTGGGAAAGACACATCACTACTCAGGATCCTGCAGCCTCACAATATATGGGTATATTTTATATGCCCCAGTCTGACCCCAAATGGGGCCAGCTCATGGTTAATAGCTGAAATGAGGAGTCGCGCACGTCCTGCAGTTTTGATCGTGTTGTGCGTTAAGTGATCGGCACTTCAGCCATGTCACTAAAGTTAATGCTGAAAAAAATGGTTAAAAAATGGCAATGCGCTACTTGTACTTGTTTTCTTATAATTTACAAAAATGGTAATTAGAGGGGGTTAAAAGCTCTGAAACTGCCTATCTGGAAATTAGAGGGGGTTAAATGCTCTGAAACTTCCTATCTGGTAATTAGAAGGGGCTACATCCTCTGAAACTGCTTATCTTGTAATTAGAGGGGATCTAAATGCTCTGAAACTTGAGTGTGTTTGTCATGGTACCTACCGGTCATGAGGTGAATCCTGACAGCATGCGTGACTGGGGCTCAGGAGGGCCCTGAGAGCCAAACACCTTCCTGTGTACTATAGACCTTGTTTGTGGATATGCTAGGTTTGGGGGTACACACTTTGGGGGCAACAGCGACACCCTGCTTTCAATACAGTTGGACTTCAAACATAGGGTGCTTAGTACAGGCTCACTCAGGATGTCAGCCAAGTCATTGTCCATAGTGTGTTCCCCAAGTTAAGATTGTATCCTATCCTGTAAACTACAGTCTCTCAGGAGGTGTTAAGAAATGTTATTATATGTTAGTGTTGAAATGTGTAATTATCTAATCAATAAGTGTTTACTGTCCTGTGAGCCATTTATTGTCTCTCGTAGTCTGGATGTCTGTATCTAAAAGTGCCATGTTTAATTACAGTATTTGCTCTAATATAAGACAAGGTTTTTTTCAGAGCAAATGCTCTGAAAAATACCCCTCATCTTACATTTGAGGTTGTCTTATAATCTGACCTCAAATTGAGGTCAGATGATAAGACATGATCCAGGTCCCCCGCAGAGCTGCAGGGACCTGGATCCCCCTCTCTAACAGCCGAGGGATGTCTGCGCGATGTCTGCGCGATGTCTGCGCGATGTCTGCGCGATGAAGTGCCGGGCAGCAGCCCGCTGCCCCGCTAGCCACCACGGTGAATAGGGCAGCCGAGGGATGTCTGCACGACAGGTGTCGGGCAGCATGGAGGATGTCTGCACGTATCGTGCAGACATCCCCCGGCTGCCCCCACTAGCCCCCAGGGAAAGAAACAAGGTGAGGGGGGGAGGGGGAGACAGACAGACAAGGGTAAGGACAGGGGAGACACAGATAGGGGAGGGAGGTTGGAGAGACAGACAGACAAGGGGAGGTAGGGAGGGAGGGGGAGACACAGACAAGGGGAGGGAGGGAGGAAGGGAGGGGCGAGACACAGACAAGGGGAGGGGGGACAGAGAGAATAGACAGCTGGGGGAGGGGGAGAGAGGCCGCATTGGCACATAAAAATGAAATAAAAACAAGAAATGCATTTGTATAATGTAAATTTTTTATTAAATATTAAAAAGCAATTTACATATATACAAGTTAAACTTTTTTTTCCTATAGTGTAGTCTTATATTCAGGCTTTTAGTTGTTTTCCTAAAGGAACATACAAAGTTTGAGGGGTCGTCTTATAATCAGAGTCGTCTTATAATCGAGCAAATACGGTATGTTATGTCCTGCTCTATTTAATTACTTTTAAATTTGGTTTTCTAATGTTTGAGGCTTGCCATGTTATAGTTAGTTCCCCTGTTCCCCCCCCCCCCAGTTGATGAAAAATTTGTCTGTATATAAGCCTGTGCTGTTTTCACAAATACATGTTCATTCTTGCGGTACCTAACTGCTAGTGGTCCTATCTGCTATTTGGGTACAAAGAGCAAGGTTCCAGAGAAGACTTGTTGGGTGGATGCTGCAGAAAGAGCATGCAAAGTGCAGCCCAACAGTATATAGGAATTATTTATTAGGAATTAATTGGATTGTGTCTGCCCGTAACGATCCATCATCCGTAAGTATGATGGTTATCTGAAATTCTGACATTTTGGATAAGGAATACTGAACCTGTATAGTGTGACGTGTCTACTCAATAAAGTAGAGGAAAAGACAGACTGACATGGGAGAGAGGAAAAGACAGACGGACATGTGCCCCTCCCGAGATCAGACTCTGGATCCGCCCCTGCGGGTAACTGAGACAGGAATTTCAAACTTAAGGCCAAAGTAAGTGAGTTCATTCAGCTGCATTGGAGAATGTTTTCAGCTCAGCTACATTGGCCTAAAGTTTAATATTCTTATCTCAAGTCCCTGCAATAATCTCTTTATTGAGCAGAATCTTAAAAGTTTTTTTTTTTTGTGTGCAGTTGGTACATTACTATTATCCCTGCCCTGCAGGATCCCTGTTTTATAAGTGTCCCTAATTATCAGTAATGCTATTCAGGAGAGTGTGCACAATTAGAGCTGCTTTGGAGAGATTACTGAACCCCCGTACTAGAGGCAGAGATTTAAAACTCGGCACTGCAGAAAAAAAAAGTGGGATTTCTTCTGTTAAAGTGACATGTAAATGCTAATATGTGTTTGGAGTGCAGATTTACTCAGGCGAACAGCCTTGATCCATCCCAAAGTTTTACCCCCCAGGCCCTAATTAACCTTTAAACTGGCTTTATGTTAAGTGTGGCCAGTTTTCTATGCCTTGGGGGTATGTTTAATGCAGCCCTTACCTTCCCACCTGCTGTGAGTGCAAGGCACCAATATACTAAATACCTCTGGTTAAGATTTGTATTCTACATCGGCTGAGTCCTGCAGGAGGCCCTTACATAGTTGCCATCATCGGCCATGTTTCCAGAAACACATATTTGTTCCACATGCTGCAGAAAGAGCATGCAAAGTGCAGATCGGCAGTATGTAGGATGGATATGTACACACAGACAGAATCAGGGTAGAGATCTCATAGGACCTACCATGATTAATTAATTGGACTGTGCCAATGCGTATATCCATCATGCATACTGCCGGGCTGCACTTTGCATGCTCTTTCTGCAGCATGTGGAACAAATATGTGTCCCTGGAAACATGGCCAATGTTGGCAACTACGCCCTTAGATAAGTGATGGTGAATCTATGGCACTCGGAAGCCTCTGAGGTGGCACTTAGCATCTGATCGCATTGACTCTGAGATGGGACAACAAAAAAGGAAGGGAACAATAAGAGGGAGAAGGGGAAACTGAAATGAGCAGAGTCTGCAATGGAAATGAGAGAGGGAAGCATGATCACAGGAAAATGGCACTCTGAGATCAGAACAATGGGCACTTGGGCCATTGATTTGCCATCACTGCTTTAGACCACGCATTGTCACCAGGGCCTAATTTACAGCTCCCTTCGTGTTTCTGAATTCTACAGGCAATGCTAAGCTACGAAATAAACAGACTAATTAGAATAATATTCTTATGGTATTATATTTTTTAAAAGGAGGGTCAGCCCAAGTACCTCAAAATGTACCTAAGAAATGTATGACCATGTATGACCAGTGCATTAAAAAAATGAGAATTCAGCAACGGAGAATGAAATCTCTTTTATGCTGTGTGGGTTATTTCTTTTGTTTTGTTTTCCAAAGTATATGTAAAGAAGACACAAAGCACCTAGTGGGTAAGGTTCTAAAAATGCCCAATAATGGAATGTTCCTTCAAAATTGGCCCCAGAAATGATCTTTATACGTATACTCCATAGTTATTTACAAATACATCTAGGTAACCCTGTTTGGGGCAGCTACAAAAAGTGTTGGGATGTATAAATGTGCCATTTCTGTTAAAAATGAAACCTCCAAATGAAATATATTTGTATTGGCTCAATATTACCCATTCAGGATTTGTGTTGTTTGGAATCTTGGATCAGATCTTTATTTCATCCAACTTAAGATTCTAAAATCATGTCCGCCCACTGATTGAGCTACGCAGAGCATAGAGGCTCAATATTTGTATTCTTTCAGTAAAGTATTTATCTTTAAATAGCCTAAACCTGATACTATGTTGTCCTTCAAAGAAGGAATCTGAATTGGTTTTCATGCTAATTCACATTGTTGCAAATTTCTCCAATAAAGCAGGATTAGCTGACACATTGTTTTGTGAATTTGTTATTGTTGACTATTATTCACAAAAATCTCCAGCAGTTATTTTGAACTTACCGTTTTGGTAATTTTTGTGGGGTTGTGACCCTCTCATCCTCCCAAGATATTGTTTCAGCCGGGGGGGGGGGGGGGGGGGGTTCTGATAAGTGTTCACTTATTTCTAAACCCAGATATTATCCGTTTATATTCAAATACGTAAACGTTAGGAAACATTTTGCTAAACTGTTAAATATTAACTGTGGTCAAAAGCTTCTAGGAGAGCTATAATCACTGGCCCCTGCACAGACTGTCCTATATCATGCTGCTGTCACCGTCTAACCGGAGCACAGGAGGAATCACCCTGGAGGTATACAGAGCATTGCTGGTGCGCCCTGCCCGCTATAGAAACTGAAGAGAAGAGCCGGGTAGGCGCTCTCCTCATTGGCTGATTCAAACAACCCGCCTACCAGCTTGCTGGTAGCTCACATACTGATTGGTCGTTTGTTTAAAGGGCTACAGGTAGCTCAGCTTCCGACTGGTCCTTGAGCCGAATATGTACCAAAATGTATGTTATCCAAGCTGTGTTCATTGCTTGCCTCACGAATGATCCCTGTTTCCCCCTGTGTTAACTGTGTTGAACATATATAGTGCCCTGTTAAAGAGCCTAATCCCTTATACCCTTTCCCCAGGAATGTAGCTTCAGCAGCCGCTTCACAATAAAGGTGTATCCTGGCTGCTGAGCTTATTCTCTGGTTCAAAATGTACGCGCTTTTCCTATTGGTCGCTCAGACCAAGCCCCCAGGGTAGGCACTGTTCTGATTGGTTGCTGAGTTAAATGCCGATTTGAGTTAAGGTTATGACAGACTCTGTGAACCCCTCCTGAATACAATAGACCTGGCATTAAGAATTGACGGCAGGTTACATGGCTGACCATGGGAAAGGTATTAAATTATACATAGTACAGGGATTATATTTTTTAAAGTCTTGAGTGACACATGAGAGCTTGTAAGTAAGGTCATGCTAGTCTATAAAAGGTAACTCTCTTTGGATCATTTGTCACAAGGAATTGGTTTCCTCCCCCCTCTTTCTCTTCATGTCCGTATCCACTACTGAAGGACCATATTTCCTAATTTTATGGAATAAATTCAGTTTGGGCTTCCAATTGGCTGATAAGTTAATATGGTTTTATCTGATATTTTTTTTTAATACACAACACAATTGTGGTACTGTTTTCATAGTCATGGTGGCCATTAAAATGCAGCATGCCTCTTTATTGTAGATTAATTTGATTTTGACATTGTCCACATGAATTCAGAATGCAAAGTGCAGCCGACTGTGTAGGCCACAGATAGAGCTATATGGGGTAAAGATGGTGCAATAAGGTACTTTCTTTTTATTCTTTAATTGAAACATCTAAAATGCCTACACTTGATGTCGTCTTTTAATACAACAGAACTTCATCTTGTACCAGTTATCCTTTAAGTCACACAGTACCATGCAGCCTCTGCAGCTGTATTGCATATGGGGCGAGGTAGCTGTCACATTTCTCAGTACCGCATAGCGCACATGGTTAGGAGACTGTGCTTTGAAATGTTATGTGGCATTTGTCAGGCGACCAAGTCCTTCATATCAGATTGGTGATGCTGTACTTCTCTCTACTAAGAATATTCGTACTTCTCGACCTTCCAAGAAATTGGACCAATTATACATGGGACCTTTCCTAATCGAGAAAATCATTAACGAAAATGCAGTCAAACTCACCTTACCCTCTTCACTTCGTCTTCATCCCGTTTTTCATACCTGCCTCCTAAAACCACACGTTCCCGATCCTTTCTCCAGGAAAGTATATGTAAACCCTGATCCTGTGAGTGTCGAAGGACAACCTGAATACGAAATTGACAAATTACTAGATTCCAGAGTGTTCAGATGAAAACTTCAATACTTAATCCGATGGAAGGGTTATTCACCTGAGGAGGACACATGGGAAGATGCAACCAAGGTACATGCTCCTAATCTCGTGGCCTCATTCCATAAGATTTCCTGAGAAGCCTCGGCCCTAAGCACCCTGTGGTTGCTCCTTTTGGCGGGGATCCTGTCAGGCTTCCATTTTTACTTTTGTTTTGTTTTTACTCGCGATCGCGTCATTAGGCCATGCCCCCTTCATTAGGCCACGCCCCTTTCAATGAAGCGATCTTCCTGTGACTATAAATAACAGTCTGCAACAGACACAAATCGCTGAGTATTGTCTTTAGCAGCTGTTGTTCCTGACTCCTTAGCTTCAAGCTACCTTAGAGTATCCTGCTACTTTCATTTTTGATTACCTGTTGCTGACCCGGATATCCTCGACCATTCTGATTTCTCCAATCCTGACCTTTGGCTTCCTGAATCGAATTGTGTACTTCTCCAATCCTCTGAATACGGACCGTCCCTGTTATCCTGCATTTTTCTCTATCACCTAATCGCAAGTACCTTCCATATCTTCACAAAGTGTTCCATCATATTTTTTACTTTATACTTCAATCAAGTTACATATATTTTTCCATATTACTTCAAACCATTTATTTTTTCTCTGCAATCAATATCAGTCAGTTTTTCTTCTTTTTGCTGCTAAACTTTAATACAAGAATTGCTTAAACGATATACCTTGTGTGGATTGTCATTTATTTCTGCAGTTGAGTTTCCAAATATTCTTAAAGTCACAGCTACCCTGACAGCATTTCACACGTTACACGCCCAAAGCCAACATTTCATGTATGTAACCTAAGCCAGCTTCCCAGGGCCAGCCCAAGACATTATGCTGCCTGGTGCGAATAATTAAATACTGTCCTCCACAATTCCACAGTCATGATAATTTGGCCTAAAATTAATCTTTTCAGGAATTGATAATGTAACGCAAAAGCACTTGTCTACGTGCAAAATTATATGAAATATGGTATTGGCCCGTTTATTGGCTGGCCATGATTAAAATGTGTGCCCTAAATTTTTGAGCATTTAAACTTAATGTATAGTATTTGAACAAGTAATGTTATAGGTGAGTGGTCACCTATTATGTTTTATGGAATTGCACAGCCTATTTTCATAAACATGTTTTATCATTACTTTCCTTTCACCTCATAAAGGTGAGCTCTTTTAAAATATATATATATATATATATTTTTTTTTTTTTTTTTTATGTCCACTAAAGCACATTCATAATAAAAAAAATTTTTTTTCAAAGAGCTCACCCATAAGGTGAAAAGAAAGTAATGGTAAAACATTATTATGATAATGTGATCAGTGACCTATAACAAAAGCCAGACAGATATAGGCAGTGTCAGAGGAGTGAAGCCCTGGGTGGCTAGACAGATATAGGTACTGTCAGAGGAGTGAACCCCTGGGTGGCTAGACAGATATAGGCAGTGTCAGAGGAGTTAACCCCTGGGTGGCTAGACAGATATAGGCAGTGTCAGAGCAGTTAACCCTTGGGTGGCTAGACAGATATAGGCATTGTCAGAGGAGTTAACCCCGTTATACATTATACAGTCACTCACTCAGTCAGTCTCACACATACACAGACAGTATGTAACTCACACATACACAGTCACACAGACACAGAGACACACACACACACATCCTCACTCACACACACTGGCACAAACCCACTGTCAGGTCTTACCTTATCTGGCGCAGACATCTCTTGCTTTGAGCTCTGTGTGAAGGAGGGACTAAGCCAATCAGGAGAGGCTTCTGAACCTCAGCCAACCAGCAGAGTTGAGAGGTCTCACTTGATTGGCTGAGACGTCTTTCTTTCAGAGCTCTCAGTACGGGACTTTGTCCCGAACTGAGGCCTGCGACACAAGAAGGGAAAGAAAAACAGTTCACAAATCGCTCAGCACACAAATAAGTGAGGTCAATTTATTTCCAAAATGCCAGTGGCAGCATTTCAACCATATAAGGTCTTTATCAAGCCATGAAATATACGTGCAAAGAGTAAATAATATACACATACTTGTGAATAGGTCAAAGCAATCAATCAAGTGGACAATTTAGCAAGAACGTTTTTTTTTTTATTAAGATATAAAAATTAATACAAATCACAATCATTCATTTCAATTTAAGACAAACAATTCACAATCAGCAAATCATCAAATGTTACATGGTTTCTATACAACATTTTTGACTCAGTTCTATATCTCTTTAATATACCTTGACCTCAATTCTTTGTGGACTAAGTTACTGTGTTCATTTAATAAACCACTTAACTCCTGGTGCTAAACTTTTGTTAGATTTGTATTCTCCTTCCTTCTGTAATCCATGTTAAATGGTGGATGTTAATATGTGCATCCTTCTGGGTGTAAAATAGATGATATGCACCTATATACCTCACTCCTTCATACTCTCACTCCTTCATACTCTCACTCATTCATACTCACACTCATTCATACTCACACTCATTCATACTCTCACTCATTCATACTCACACTCATTCATACTCTCACTCATGCATACTCTCACTTATTTATACTCTCACTCATTCACACTCATTCATTCTCTTACTCATTCATACTCACACATTCATACTCTCACTCATTCATACTCACTCACTCATACTCTCACTCATTCATACTCACACTCATTTATACGCTCACTCATTCATACTCACACTCATTTATACTCTCACTTATTTATATTCTCACTCATTCACACTCTCTCATTCATACTCACACATTCATACTCTCACTCATTCATACTCACTCACTCATACTCTCACTCATTCATACTCACACTCATTTATACGCTCACTCATTCATACTCACACTCATTTATACTCTCACTTATTTATATTCTCACTCATTCACACTCTCTCATTTATACTCACACTCATTCATACTCTCACTCATTCATACTCTCACTCATTCATACGCACCCTCATTCATACTCACATTCATTCATACTCACACTCACTCATATCTCACTCATTCATACTCACTCATCCATACTCTCACTCATTCACACTCTCTCATTCATACTCACACATTCATACTCTCACTCATTCATACTCACTCACTCATACTCTCACTCATTCATACTCACACTCACTCATATCTCACTCCTTCATACTCACACTCATTCATACTCTCACTCATTCATACTCTCACTCATTAATACTCACACTCATTCATACTCTCACTCATTCATACCCTCACTCATTCATGCTCACACTCACTCATATCTCACTCATTCATACTCACACTCATTCATACCCTCACTCATTCATGCTCACACTCACTAATATCTCACTCCTTCATACTCACATGAATTCATACTCACAATCATTCATACTCTCACTCATTCATACTCACACTCACTCATATCTCACTCCTTCATACTCACACTCATTCATACTCACACTCATTCATATGCACATTCATACTCACACTCATTCATACTCTCACTCATTCATACTCTCACTCATTCATACTCACACTCATTCATACTATTACTCATTCATACTCACACTCATTCATACTATTACTCATTCATACTCACACTCATTCATACTCTCACTCATTCATACTCACCCACTCATACTCTCACTCATTCATGCTCACACTCACTCATATCTCACTCCTTCATACTCACACTCATTCATACTCACACAAATTCATACTCACAATCATTCATACTCTCACTCATTCATACTCACTCACTCATACTCTCACTCATTCATACTCATACTCACTCATATCTCACTCCTTCATACTCACACTCATTCATACTCACACAAATTCATACTCACATTAATTCATACTCTCACTCATTCATACTCACACTCACTCATATCTCACTCCTTCATACTCACACTCATTCATACTCACACTCATTCATACTCACACTCATTCATATGCACATTCATACTCACACTCATTCATACTCACACTCATTCATACTCTCACTCATTCATACTCACACTCATTCATACTCACACTCATTCATACTCACACTCATTCATACTATTACTTATTCATACTCACACTCATTCATACTCTCACTCATTCATACTCACCCACTCATACTCTCACTTATTCATACTCACACTCACTCATATCTCACTCCTTCATACTCACACTCACTCATATCTCACTCCTTCATACTCACACTCATTCATACTCTCACTCATTCATACTCTCGCTCCTTAATACTGTCACTCATTCATACGCTCACTCCTTAATACTCTCACTCATTCATACTCTAAATCGTTCATATCGCCGAGTCTATCTCATTCATCGTAAGCTCTTGCAGGTCAGTATGTTTGTTCACTTGTAATGTAAATTTAATTGTCACAATATCTATACCATTTATGCCATATCTTTCCTTATTGGCGATATTTCCGGTTTGATAAAAAATCCAGTTTTTCCATATCCGCTTGGTATTGGCTAGAACAATCTTTGCTGCGGATGTTATATTTATTGCCAGTAGATTCTCCCATTTGGTTCCTAATAGTTGGATTTAAATTAAAAATGAACATTTGGCGACTGAGACTGTTTTTTTCCCTCCAAAAATTGCATCAAAGAATGCACGTAGCCCCAGCTTCATCTCTTTTATGGTTTGATCGCCCCACCAAATATGGAATATATCTCCCTTGTGTTGCTCACATCACCAACACCTATCTGAGACTGATCCCGCAGATCAGAGATGGTACCAGATACCAACGATGCAGAATCTTAAAGGTGTTCTCCTGTATATTAAGACAATGGATAGCTTGTCTTGCTCTATTCCACGCCTTCATGAACTTAGATGTTATTTTTATTTCATGATGTTTTGCAACAAAGTTATCCAAGGCCGTAGAAGCCTCAATAAAACGCCGTAGAAGCCTCAATATAAGGCCATAGAAGCCTCAATATAAGGCCGTAGAAGCCTCAATACTTTTAGATCACATAAAGGTCTTTATTCTACTATAGGTGAATATTTCAGATTCAGGTAAGGGAAATTCTTTAAGATCTTTAAGATCTGGGAAACCTAATCCAAGTTTTTTAGAATTCCTTTTTAATAAAACTTTGTTGATTTTTTTTTTAACCCACAAACGTATCTGAGTAGTAAATATTACAATTTAGCTATTGTGTTTGGTGGGACTAAAAAAGGTATTGTTCTAAATAAATACTGCATTTTAGGGATGAGATAGTATTTCAGCACATTCACCCAGCCCAGCCAAGATATTCCCACCCTGAGTGAGATCTCTTAGGTCGTATAGTAAACTGGTATAATTCAATTCCAGTGTATTGGCGAGGTCCATCGTTATTTTAATTCCTAGATCATCGATGTGCTTACTATTCCAATTAAAGTGATGCTGTGTCTGTAGATTCTGAGACTGGTCGGAGGAGAGGTGAGTACATAATACCTGGGTTTTATCTAAGTTTAACCCGTAGCTGGAATAGAGGCTGTAAACATAGAAACATAGAATGTGTCGGCAGATAAGAACCATTTGCTCCATCTAGTCTGCCCAATTTTTTTTTAGTACTTTTATTAGTCCCCCGTTCCCGGTCTTATATCTAGGATAGCCTTGTGTCTATCCCACGCATGCTTAAACTCCTTCACTGTGTTTACCTCTACCACTTCTGCTGGAAGGCTATTCCATACATCCACTACCCTCTCAGTAAAGTTATACTTCCTGATATTACTTTTAAATCGTTGCCCCTCTAATTTAAGACTATGTCCTCTAGTTGTGGTAGTTTTTCTTCTTTTAAACAATTTGCATATAATTTGTGTGGGTACAGTATGGTAAGGTTAAAAGGTCATGTCACTAAGGGGTTAAAAATCGTAGGGTTTATAAAGTCTTTAAGCAAAACTGTATTTCCCTGACCGGGAATCGAACCCGGGGCCGCGGCGGTGAGAGCGCCGAATCCTAACCACTAGACCACCAGGGAAAGATTTTACTGTACTCATTTATCAAATCTAAATCTGGAATCTATCCTATTGGAGAAGCCAATTTTAAGAGTATATCATCTGCGTACAGAGCCACTAAGTGATTTATTCGCTATGTCTATTCCAGCCACCGAATTAGAATTCCCGAATCAGAGCTGCCAATGGCTCTATTGAAAGAGCATACATCAGAGGAGCAAGAGGGCAGTCTTGTCTCGTGCCATTGTTAATCGAGAAAAGGTCCAAGTCCATCGAAGGACCAGAGACCTTTTCCTTAGGGGTGGTACATAAGGCCAAAGCGCAATTTCTTAAGTGACAATTGCCTTATTTTATTAGCAATTTAAAGTGACAGTGCAATAGAAAAAAGGCATTACAAGATTCTGCAACAACACAATATTGTGCATCTGTAGACACAACGTTACCCCGGGGGCACAAACAATAACAGTTCATTTTGGAATTTCATCAGCCCACCTAAAATCATCAGAGATAAGAGAGATTGATAGACAGATATACTGACACATAAAATACAGAGATTGATAGACAGATATACTGACAGATAAGGTACAGAGATTGATAGACAGATATACTGACAGATAAGGTGCAGAGATTGATAGACAGATATACTGACAGATAAGTTACAGAGATTGATAGACAGATATACTGACAGATAAGGTACAGAGACTGATAGACAGATATACTGACAGATAAGGTACAGAGACTGATAGACAGATATACTGACAGATAAGGTACAGAGATTGATAGACAGATATACTGACAGATAAGGTACAGAGATTGATAGACAGATATACTGACAGATAAGGTACAGAGATTGATAGACAGATATACTGACAGATAAGGTACAGAGATTGATAGACAGATATACTGACAGATAAGGTACAGAGATTGATAGACAGGTATACTGACAGATAAGGTACAGAGATTGATAGACAGATATACTGACAGATAAGGTACAGAGATTGATAGACAGATATACTGACAGATAAGGTACAGAGATTGATAGACAGGTATACTGACAGATAAGGTACAGAGATTGATAGACAGATATACTGACAGATAAGGTACAGAGATTGATAGACAGATATACTGACAGATAAGGTACAGAGATTGATAGACAGGTATACTGACAGATAAGGTACAGAGACTGACAGACAGATATACTGACAGATAAGGTACAGAGATTGATAGACAGATATACTGACAGATAAGGTACAGAGATTGATAGACAGATATACTGACAGATAAGGTACAGAGATTGATAGACAGATATACTGACAGATAAGGTACAGAGATTGATAGACAGATATACTGACAGATAAGGTACAGAGATTGATAGACAGGTATACTGACAGATAAGGTACAGAGATTGATAGACAGACAAAACAATTAGATAGAAAGTGCTAAATACTATCTGTCCAACTGTGGCCATCCAGTTTTTGCTTTACTAAAATACCATGACACCCTGCCATTTGAGAAAGCTGGTGGGGAATTATGGGATTTGTAGTTAGAGGTCCACAGTTGGAAACCTAGCCCAAGCCCATTGAACTAGGATATACGCTAATCCGGGGGGGGGGGGGGGGTGTCTCTGCCCCCTTTCTAGCCCGTCCCCGAATGTATGCTTGTCTCTCTACTGTATATGTGACATATAAATTCACACATGCAGAGATTATTTATGATTTGCTATTATTATTCTTCTGCTGACCTTAGGAGCCTTTGAACAGCCCCTCAACACGAGTGCTGTCAGCTGTCTCAGACCTCTAGTCCCCAAATTCCTTCCCCCCTTTGGGGGATTACATTACATGTGTCTTCTTAGTGCAATGTATGGATGAAAGGTTTCACTGCTCTGGAATGTGCAGAGCCCCATATATATTCCAAAAATAATGGGGCAGGCTGTACTAACTATGCCAGTGATAGATGGAGAGACAGATGGATGTACCCGTGAGGAACAAAGAGATCTAATCCCTCCCTTAGATCTTTCTTTCACTAAATATCATGACCGCACGATCGCTCATCTCACTTCTTTATGTACAAGATGCAAAAGACTGAGTATGTATTAAAATATGTATGTGCTGCCTGAATCCTGAGCCCAAAGCACTAACTTCTAGGAAATAAAAATAGTTTTTAAAAAAATTAATAACTTAAAGAGATAGTTACATTTTATTTTCTGTTTCTATAATAGGGGGTCATAGGAATGAGATTAACCCTTGAAAGGGACTCTGTCAACCGAAACATTGCTTAGACTGTGAAGGTAGAGACTAAAACATGATGGAAAAAATGATTTACCTCTTGTTTTAGTAGAATTGCAGCATATGCTTAAAAATAAGAGAAATGTGTTTAAAATGTGTCTCCTGCTTATGACATCACCTCATCACCTTGTGGCTTGATTTGCAGACTTCATGTCCCATAGCTCCCTCCTGTCTGTGTCACCCTGTGGTGGGAGGGACAGACTCCATATCCCATAGCTCCCTCCTGTCTGTGTCACCCTGTGGTGGGAGGGACAGACTCCATGTCCCATAGCTCCCTCCTGTCTGTGTCGCCCTGTGGTGGGAGGGACAGACTCCGCGTCCCATACCTCCCTCCTGTCTGTGTCACCCTGTGGTGGGAGGGACAGACTCCGCGTCCCATAGCTCCCTCCTGTCTGTGTCACCCTGTGGTGGGAGGGACACACTCCACGTCCCATAGCTCCCTCCTGTCTGTGTCTAGGGTTGCCACCTTTTCTTCAGAAAAATACCGGCCTTGGTACTGTCTCCATAGACTTAACATTGGCCTGATGCCAATTTTTTACCGGCCTGCCGGTAAAATACCGGCCAGGTGGCAACCCTATGACTGTGTCACCCTGTGGTGGGAGGGGCAGACTCCATGTCCCATAGCTCCCTCCTGTCTGTGACACCCTGTAGTGGGAGGGACAGACTCTGCGTCCCATAGCTCCCTCCTGTCCGTGTCACTGTGTGATAGGAGACGTGTTCATTTCTCTTAAAGCTTTGTGAGTGACACTGCAGATTTGTAGAAAATGTAAAAATAATTACAAATTAATGTATCTCAAATTACCCCAACTCTTGCAGACTCTCCCCCCCCCCCCCCCCCCCCTCCATTTGTCACACAATCAACATGTCCAGTGGTCTGGCTCCTGGCTGTGACACTCTCGGACAGAGGCACTTTTGCAGAGATTAGCTGAAGAGAACAGGTCTGGGAAAACCTAGCCCGGCTCTTTCACAGGCAGGAGATAACCTGATAGGAGCCTACAACATGGCACTCCAGATACCCAGAGCCAGGATCCTGCTAGATAAGATAGGTGCATTGTGCTATCTCTGCTTCTCATATCTGGAGCTCTGACATCCAGTATACAAACATGCATGTATTTACATGGCTTTCATGTTTTACAGAAGGAGTAGTAGGTGACTGGAATAGCCTTCCAGTGATGCAGACTAACACTGTAATGTAATCTGGATGAGCATAAAGCTGCCTTGAAGAAGAAATTTCCAAACTCTAAGCAGTTGTTGAGTCAGTTTGTTGGTGTACCTTGTAAGTATGCCATGCAGTGTCTTTGAGTTAGTATATTTAATGCAAAATGTGTTACGCTAGGTTCTCCCTTCCTCGTCCAGTCGGGGTGGGGTGGGGGGTGAATAAAATTTAAAATCACAAATGCCAATTTCTACTTTGCTGTATCTTTTTCCTTATTCACATTTGTGGGTACATTCGAGTACAAGCTCTTCAGGGCAGGAACCCATGTCACCAGGATTTCCCAGTATATGACTCTGGTGGGCGTTGAAGGGTTAAAAACTGGGGCATATCTTCATCCATTTAAGGGTCTCTGCTATTTTGTTTGGGTTTAGGAAACAAACCCAGCCCTCTCCCTTAACAATTCCAGGATATGATTGTACCATGTCCCAACCATTCACTTCCCCGGAGATAACAAAATGGAATGTACACTTAATGACAGTGACGTGCGTGCGTGCGTGTGTGTGTGTGTAGGATCCATACTAAGCTAAGTGGCTCAGTGACAACTGTGACAAGTTTAGGTCAAACCTAATGACAGTGACATGTTTAATGGGTTAAAGCAGGGGGTCTCCAAACTTTTCAGTGTGAGGGAAACATTGTACAGGTTACAAATTTTCACTAGCCAAACAAATATTATTATAGTTCTTTTTACATATTTATAGTACTTTATAGTACTTTTTACATATGTAATGAAAAGGTTATTGAAAAAAAATAATCAATTTCTTGTTTTTATTTCCTTTTGCTGCACCCACATTGCACCCAGGACTTTCCACAGCACCTGGATTTCACCCATAATTTACCCCAGCACCCAGATTGCACTCAGGATTTTGCCCCAGCACCTAGGTATGCAGTTAAAACTTTTGCCCCAGCACCCAGGTATGCAGTCAGATATTTTGTCCCAGCACCCAGGTATGCAGTCAGATATTGTGCATCTAGATATGCACTCAGAACTTGCCCCAGCACCCACTTGCACTCTAGGGAATTACTCCAGTGACCAGAAGTCAGAATTTGATCCATCCAATCCCTTCCACCAATGCCCCGTGCCCACTATTCACTGAGTGCCAGGTTGTCACGTGACACCTGGTGGTCAGATCATTCAGTGCAGAGCCAGGGGGTAGAGAATGCAGTCTGTGCTGATGTTGCTGGCACAGACTACTTTCCTTCCCACCACGTGGCTCCCCTACACACAGAAGAAATAAAAAGCTCTGCAGTTTGGCAGGCTGTAGTTTGGAGACCCTTGGGTTAAAGGGTCAGTCCCACTGGGAAGTGCAATGACAGTGAAATGTTTAATGGGTTAAAGGGACAGTCACACAGGGGGGAACACAGTGACCTAATGACAGTGACATGTTTAATGGGTTCAATATAATGTTGCATAATCCCACTTAATACCAGTAAGATTTCCTCACCAGCCACATGAAAGTCTTCTTTCCAAGTTACATGAGATGAATACATGAATGTGGTGCAAATACAAAGACCAAGGGGATTTGTAGTGCTATAATATGTTTAAGTCTTAGCAGTTACGTATCAAAGGGGGACAGACTGATATTCGGGGATGGGATGGATTTTCAAAGCCTATAATGTTTGTAGAAGAAAGAGCGTTTTCTCCTATGTACTTATCTTCCCAGCTATTGATGTCTGTTTGACTCGCAATAAAAATTAAAAAAAACTCTTTGTTTAGCGTAATTACACGAGTGATCTGGAGAAGGACACACGTGCATGGGAAGGCTTTAAGGATGAAAAACTGGGGGGATTAGAGGAGAGATAATGACAGGGACAATGACACAGAGCAACAATGAAAAGGAGGAAAAGAGATTACGCCGTGGAAAGGAAGACTGGGAACCATCAGGATGACGAGATGGGATGCTAGGAAAGAGGAGATAGTGGCAGTGAGGAAAGGAGGGGAGGGAGAGACTGGGGGACTGATCGGACACAAGCAAGAGTGAATCCCATTTTGATGTATTCGTCTTGACTAGCAAATTGATTGTTTGAGTGTTTCTAAAATAATATATGGGTACCAGCTTCCAGATCTGTTCCTGCACAGTCATGGGCCACAAATAAAGGGATGTTACTCCTGCGGAACACTTGCCAGGCATGTTTGCAGTCATCTCCTGCAAAGCATTCTGGGCCTGATTGCCCAGCATGCCAGGTGTATCCCAGAAGGCTTGGCACAGGGGCCAATGGCGCATCATGCAGACTGAGTGTGAAGGTGCAACATTCCGCTTCCTTACGACTTTACACCATAGCAGAACCAGATAAAAAGGGGGTATCCAAATTTTATTTTAAAATATTAGGAGTATAATAAAACAGGATTTTGTCATGTTATGCAGAATACCTTTAAAGTCATTGTCCTGAACCATCGTGCCAAGTGGGTTTGAGCATTAACACTTGCTGCCCTACTACAAACTCTCTGGACATTATGCTGTACCTTTTGCCTGGTTTGGGTGGTCCGCAGGTTATCTTGTTCCAGGGCCATTAGTTGGGAAAATCTCTTTCGCAGTTGTACCACATAAGTGATGGCTGGGATTTTGACACCGTAGCATTTTCCCTCCCAGACTTCTCTAAGGATATCTTAGGGAATCCAACTGGCTGACCTTATAGGAGTTCAAGCGGAGAGAATCCTGTCAACTCCTGGGGAACCTATCGATAGGCGAAGAGGAGGTGAGGGACAAATTCTTACCAGTCCTTATGTTGAGCTACAAAGGTCCGGAGCATCTGTTTTAACGTGCCATTAAACCTTTCACATAGTTTGTTGGCCTGAGAGTGTGGTATCGAGGGCTTTAATGCCACATAATGCCCAGACTTGGGTAAGGAGCGCGACAGAATTTGGGTACCCTGGTCCAAGAGTACCTCCTAGGAGTGAAGGTCACATGTAATAAACATTTGATACTAAATGACTGAGGTTTTATTAAAGGTTAATGGCAAATATTATGACTATAAACCATGCACAGATAGTGTGGCACATAACCTGCCTACACCTCTGTAGAGAGGGCTCCTCTTCTTTGATGTACCTCAAACACCCATAATTTCAAGGTAGGACTAGCCCTTTCTCCCAGTCTCAAGTAGTTTTATTGGCGTGGGAGCTTACACTGTACCATGCTCTTATTCAACCCACCACCAAAAATGGGAAGGGTCTCAGCATGTCCCTAAAACACTTGAAGCACTCCTTCACTCTCAAACCTGATCTATTGTGCTCAGCTTACCCCCTTTGCTGTCAGAACTAACAATCAAAGCTGATATACCCATATAAAGATTCCTTGGAATGCTTGTCTACTCCAACGCATTTCGCTGCCCGATTGCATGGGTATTCAGCAGATATCCCGTTAAGAGACTGAGATTTTGCAGTTGATTTATTACAGTTCGACCTTGCAAGTCAGATGCATTACAGATTGTTATTCAGATGATTCCCCATCCGTGTCTACAGCTGTTTCTGATTCTTTCGCTGGCTCAAACTCTCACGGGATGAAATTTTTTCTGCAACAAAGAAAGAGCCGTCTACCTTTTTTCATGTGGACTATTGACGGAATGATGTGCTGGGTAAACATAAAGCTCTTGACCCTCACATAACTTTGTATTATAATTTCAGCAAAGCCTATTCAGACTCCACGGCACAGGGTCGGTAAAATCGGGTCAGTAATATCTGTTCATTTTTGTACATATATATATTTAAAAAATACAGTATACAGGATTGACCATTAACTATCTCTCGAGATAGGAAATGTTTCAAGATCTAGGAACGTCACAAGTATGGAATTGAATTTTAGCTCTATTGATAGTACTTTTAAAGTCCGCTGTACAGTTTATTAATGAATGGTAAAATGCGTTGGTGTAAGCACCAGCTAGGGTGCAGGGAGAAAAACAACTGGGTATCAACAGTTTATATGCACTCCAAAAGCCTAAATCTGCAGTGATTCCTATTTTGATCTGCATGAGGGCTCTGAAACTATGCAATGAGAGAGGTTGGTCCACAGTGATGAGGTCATTAGTCTACTGGATTGATGTCAAGTGTTTTTTATATGGAGGGCCACAAATGAACAATGAAACCATCAGACTTTTCAGAAGAAAGGACAATGATGGAGCCAAAAAAAAGTAAGAACTAAAAATCAAGGGAAATGATGGAGACACGAAGTGGATTTAGGGAAAGAAAGAAATGACGAAGGCAGAGAGAATGAGTCCAAAAAGATTCCTAAGTGATGGAGACCAGAAAAGTGAGAGGTTGATATATTGTGGTGGCCAGTTGGAAATAAGAGACGAAAGTATCAAGACATAAACTGTTAGACCAAGGAGAAAAGAGTAACTGTAATGTATGAGTGAGATGTGGGACTTTTTTTCTGGGGGGGGGGGGGGAGGGAGCACGGGGCTTTACACAAAACTCAGTAAGAGCTTTTAAGACAACAACAAAAAAACAGTTGAAACCTGGGGGGACCTGGAGGAAAAAGAGAAGCGGCTGATACAACTTATATGGATTGTGTAAATTGATGGAGGCCAGGTGAGTTGAAAGCCAATCAAATCTGGTGCAATGGGAATCAAGCAAAGTTTGAGAGCAAAAAGGTGGGCTAATTAGACAAAATGTTAAAGCCTTGAAAAGTGGTAGATTAGAAAACTGAAAGAAAAAAAGGGAGATAAATCAAGAGGAGGTTTTATGTAAGGTTACTGAATTACTAATATTCCCATGTATACTAGGCCCCCATGAATCCCCTCTAGAAATCCTGCTGTACTCCTTACGTTGGATGAAGAGTATTAGTATTAAGTGAGAAATTTCATACAATGATTCACACCGGGTTCATTTTTCAAACCCCAGTTATGCGGTAATTCCGCCCGTTTTTGAAGCTGGACAGAAGCCCAGGAGGAGGTCAAGCCTTGGCAAGGAAAGGACCCAGGAGAACAGACAGAACAGGCTGACAATGCCGATTCATGAATGGAATCATTCCTGGATCTTCACTGGCAGCGCACACAAGATGAGTCACCGGGCCTGATAACGGGGAATACTCAGTCCTAATCCACTCAGAGAAACTCATTGAATGAATTCTCATCTACAAGCTTCCTCAACAATACATAGACCTTCAGAGGATAGCACTGAAGAAACTAAACTGGGAAAAGATCAATCCCAAGGTTTACAGATCCTCTATAGCTGTCTAGCCATTTTATATGTCTCCTGTCTTCCTCTAGATTTAGGGGTGTCAAACTACGATCCCCTAGCTGCTGATAAACTAAATCTCCCATAATCCTTTGTCTCACTAACAGGCTTGTGAGGGCAAGTGGAAGATGGTAAGCCTGCGGCAAGGGTTTTCTATTCCTTATCTACTGGTTTGTCTCTGTTAGTCTAATTGAGTTTGAAAGACCTTTCAAGTCACATGTTAAAATGTTGACGCTATATATAAATAAAAATAAATGTTGCGGCAGTCAGTCGTGGCACCACATCTACTCTGGTTGTCTACAGAGAAGCAAGTCTGAGTAAATAATAAGGTATAGAAACATAGAAACATAGAATGTGTCGGCATATAAGAACCATTCGGTCCATCTAGTCTGCCCAATTGTTTTGAATACTTTTATTAGTCCCCCGTTCCCAGTCTTATATCTAGAATAGCCTTGTGTCTATCCCACGCATGCTTAAAATCCTTGACTGTGTTTACCTCTACCACTTCTGCTGGAAGGCTATTCCATACATCCACAGTGTATAGGAAAAGAGACCACTCCCTACGCGTTTTGCGCATTTCTACGCTTAATCGTGTATTATCTAGTGCATGGTGGTATTTTATATTAGAGTCCCTCACATGCTTATATTATCGGTGGAAACTGATTATATAAATAACGGACAATAATTCTGCACAGGCTTAAACCAAACTACCCAAGACGAGCCAAACACTGGTCTGATATAATTAAATCAGCAATCTATTTGCCATTGATTATCTGCACAATAATGGTTGCCCATTGTGGATATAAGGAAGGCTTATTTCTTAAAAATTAAAAAAAAAATGCAATTTTTAAAGGTTTCCTCTAATGCTAATTCTTTGATATTTGACCTGGTCCAGTCTGCTGGAACAAACAAGTTTCTGAAACAACCAAAGAATCTTCAGCATAATCTATGCTCTCATTTCTACTCCATCGCCAACATCTTGCACAACTCCTCTGAGGCTTCCCCCACTCGTGCATTCGGTCTGTGTTCCTGCTTCTTAACTTTCTTCCTCGCTTTTCACATTCACATATCTATTGAATTTCAGTTTGCAGAAGCACCATGCAAAAAAAATGATCATATATTAAAAAAAATGATCATATATTAAAAAAATAGATTTTTGGGTTCAGTAGCTCTTGAAGTTTCCCACCCAGTCATCCCGTGTGTGCTAAATACCATGTAAAGGTCTAAACACTTGATCTCTACCAGCAGTAATGAAAAAGGATGTTGGTTTCGGTAGCTATGTGACACAATAGTAGAAGGTGCTATATTTGCACCCTATGTGGTTCGTTTCTTGTGGTTAGTTTATTGTGGTTTTATTTCGTGATTGTATTTCATGAAAACTATAAAACAAGACCCAGTATTTCTTGTTCGGTCTGAATACATTGAGTCAACTGACGATAAATTCTGGGTTTGATTATATGACTATAGCACAGGGGAGGTCCGGCAATGGAGGTAAATGGTCAATTTAGCTCAATAAATATGTCCCCAGGACATACTTGAAAATGAGAGAAATCTCAATGTATTCTTCCTGGTAAAACACTTTCTAAATAAATAAATAAATAAAATAAGTTGGGGATGCACCACTTGTTGTTTCTAAATTCCCCAGTGCACAGTACTTTTCTATCTTTCTGAACAGTTCTCTTGTCTGTCTATCTGTAAAATGAAATATAACTTGCCAGGCATCAGCGGTTCTCCGGATTAAATCCCTGGACTGGAGAATCTGTGTATAGAGGTAGAGGCGTCCTGTTGATGACCTGCCCGCTGTTGGAGTTCCAGGTGTCAAACAGTCCCGTGTGATCCAGTTTCACGTAAGCAGATAGGAAATGACGGACTCTGCACATCGGTGTAAGGAAAAGGTAAATCCTTTAATGTGCAGGTATACCGTAGTGCAAGCTGTAAGGACTAAACATTAATGCATTTTACGCCTTCATAACATACCGGTATGCCACAATTTCTTATCTTTTAATCTGTGCATTATTGTGTCTAGCTCTGATAATGGATGGGCTGATAATGTTGAAATATGGGCCACTAATTTGTTTTTTCACCCCCAGGGCCAAAACTTGCCAGCCCTTCCCAGAGGGCAAAGTTTCCCTGTAGCTTGGAGAAGCACCTTATATCCACCCATGATGTGAATGGCCGAACCTCGATAATATGAGACCGAGGTTGAAGAATAAACAATGGCACCAGCACTGGGAATGTCCTACTCCTCTCAGAGCAGCTTAGCCCATGCACCCGACCTTTATCTGGTAGACGTGTGGGTGCAACTCAGTCGTGTATGGTTAATCTAACGTGCAACCTGACAACCAGCACCATGGGCTGATTAACCAACCACGGTAGTACAGTAAGGCAGGATATAAGTCTATGCATGCCCGCAATAGTCAATCATTGTTGATGAAGTGGATCATACATGCTGGTCAGTGGAACAGCAAATACAGCTGCTTCGGGTAGTGCTAGTTTTATCCCAGAGGCTCCGGGTTTGGAAGAACCCCGAAGGCTCAGACAGGCCAGGGATCAAGGCAGGCAGCACAGAGTAGAAAAATCAATATCTGATCAAAAGCCAGAAAACCTAACACTAGAAGACACACCAAATTGCAAATCCAGAGGCCACAAAACAACTGAGCTGTGGTTTTATACACACTTAACAGGGAGTAAATACTGTTATATAATGTTGATGAAGAGGCAGGTATGCTCCCAAATGTGTACCTGGCCATGGACAGTAGAATGGAGGATAGCATAGTGCTGGGAAAAGGCTTCATAATATGATGTGCTGGTGGCAAAATGTTCAAGACCAGAAAGGACAAGTATACATAACCAATCTGTGCATAACGACCTGCAGGGGCACCATGACCCCTCCATGCTTAATGACGTGCAGGAGCATACACCTTTCTATCAATGACCTGTTGGCAGGCTAAAGGGGCACTACCACTTACATAAGATCTAACTAGATAGCCCTGTCGTTTGAAACACATTTGTAAGACATGTGCCGCTAATTTTTATTTATTTGATTGAATTAATTGTTTATAAAAGGAACAATAAAATGTGGTGCTTATCTCCTGGTTACATTTTGTGAATATAACCCACGATGCAACATCCTCCAAAACCTTCCAGCCAGTCTCACTTTACAACTGTGGCCAAAGGCTGCATAATACTGTCATAAAATACTCCCCTGCTCTCTTACCGGCTCCTGTGTATCACAGTTTCTGTTTATCCTGTTTTCCTGTTTATCCACTCTAACGTTTCTATTTTAGTGACATGATGACTTCTCTACTGAGACTACGCTATAGTACAGTACTGTAACCTGCATTGCGCAGACATCCACCGGCTGCTTGTGAGGGGGATCCAGGTCCCCTGCAGCTCTGCGGGGGTAGGCCTGGATCCCAGTCTTATAGTCAGACCTCGATTTGAGGTCTGATTGTAAGACAAACCTCGAATATAAGACGAGGGGACTTTTTCAGAGCATTTGCTGAAAAAAACCTTGTTGTATATTTGAGCAAATATGGTAAAACCTTTGTACAGCTGACTGTAAAGCTGACTTATAGAATGTATAAGTAAAGTGGGAAAAAAAGTGCTTCACTTTACGTATATTTTCATTTTACACACATGCTCTGGACTCACCCACCTCCCCCAGAAAATACATATTTATACCTATCAACCATTCACATCCCTCCCAGACCAAACCATGCATCACTGGAACCTAGGTACCTATCGAGGGCCCTCAGTCCTATAGCCCCTGGGATGGAAGGGAACCCCAAAACCCTAAGTTCAGCTGCAAGTATTTAGCAAGTGTCCGTGATATCTCAGGAGTTCAGTAGACAACGCTGCTCTCCTAGACAAAGGATTGGTAGGGCTGCCGTGCGTAATCCTGATCCCTGTGACAGTCCACACACCATGCTTTGTTCTGCTGTCACATGGTCCTTTGCCTTGTAATTTGATGGATGTACTATAGGTGAGCATTATATGCAGCATTTCTGTGTCAAATACAGCACAGATGGCCGGGCAGCTAAAATTAAACTTTCCTTTTGTTCAGCGTGACTGGTCGTCTGACCTTTTTAGCTACAGTTTGACGATTCTCTACCTCTGCCTTTTAATTGCAGTCGGTAACTTTTCTACATTGATTTTTCTCGGCCCTGTCACAGTAAGGAGTTGCAGACGAGCATCATTTCCCATCTGCCTCAATGACTCATTCCTTAAATGACTGGTAGAACAGATGCTGCGTCGTGACTGGCATCAACGCTCCGCCTGAACCCCGCATCTGGGGAAGTACAGATTTATGCTCTGTGATGTCGCCATTTGTGATGAATGATGGTGTATGACCAGATCGGGGGGGTTGGGGGGAGATACTCTTTATTTCGTTATTACAAAAACTGTTTTGTTAAAAAGGGGCTAGTCACTAATCTATCTAACCCTCCCGGGGCCAGGACCATCCTAGCTCACCTCCCTAGTGCCCCTTGTCGAACTAAGCTTTAGTGCAGGGTAGGCGCTGTTGGATTGGCCTGTTTATACTATCCGATGGATGGCGGAAAAGTCGCTTGCTTGCGGATTGGTCAGTGGTTTAAAGGGCAAAGTAGCTTGACTGCTGATTGGTCCCTGGGATGTGAAAAATCTAGCCGAAGCCTCAGGTGAATTACTATCTGTCACCCAGGGACATACTGTAACCGGCCAGAGGTCACCCTCAGCAGCTAGCACAATAAAGGTAAAGCCAGGCTGCTAGTACTCTTTGTCCCCAGCTTGGTTATCTTGGATTGGTTGCTCGGAAAGTAGGCTTCCAGTTCATTGGTCGCTGTCACGGTACCTGCTGTTTCCCCCTGTATGTACGCATGAAAAAGAGCTGTTATCACTTCCTTAACCCCCCAGCCCTCCTCCACGTATTGCGTGCCAGAGTCCATGTTCTCCAAAAAAGGTTAAGCCCAGGCTCTGGCAGCATTTGTCATATTTGAATTACCGGCACGTTTTGGATTAGCAAGCGCTCGTTTAAAGAGCTTTGTCTGGCTCTTGACCACGCCCCTGCATTGGCGATTGGTCGCTGTCTTGTTTCCCCCTCCTGAGTGGTTGCCAACTAGTTTGGCAGCAAATTTAATTATTGAATTAGAATTAAAAGGTTCCCAATCATTTATATAATATGACTAATATGTATTGTATGTGTGTGTGACAATGTGTGCGTATGTGAAATAGTTTGTATGTAATATATGGTTTTATTTATCCAGTATATGGGGATGAGATTACACACACACACAGGCGCATATTAAATATATATAAGTCCATGTGCCACTGAATGGCAGAAATAAAATGTTTTTACCCTATTTGTAGTGTTTTTCAGTTTCTTGTTTGTGCTTGTCTGGAAGAAGACGCCTTTTTTCTGTGTGTTATAATATTTCCGGCTCTAAGAACTGCTAGGAGAATAAACAAAATTGTTTGTGTTGTGAACAAACAGGAATAAAACAGAACTTTTTTTGAAGACACGGAAGAGAATCCGGATAGAGGAGCCCTGAGAAACTGACCTTTCAATTGAAATCACGTAGTCTCTCCCTGCGGGTCACACACTCACTCAGCTGTTCCTCACAGGATAAATACTCACACAGTCGCTCTTTCATTCTATATGAGCTACACACAAACACACTAACACTCACAGAGTTGATCCCTGCTGGTTACGCACTCGTAGAGATGATCCCTGTGGGTTACACACTCGTAGAGATCATCCCTGCTGGTTACACACTCGTAGAGATGATCCCTGCTGGTTACACACTCGTAGAGATGATCCCTGCTGGTTACACACTCGTAGAGATGATCCCTGCGGGTTACACACTTGTAGACATGATCCCTGCTGGTTGCACACTCACACAGCAGATCCCTGCTGGTTGCACACTCACACAGCAGATCCCTGCTGTTTACACACACATCTGATCCCTTCCGGTGACACACAGTCACACAGCAGATCTCTGCTGGTTGCACACTCACACAGCAGATCCCTGCTTGTTACACACTCACACAGTAGATCCCTGCTGGTTGCACACTCACACAGCAGATCCTTGCTGGTTGCACACTCACACAGTAGATCCCTGCCAGTGACACACAGCAAATCTACACTTTTCTGTGGCGGATTGTGATTTGTCTCCCCAAGTCCAGAAAAACATTTTCTTGCTGTACTACTCCTTTATAGGAGACATTTGGTCGCCCAGCTGTATAGTGATGATGAGCATCTATATGCTTATAGTAAACATGCAATACTGTATGGTGATACCGAGTACTTATATGCTTATAGTAAACATGCAGTACTCTATAGTGATATGAAGAATCTATATGTTTATAGTTAACATGCAGTACTGTATAGTGATGTTGAGTATCTCTGTCCATGTCCAATAAATCCCTGCAGAGCGGTTGTCCAGAGAGCTTCCATGTGAATCCCCAGGACAGGATGTTCACATCTGATTAATGTTCTAGTTGGCTGGATCAGTAACTAAGACAATAAAACCCACTGTGATCATTCAAAACTCGTGACTGGTACATAACAGACCCAAACTCCAATATATAAAGCAATATTATTTATTAACATATTATAATAAACATTTGCGTTATATATCAAAGATAAAGGGGGGTACAGAGATTTGCACAATACAATAACATTGATATACAATGCCGAGCTGGGGTATGAGCGCTCGTAGAATGGGGTGGGAGCGCTCGTAGAATGGGGTGGGAGCGCTCGTAGAATGGGGTGGGAGCGATCGTAGAATGGGGTGGGACCGCTCGTAGAATGGGGTGGGACCGCTCGTAGAATGGGGTGGGAGCGATCGTAGAATGGGCTGGGAGCGCACGTAGAATGGGGTGGGAGAGCTCGTAGAATGGGGTGGGAGCGCACGTAGAATGGGGTGGGAGCGCACGCAGAATGGGGTGGGAGTGATCGTAGAATGGGGTCGGAGCGATTGTAGAATGGGGTGGGAGCGCACGTAGAATGGGGTGGGAGTGATCTAGAATGGGGTGGGAGCGATCGTAGAATGGGGTGGGAGCGCACATAGAATGGGGTGGGAGCGATCGTAGAATGGGCTGGGAGCGCACGTAGAATGGGGTGGGAGCGATCTTAGAATGGGCTGGGAGCGCACGTAGAATGAGGTGGGAGTGATCGTAGAATGGGCTGGGAGCGCACGTAGAATGGGGTGGGAGTGATCGTAGAATGGGCTGGGAGCGCACGTAGAATGGGGTGGGAGCGCTCGTAGAATGGGGTGGGAGCGCACGTAGAATGGGGTGGGAGCGCACGCAGAATGGGGTAGGAGTGATCGTAGAATGGGGTGGGAGCGATCGTAGAATGGGGTGGGAGCGCACGTAGAATGGGGTGGGAGTGATCGTAGAATGGGGTGGGAGCGATCGTAGAATGGGGTGGGAGCGCTTGTAGCGCTTGTAGAATGGGTATGGCCTTGCCAGCTATCACCAATTTTACCACCACTTAAATTAACCATAATAACTAAAATGCCCATGTATAAATCAATATATCCCAATCAGGAAAGACACCCCATGCTTACTGGATGCTTCTCAACTTAAAACTGAACCTTTTTCACACTACTTCCTTCTAACTCCTCCCCCAAGCAACTAACCGTCCCTCCCACCACAGGGTGACACAGCAATGAGGGAGCTATGGGACATGTAGTCTGTCCCTCCCACCACAGGCGGACACAGACAGGAGGGAGCTCAAGGACATGGAGTCTGTCCCTCCCACCACAGGGTGACACAGACGGGAGGGAGCTATGGGACATGGAGTCTGTCCCTCCCACCACAGGGTGACACAGACGGGAGGGAGCTATGGGACACGGAGTCTGTCCCTCCCACTACAGGGTGACACAGATGGGAGGGAGCTATGGGACACGGAGTCTGTCCCTCCCACCACAGGGTGACACAGACGGGAGGGAGCTATGGGACACGGAGTCTGTCCCTCCCACCACAGGGTGCACAGACAGGAGGGGGCTATGGGACACGGAGCCTGTCCCTCCCACCACAGGGTGATACAGACAGGAGGGAGCTATGGGACCTGGAGTCTGTCCCTCCCACCACAGGGTGACACAGACAGGAGGGAGCTATGGGACATGGAGTCTGTCCCTCCCACCACCGGGTGACACAGACAGGAGGGAGCTATGGGACACGGAGTCTGTCCCTCCCACCACAGGGTGACACAGACAGGAGGAAGCTATAGGACATGGAGTCTGTCCCTCCCACCACAGGGTGACACAGACGGGAGGGAGCTATGGATCACGGAGTCTGTCCCTCCCACCACAGGGTGACACAGACAGAAGGGAGCTATGGGACACAGAGTCTGTCCCTCCCACCACAGGGTGACACAGACAGGAGGGAGCTATGGGACATGGAGTCTGTCCCTCCCACCACAGGGTGACATAGACAGGAGGGAGCTATGAGACATGGGGTCTGTCCCTCCCACCATAGGGTGACACAGACAGGAGGGAGCTATAGGACATGGAGTCTGTCCCTCCCACCACAGGGTGACACAGACAGGAGGGAGCTATGGGACATGGAGTCTGCCCCTCCCACCACAGGGTGACACAGACAGGAAGGAGCTATGGGACATGGAGTCTGCCCCTCCCACCACAGGGTGACACAGACAGGAGGGAGCTATGGGACATGGAGTCTGCCCCTCCCACCACAGGGTGACACATACAGTATAGAAATGACTAGTCTCTTCCTATTTCCAGTGGTTTTAGAGCAGATGATAGCAGCATGATATGTAGTCTGGTCCCTGGGGTGGCTTTTGGCCGGGTTACAGAGGATAGCAGACTGTGATTAGAGCTCTTTGTCACTGCAAGTTAATTTCAGGGCCTGGGAACAATCCTGATGTTTATAGGATTGGTCTGCGGATTCCCGCACCCTTTACTGTGCAGACAGATCTGCAGAATACACACCTTGGAAGATTTAAGCTCCATATAAAGCCGGGGCTCAGGCAGCAGATCTGGCAAAGGGGGTCGTTTGTCTGGTCTATATCACTGGGCTGTGACTAGGCAGATGCTGACAGAATCATTGAGAGCACGGTGTGGTGCATTTCATAATGATGCTGAGTACTGTACAACAGTGGCGTAGCGTGGGTTGTCAGCACCCGGGGCAAGGCAAGTAATTTGCGCCCCCTAACCAGTGGATTTTAGCACTCGAGTCTCTTCTACTAGATTAGTTAAAGAAACCCTTACCCCCCAAGCACATGTATTGTTTGTTATGAAAATACTTATGTAATTAAAGTAAAATGCATCTAAATACAAGTTTATTTTCCAACACTTTATTGAGTGCGAACATGCATTACACACATTCTCCACATTTTCAGCAGGTCTATGAATACAAATATACACATGTAGTAACCTAGCATGGGCCATGCTATTATATGTCGTCTCACAACCATCGTAAACGACAAAAAATATCAAGAACAAAAACTAAACATCAAAATGGAACCATACCCTGGAGATGATCCAAGACTGGGCTAGATGGAGCCAACTTCCTCAATCCTGTACCTCTAATGTTCCCCCCCCCCCCCCCCCCCCACACACACATATGCCATAATTGTTGTGCCATTCAGATGCCAGTAATGTTGTAACTTTCGGATGCCAGTAATATTGTGCCAGTCAGAGCCCAGTAATATTGTGCCAGTCAGAGCCTAGTAATATTGTGCCAGTCAGATGCCTGCAATATTGTGCCAGTCAGATGCCTGCAATATTGTGCCAGTCAGAGCCCAGTAATAATGTGCCAGTCAGATACCAGTAATATTGTGCCAGTCAGATACCAATAATATTGTGCCAGTCAGATACCAGGAATATTGTGCTTGTCATAGCCCAGGAATATTGTGCCTGTCAGAGCCCAGGAATATGGTGCCTGTCAGATGCCTGTAATATTATGCCAGTCAGATGCCTGTAATAGTGTGCAGTCAGAGGCCAGGAATATTGTGCCAGTCAGATGCCTGTAATATTGTGCCAGTCAGATGCCTGTAATATTATGCCAGTCAGATGCCTGTAATATTATGCCAGTCAGATGCTTGTAATAGTGTGCCAGTCAGAGGCCAGGAATATTGTGCCAGTCAGAGGCCTGTAATATTGTGCCAGTCAGATGCCTGTAATATTATGCCAGTCAGATGCCTGTAATATTGTGCCAGTCAGAGCCCAGTAATATAGTGCCAGCCAGATGCCTGTAATATTATGCCAGCCAGATGCCCAGTATTATTGTGCCAGCCAGATGCCCAGTAATATAGTGCCAGTCAGATGCCCAGTATTATTGTGCCAGTCAGATGCCCAGTATTATTGTGCCAGCCAGATGCCCAGTAATATAGTGCCAGTCAGATGCCCAGTATTATTGTGCCAGTCAGATGCCCAGTATTATTGTGCCAGCCAGATGCCCAGTAATATAGTGCCAGTCAGATGCCCAGTAATATAGTGCCAATCAGATGCCTAGTAATATAGTGCCAATCAGATACCCAGTAATATAGTGCTAATCAGATGCCAAGTAATATAGTGCCAATCAGATGCCCAGTAATATAGTGCCAATCAGATGCCCAGTAATATAGTGCCAATCAGATGCCAAGTAATATAGTGCCAATCAGATACCCAGTAATATAGTGCCAATCAGATGCCAAGTAATATAGTGCCAATCAGATGCCCAGTAATATTGTGCCATTCAGATACCCAGTAATATAGTGCCAATCAGATGCCCAGTAATATAGTGCCAATCAGATACCCAGTAATATTGTGCCAATCAGATGCCAAGTAATATAGTGCCAATCAGATACCTAGTAATATTGTGCCAATCAGATACCCAGTAATATAGTGCCAATCAGATACCCAGTAATATTGTGCCAATCAGATACCCAGTAATATAGTGCCAATCAGATACCCAGTAATATAGTGCCAGTCAGATACCAGGAATATTGTGCCAGCCAGCCCCCCCCCCGTACTTACATGAAGCGGCTCCGTGTCCCCCGCCGGATGTCTCCTCCGTGCAGTCTTCCCTCTTGCACGGAGGAGGGAAACAGACACCGGATGTGACGCGACGTCACATCCGGCATCAGTTTTTTTTTTTTTTTCGGCCGTCGCATCCATCGGATGCGGCTTGCCGGAAAAAAGCGTTCACAAGCGCAATGCGCTGTGAACGCGGCAGCAGGGGCTGGGGGCCCACGGGACAGCTGCCTTGGGGCCCCCCAGGAGTAAATGGGCCCAGGGCAGCTGCCCCGTTTGCCCCGCGTTAAAGACGGCCCTGGCGGCCACGCGGCCGCATAGGGCTAGTGCGCCCCCCCAGATATTGCGCCCGGTGCGGCCGGCCCCCCCTGCACCCCCCACGCTACGCCACTGCTGTACAATGATGGTCATTAAAATGTACGGCCCATGTGGAGGTCCGCGGCTGTACCGGGGGGGGGGGGGGGACGACAACGACAATACTGTGTACAAATGCTACAATGTTACAAAGAGTAATGGCAGGGGAGGGCTGGCAACGGGGGCAGAGGGATAATTGTCCCCCGAGCTGCCCTCTTACCTAGCTCAAATTGCTGGGGATGCACCAATTTTAACTTCTAAATGCCCTAGTCCGTGTGTAGCACTTTCTATCTATTTGTATTTCTATCAATCTCTGTACCTTATCTGTCAGTATATCTGTCTATCAATCTCTGTACCTTATCTGTCAGTATATCTGTCTATCAATCTCTGCACCTTATCTGTCAATCAATCTCTGTACCTTATCTGTCAGTATATCTGTCTATCAATCTCTGTACCTTATCTGTCAGTATATCTGTCTATCAATCTCTGTACCTTATCTGTCAGTATATCTGTCTATCAATCTCTGTACCTTATCTGTCAGTATATCTGTCTATCAATCTCTGTACCTTATCTGTCAGTATATCTGCCTATCAATCTCTGGACCTTATCTGTCAGTATATCTGTCTGTCAATCTCTGTACCTTATCTGTCAGTATATCTGTCTGTCTATCTATCTCTGTATCTTATCTGTCAGTATATCTGTCTATCAATCTCTGTACCTTATCTGTCAGTATATCTGTCTGTCTATCTATCTCTGTATCTTATCTGTCAGTATATCTGTCTATCAATCTCTGTACCTTATCTGTCAGTATATCTGTCTATCAATCTCTGCACCTTATCTGTCAGTATATCTGTCTATCAATCTCTGTACCTTATCTGTCAGTATATCTGTCTATCAATCTCTGTACCTTGTCTGTCAGTATATCTGTCTATCAATCTCTGCATTTATCTGTCAGTATATCTGTCTATCAATCTCTGTACCTTATGTCAGTATATCTGTCTATCAATCTCTGCACCTTATCTGTCAGTATATCTGTCTATCAATCTCTGCACCTTATCTGTCAGTATATCTGTCTATCAATCTCTGCGCCTTATCTGTCAGTATTTCTGTCACTTTATCAATCTCTGTACCTTATCTGTCTATCAATCCCTGTACCTTATCTGTCAGTATATCTGTCTATCAATCTCTGCACCTTATCTGTCAGTATATATGTCTATCAATCCCTGTACCTTATCTGTCAGTATATCTGTCTATCAATCTCTGCGCCTTATCTGTCAGTATATATGTCTATCAATCACTGTACCTTATCTGTCAGTATTTCTGTCACTTTATCAATCTCTGTACCTTATCTGTCTATCAATCCCTGTACCTTATCTGTCAGTATATCTGTCTATCACTCTCTGCACCTTATCTGTCAGTATATCTGTCTATCAATCTCTGTACCTTATCTGTCAGTATATCTGTCTATCAATCTCTGGACCTTATCTGTCAGTAAATCTGTCTATCAATCTCTGCACCTTCTCTGTCTGTCAATCTCTGTACCTTATCTGTCAGTATATCTGTCTTTCAATCTCTGTACCTTATCTGTCAGTATATCTGTCTATCAATCTCTGGACCTTATCTGTCAGTAAATCTGTCTATCAATCTCTGCACCTTCTCTGTCTGTCAATCTCTGTACCTTATCTGTCAGTATATCTGTCTATCAATCTCTGTACCTTATCTGTCAGTATATCTGTCTATCAGTCTCTGGACCTTATCTGTCAGTAAATCTGTCTATCAATCTCTGCACCTTCTCTGTCTGTCAATCTCTGTACCTTATCTGTCAGTATATCTGTCTATCAATCTCTGTACCTTATCTGTCAGTATATCTGTCTATCAATCTCTGTACCTTATCTGTCAGTATATCTGTATATCAATCTCTGTACCTTATCTGTCTATCAATCTCTGAACCTTAACTGTCAGTATATCTGTCTATCAATCTCTGTACCATATCTGTCAGTATATCTGTCTATGAATCTCTGTACTTTATCTGTCAGTAAATCTGTCTATCAATCTCTGCACCTTCTCTGTCAGTATATCTGTCTATCAATCTCTGTACCTTATCTGTCAGTATATCTGTCTATCAATCTCTGCACCTTATCTGTCAGTATATCTGTCTATGAATCTCTGTACCTTATCTGTCAGTATTTCTGTCTGTCAATTTCTGTACCTTATCTGTCAGTATATCTGTCTATCAATCACTGTACCTTATCTGTCAGTATTTCTGTCAGTTTATCAATCTCTGTACCTTATTTGTCTATCAATCCCTGTACCTTATCTGTCAGTATATCTGTCTATCAATCTCTGTACCTTATCTGTCAGTATATCTGTCTATCAATCTCTGCACCTTATCTGTCAGTATATCTGTCTATCAATCTCTGCACCTTATCTGTCAGTATATCTGTCTATCAATCTCTGTACCTTATCTGTCAGTATATTTGTCTATCAATCTCTGTACCTTATCTGTCAGTATATCTGTCTATCAATCTCTGTACCTTATCTTTCAGTATATCTGTCTATCAATCTCTGTACCTTATCTGTCAGTATATCTGTCTATCAATCTCTCTACCTTATCTGTCAGTATATCTGTCTATCAATCTCTGTACCTTATCTGTCAGTATATCTGTCTATCAATCTCTGCACCTTATCTGTCAGTATATCTGTCTATCAATCTCTGTACCTTATCTGTCAGTATATATGTCTATCAATCACTGTACCCTATCTGTCAGTATATCTGTCTATCAATCTCTGTACCTTATCTGTCAGTATATCTGTCTATCAATCTCTGTACCTTATGTCAGTATATCTGTCTATCAATCTCTGCACCTTATCTGTCAGTATATCTGTCTATCAATCTCTGCACCTTATCTGTCAGTATATCTGTCTATCAATCTCTGCGCCTTATCTGTCAGTATTTCTGTCACTTTATCAATCTCTGTACCTTATCTGTCTATCAATCCCTGTACCTTATCTGTCAGTATATCTGTCTATCAATCTCTGCACCTTATCTGTCAGTATATATGTCTATCAATCCCTGTACCTTATCTGTCAGTATATCTGTCTATCAATCTCTGCGCCTTATCTGTCAGTATATATGTCTATCAATCACTGTACCTTATCTGTCAGTATTTCTGTCACTTTATCAATCTCTGTACCTTATCTGTCTATCAATCCCTGTACCTTATCTGTCAGTATATCTGTCTATCACTCTCTGCACCTTATCTGTCAGTATATCTGTCTATCAATCTCTGTACCTTATCTGTCAGTATATCTGTCTATCAATCTCTGGACCTTATCTGTCAGTAAATCTGTCTATCAATCTCTGCACCTTCTCTGTCTGTCAATCTCTGTACCTTATCTGTCAGTATATCTGTCTATCAATCTCTGTACCTTATCTGTCAGTATATCTGTCTATCAATCTCTGGACCTTATCTGTCAGTAAATCTGTCTATCAATCTCTGCACCTTCTCTGTCTGTCAATCTCTGTACCTTATCTGTCAGTATATCTGTCTATCAATCTCTGTACCTTATCTGTCAGTATATCTGTCTATCAATCTCTGGACCTTATCTGTCAGTAAATCTGTCTATCAATCTCTGCACCTTCTCTGTCTGTCAATCTCTGTACCTTATCTGTCAGTATATCTGTCTATCAATCTCTGTACCTTATCTGTCAGTATATCTGTCTATCAATCTCTGTACCTTATCTGTCAGTATATCTGTATATCAATCTCTGTACCTTATCTGTCTATCAATCTCTGAACCTTAACTGTCAGTATATCTGTCTATCAATCTCTGTACCATATCTGTCAGTATATCTGTCTATGAATCTCTGTACTTTATCTGTCAGTAAATCTGTCTATCAATCTCTGCACCTTCTCTGTCAGTATATCTGTCTATCAATCTCTGTACCTTATCTGTCAGTATATCTGTCTATCAATCTCTGCACCTTATCTGTCAGTATATCTGTCTATGAATCTCTGTACCTTATCTGTCAGTATTTCTGTCTGTCAATTTCTGTACCTTATCTGTCAGTATATCTGTCTATCAATCACTGTACCTTATCTGTCAGTATTTCTGTCAGTTTATCAATCTCTGTACCTTATTTGTCTATCAATCCCTGTACCTTATCTGTCAGTATATCTGTCTATCAATCTCTGTACCTTATCTGTCAGTATATCTGTCTATCAATCTCTGCACCTTATCTGTCAGTATATCTGTCTATCAATCTCTGCACCTTATCTGTCAGTATATCTGTCTATCAATCTCTGTACCTTATCTGTCAGTATATTTGTCTATCAATCTCTGTACCTTATCTGTCAGTATATCTGTCTATCAATCTCTGTACCTTATCTTTCAGTATATCTGTCTATCAATCTCTGTACCTTATCTGTCAGTATATCTGTCTATCAATCTCTCTACCTTATCTGTCAGTATATCTGTCTATCAATCTCTGTACCTTATCTGTCAGTATATCTGTCTATCAATCTCTGCACCTTATCTGTCAGTATATCTGTCTATCAATCTCTGTACCTTATCTGTCAGTATATATGTCTATCAATCACTGTACCCTATCTGTCAGTATATCTGTCTATCAATCTCTGTACCTTATCTGTCAGTATATCTGTCTATCAATCTCTGTACCTTATCTATCAGTAGACCTGTCTCTCAATCTCTGTACCTTATCTGTCAGTATATCTGTCTATCAATCTCTGCACCGTATCTGTCAGTATATATGTGTCTTTTTGTGTCTGTCTGATAATAACAGGTGTACTGATGGCATTTAAAACTGGGCTACTAAATAATTTTTTATCCTCAAGCCAAATGTGGCCAGTCCACCCCTGATATAAGGAGTTATAGGGAGAGGTTATATGGAGTAATAGGATGAGTTATAGGGAGAGGTTATACGGAGAAATAGGAGGAGTTATAGGGAGAGGTTATATGGAGTAATTGGATGAGTTATATGGGGAGGTTATATGAAGTAATAGGAGGTGTTATATGGAGTAATGGGAGGAGTTATAGGGAGTAATAGGAGGAGATATAGGGAGAGGTTATATGGAGTAATAGGAGGAGTTATAGGGAAAGGTTACATGGAGTAATGGGAGGAGTTATAGGGATGGGTTAAATGGAGTAATAGGAGGAGTTATAGGGAGGGGTTATATGGAGTAATAGGAGGAGTTATAGGGAGAGGTTATATGTAGTTATAGGAGGAGTTATAGGGAGGGGTTATATGGAGTAATAGGAGGAGTTATAGGGAGGGGTTATATGGAGTAATAGGAGGAGTTATAGGGAGAGGTTATATGGAATAATAGGAGGAGTTATAGGGAGGGGTTATATGGAGTAATAGGAGGAGTTATAGGGAGGGGTTATATGGAGTAATAGGAGGAGTTATAGGGAGAGGTTATATGGAATAATAGGAGGAGTTATAGGGAGAGGTTATATGGAGTAACAGGAGGAGGTATAGAAATTAAAGGCCACAGCCAAACAACCTTCGAGAAAGTGCTTAGAAAAAGGATACACAGGGAGATTTGGGCCCCAAAAAAGGAATACAGACATCACTAGCATTAAGATATATGGTTTACATTAGGTGGCTGGTCTCAGATGTGGATAAAAGGTTTAGCTCCTGGTATTTGGAGGGGGGTCTTGGTTATATAAATATAGTTTGTTTACATTGTTGTAAGACAAGTGCAGGACATTAGCAGATTTACAGTGAGCTGCACGGACAGGGAAGGAATTCTGTTTTAACAGAGTCAGGTTTCCTAAAAGCCAACGAATATCACGTACTCCTGCTCGAGAGCCGAGAAACCATGCATTAAAGTACTGCATTTGAATGATAAACATGTCTGCCTAAGCATTGGGTGAATCTCTGTCCAGTCCATTACTTGGGGATCAAACATATGATTAATTCACCTGCAAGTATAGGACGGGGATCTGGGCTCTAACCTACAAATTATCATTATTATTATAGTTATTAATTTGTGTTGAAATGATGTTGGTGGTGTGAGAAGAGTGTCATACAGTCCTATTTAGGATGGCTCTGTATATAACAGGTATCTGTGTGTTATTGTATGACAGGTGATGTGGATACCATGTTATATATGTGGGGTGTGTAAGTTGGGGAGTAGGGGGAGCCTATGAGCTATTTATAAGACTCTGGTGCAAAGTTCTAAAAGTGGAGCAGTCACCATGGGAACCAATGGAATGTTCACCCTGGAAGGAATGTTTTTGACCCGCTGGGTTTCCTCCCTCTGGCATCCGGTGCTCAGGCTAAAGAGCGCTGAACATGAGGGGAAGGTCTATGCTATTTCACATATTTCACCCACTCGCGCTGCACTCATATGGGTTTTTTATACAGTGTGCGGTCACCTAGAGATCACTAGGGTACTGTACACTGTGGAGAAAAATATAAAATTAAAAATACCAGACAGCGGCGAGAGGGGCTTATTTCCCGTCCACCCGTATAAGTGCCGACTGGGGCAATTGACCCATCCAAATTGTAGGGTTGGCTCTGGCTGACCACCACTAGATACCAGGGAAATCCTCTGGATGCAATCTGTGTGCTGGTAAACTCATGCAGATGAAATGTGGGTACTGGCTAGGGTCCTGGTTGTGCAGTGTGGGTGATGAGGCATGTCATGTTGGCTGGGGTAAGTCTTAAATGTGCAATATGGGTGCTGGGGCATGTTCTGGGTGTGCAATGTGGGTGTTGGGGCATGTCCTGGGTGTGCAATATGGGTGCTTGGGCATGTCCTGCAGATGCAATCTGGGTGCTGTCTGGGGTAAGTCCTAGGTGTGCAATGTGGGTGCTTGTTCTTGGTGTGCAATCTAGGTTCTCTGGCAAGGCCTGTGGATGTAAGCTGGGTGCTGTTGGTGCATTCTACTGGAAACGATGTGGGGGCAATAATGAAATGAGTGGATGAGAAATGGAGGTGGGATGGGTGCCCAGACTATTTGTTCTGTAAGGGGCCTTAAAAATATTCTGATTGCAAAGTTAAAAGTGGTGCAACCGCAGCCCATTGAGAGAGATTATAAAGCAGTTCAGGGGCAATTTTCCTCCTGCCCCCTTGCAGGCCTTCCCCAGTGCTTAAGAGAGAGATTATATGGTGACTATTTTATGTATTGGTGTATGTTTATTTAGAGAATATTTTACCAGGTAGAATACATTAGGATTTCTCTCGTTTGGACCCAGTCCAGAACAGTAAAAATACATCATTGCAAACATATATTTATACAGGAAAGTTGGGGAGAGAACAATGCAGGTTACATCATTATATAAAGCGAAAACAAACATGTCCAATACAATTTTTTTTTTTTTTTGAAGATTTGGGACACACTAATTTTCAGGTATTTTAGACTAGAGGATGATTTGGGAAAATATGGGAGACTATTCCAAACATGAGGAGCTGTGAAAGAGAACGCACCTCGACCTGCTTCCTTTTTGAAGTGAGGGATCGCTAGTGAGGGGTTGGTGCACCGTGCAGGATCTGAGATTGTAGGAAGTGCAGGGAGTAAAAGTGAGTATGCTGCTCAGGTAGAGGGGGAGTAAGAGTGAGTATGCTGCTCAGGTAGAGGGGGAGTAAGAGTGAGTATGCTGCTCAGGTAGAGGGGGAGTAATAGTGAGCATGCTGCTCAGGTAGAGGGGGAGTAAGAGTGAGCATGCTGCTCAGGTAGATGGGGAATAAGAGTGAGAATGCTGCTCAGGTACAGAAGAGTAAGAGTGAGCATGCTGCTCAGGTACAGGGGGAGTAAGAGTGAGTGTGCTGCTCAGGTAGAGGGGGAATAAGAGTGAGCATGCTGCCCAGGTACAGGGGGAGTAAGAGTGAGCGTGCTGCTCAGGTACAAGGGGAGTAAGAGTGAGCATGCTGCCCAGGTACAGGGGGAGTAAGAGTGAGCGTGCTGCTCAGGTACAGGGGAAGCTTATACACTAATACACTAAGCAAGTTAGGTGGAGAGTGCATCTGGAGGGGAGCATTAGCCAGTTTAGCTCTTTTAACATTTTAGCAATATAGGGCCCTGCATCGTGTAATGGTGTAACTGCGTGTATAAGGAAGCCCTGGCTTTGGAGAGGTTAATCCTGCGTGTGGCTAGGAGCCAAGTCTGGCCCTTTGTGATGCTGGGGACCTTTCAATGTTGGGGAATGTCACAGGGAGGGGGAGGTCTGGGGGTGAGATAAAGGAGGGTGAGTCATTACCAATGTCATAGAGGGGGAGAGAGGTTTCCAAGGCTTCTTTACAAAGCTTTTCATGAAAGAGTTTACATATGAATGCTGCTGGCACTCCCCCACACCGCATCTCTCTCTATCAGACTCTACATTCCTCCGCTCACATAGCTACTGTCCTTTCTTCTTCGAATATCTCAACTCCTGTCCCACAATTCCAACCATGCTCAGCCAGCCAAATATCTAGCAGCGTGAGTGCCAGATTGTCCCTTTCCCCCATCAACTCAGCAGCATCTTCCATCACTGTCACCTTTCCTATACTGTCTAAACACCAAAAGATCATTCCTCTTTTGTACGCTAGGTCAGCTTTTTAACTTCACCTGTAGTGGACTATAACTGTTATCACAGTGAGCCAGCCAATGGAGCTATGGCATCCCCCTCCCCCCTCCCCCAATGCTACCAAAACCAACGAAGGGTAGCAGTGGACTGCTACTCAAACCATGCTCTGCCATCTGATGGTTTGGTCAAAGCGGTGTTAGAGCATAATGTTGCAGCATACAGTTGCTAGAGTTGAACATGTTCCTTACTGCTTTGACGTTGTTGTAAGAAGCAGATCTTCCATTCCTAGCCAAAATGTCAAATTCCATTTGTATCTATAACCAATGTAACAGATATTAGGCCAATATTTTTAATGATTATTTGTGTTTTTGTATTGTGCTTGCTCTAGAAATCTCAATGTCACTTGTGAAATGTAATTTTGCCTCTTTCTCCCCTTGCAATGCCTCTGGGTCTTATTCCACCCCCACCCCCACCCCCTCCTCCAAACCCCTATTTTAACCTCTCTCACTCAGCACAATTGTATTCAGCAGAGCATTCTGGGTAGGAATTCAGGTCACCCAGAGTTGATATTGCTGTTGAGATCCTTGTTCCTCCACTAAATATTTATTTTCAGGAATGAGTGCGGCTGAAATTTTCTTAACCCGGGTGGACCTTCCATCGCCCCACCAAAACCTCCCACCCCAAGAAATAGGACATCCGATTTTTGTTGTCATGTTCTTGGAAATGAACAGTTTGGGGTTTTTTTAATGGAAAAATTAACACATTTTTTGATTCATTTTCCATCATTTTCATTTTTCTTAGTGTTGAGACAATTCATCTTTTTCCTGCATTGGTTCCACCTCTTTCCTCTCCTGTTTCACAGAATAACAGGCCCTTTGATGTGACTTTTACCGCAATCACGACACAGTTAGGGGCACATTACTACTTTTCACAACGGCCTGGTCTCATTCAATAAAATCATGGCAAGCATTTCCATTAATAACTTAAAAAGAAAATACTAGTAACAAATAAAAGATTACCTCATTATAATTAGGTTTTTCTCCTAAATATATAAGACAGACCGTCATGCATCTTACTCACCCCCGCTAACTGCCCAGCTTCCAACTCTTTTAGTATTTGGAATATGTTTTATAAAACCTGCAGAGATAGGGGAGTCTGTTCTGAGTGTCCACTGTCTGCACAGGATTTCTGTGGCTAGAAGGATGAAAGATCCTGACAACACTGCCATTTTGCCCTCAGATGCCAACAATCTGAATGTACAGCCTGACCATCTGATCGCAACAAGCTTAGAATCTGGCCATGCACCTTATGATGCTGGGGATTCTCCTCAAGAATGAGACCTGGAGATCATGGTCAGGACCCCAAGATCGGGAGATCCTGGTCATGAATTCAAGATTCTAGTCATGAACCTGAGATCCTGGTCATCACCATTAGACCTAAAGAACCTGGTCATCACCATAAGACCTAAAGAACCTTGTCATCACCATAAGACCTAAAGAACCTTGTCATCACCATAAGACCTAAAGAACCTGGTCATCACCATAAGACCTAAAGAACCTGGCCATCACCATAAAACCTAAAGAACCTGGTCATCACCATAAGACCTAAAGAACCTGGTCATCACCATAAGTCCATAAGAACCTGGCCATCACCATAAGACCTAAATAACCTGGTCATCACCATAAGACCTAAAGAACCTGGTCATCAGCATAAGACCTAAAAAACCTGGTCATCACCATAAGACCTAAAGAACATGGTCATCACCATAAGACCTAAAGAACCTGGTCATCACCATAAGACCTAAAGAACCTGGCCATCACCATAAGACCTAAAGAACCTGGTCATCACCATAAGACCTAAAGAACCTGGCCATCACCATAAGACCTAAAGAACCTGGCCATCACCATAAGACCTAAAGAACCTGGCCATCACCATAAGACCTAAAGAACCTGGCCATCACCATAAGACCTAAAGAACCTGGTCATCACCATAAGACCTAAATGACCTGGTCATCACCGTAAGACCTAAAGAGCCTGGCCATCACCATAAGACCTAAAGAACCTGGTCATCACCATAAGACCTAAAGAACCTGGTTATCACCATAAGACCTAAAGAACCTGGTCATCACCATAAGACCTAAATGACCTGGTCATCACCGTAAGACCTAAAGGACCTGGTCATCACCATAAGACCTAAAGAACCTGGTCATCACCATAAAACCTAAAGAACCATGAGACCTGGTGAACCTGTTGATGACCATGAGACATGAAGATCCTGGTCATCACCCTGAGAACCTGGCCATGCCGTGCACAGAGATAGAGAACCTGGAGATCTGACCATTCCAACTGCCCTGAAACTATTGCCATTAGTATATTAACAGACAAATAATTACATGAAGTTCAAGTATTTTTTTAGTGGGTGTGTGTGGCACAAACGCAATTGTTAGTTGTATATAGCACTTCTTAATAAACAGCTTAAACCAACATGTACTATGTAATAATAACATGCCTGCAGAAATACTAAAGAAGCAGTTTGTCTGGTTCTGATTTGATCCCCGCACCCAGTGCTCTGTGGTCTCCTATACAAAGGTTTAATAAGGGGACAGCTAGTGCTCAATTCATGGGCTGTTTGAATAGGAAATCCTCGGTCCCTTTTATTGAGAATTTTTAATTAATATTTTTTTTAAATATTCCCACAGGCTGCGGCCTTTCACATGATAGTAGCATAATGGTACGTGATTAAGCCAAATTTAACCCTATGCAGCGTTGCGTGATCTGGAGAGAATTGTGGAAATTAACAATAGACTCGAAGAAAAATATTTGTAATGTAACTTTGTATAAATATATACAAGACTAATAGACGTCACTCCCTGGGGACCTCTTCATTAACGGGGCAAGTCAAAGGATAAAACAATGTCACCCTTTAAGGCTTAAAGGCTCACTGAAACAAAACTAAAAAATATTTCCGAATTGCTACGGTTTTCTAGCCTGAACAGATCTTACCTTGGCTCCTCCTATTTCTCATTCTTCCCATTCCATGCATACGGATGTACGTTCAGCCATTTAAAAAAAAAAAAAAATTGTAAAGAGGGGCGTATTACTGTTCCATGCATTAATTGATTTGTGTTCAGATAGATATTAGTTAGTTCCTATGGGATCCACTTCTTTGATTACCTAATTTTGGTTGCATTCTACATTTGGCAGGGGAGCAGGTCAAGGTTATGTGTTGTGCTGGCTGATCTGCCAACCTTAGCTGTACAACTGACTAGTGAAGAAAAAAACAATACAGCTGATTGCTCTGTACAGGTTTCTGTAGAATGTATGTATGCACACATTGCTAGTATAGTTATCATTCGGGATACTTTGTTTCAAAATAAATCAAAAAGCATGGTCAGGTCTGACAGTGCTGATTGGTGTGCACCGTCTGTGATGCAAAGCCCACCTCCAGGGGTCGAGCAGATAAGCATCTCCGCTACTTCTGTTAGCTGGTTGCAGAATGGTATGGAGACTTTACATGCAACTGGTGGAGAATGATCAACTTGATCAAGTAGGGGATCTAATAGGAACTCCAGTGAGTTGAGTGCCTTGAGGCCTTGAGGAACCTGACAGTAGGGCCTTGTAACGGACCATCTACCAGACGTAGTAGACCCTCTCCAACTAACTTGGGCTAGGAATACATTAGACTTTCAGACTACAAACCAAATAGGAATTACCATACAGTGAGTAGACACACAGTAAGACACATAATGTACACAACATAATCAGTTTACCAGTTAATCCAGTTTATACAGAACAATGGATGTTGGAGTAAACTATCAATTGTTGTCACTGACACATTATAACCCTTCAGAGTGGTCTACTCACAGAATTAAACATTACACATAAACCAATATATTCACAGAATATAACTAACAATATTAACGTATATAGTTATGGCAAATAAGCCAGGGCCCATAATCTACAGGGAGGTGTTTGGCCCTCAGGCCCCTCCAAGAACCCCAGTCATGCTGTTAGAATTTACTCCAAAACAACCTGCCTGTGCCATATTTGCTCCAAACAGCTTGTCAGTGCCATATTTGCTCCAAACAGCTTATCATTGTACCCAAACAGCCTGCGCCATTTTTGCAGCTAGTTTGTCAGTGCCCCAATCCTTGCCCACAAATAGCCTGCCTGTGCCATCTTTACCACAAAACAGCTAGTCAGTACCCCCAAAAGGCAGGCCTGTGCCCCCAAACAACCAGCCTGTGACATATGTTCACCAAATAGGGTACCAGTGCCAGCTTACAAATTTATCTTGTCCCACAAACAGCTTGTCAATGCCCCAGCCTGCATGTGCCATCTTTGCTCCAAACAGCTTACAAATGCCATCCTTGTCCCCCAAGCAGCTTGCCAGTGCCACTTGTCCTCCAAATAACTTGCCACTGGTATTCTTGTGTTGCTGTTTGCCAGTGCATGCAAAGCATGTGAAAAGAGCACAAAGTTCCACAACAAATGATTTCAAACTTCTACAGACGTATACGTCAGTGAATCACAACACAGATTTGATTTTTCAGTGCACAAGCCTATCCAGAGTAACCTACCAGGTTATCTATCATTCCTGCATTTGATCCAAAAGAAAAAAAAAAGGGAAAAAACCCCTAAGTATGCTATTTAACATTTTGCCACAGGGTACATTTTCTGCTTGATACAAAAGGCAAACAGATTTCTCTGTGTATCAAGAAGCTATGAAATATTAATATTTATTCTATTATTAACAGCCCTGTATGTTCTGCTTTTAAAAAAAAAAAAATCCAGACCCTTTTCGGATCTGTTGTATCTAGGGCTGCCACCTTTTCTACAAAAAAATTACAGGCCTTACTGGTGCCTCCATAGACTTAACATTGACCTCAAGCCAATTTTTTACAGGCCTGCCGGTAAATTACGGCCAGGTGGCAACCCTAGTTGTATCTGATCTCTCTTGGCAGTGAGTTCCATAACTTCATTGTCCTTACCGTAAAGAATCCCTTTCTTTGCTGTCTACGAAATCTTTGCTCTTCCAGTCTCAGGGGGTGACCTCTTTGTTCTTTGTACATTTCTGTTAATGAACAGGTCCCTGGAGAGCTCTTTTTATTGGCCCTGCACATATTTATATAATGTTATCATATCCGTTCTGAGACACCATTTTTCTAACATATATAAATGCAACTTTTTAGTCTCTCTTCATAACTAAGACCCTCCAATCCCCTTATTAATTTTGTAGCCCTACTTTGCATATTTCTAGTTCCATTATATCCTTTTTAATGACTAGTGCCCATAATTGTACTGCATATTCAAGGCACATTAAAAATGACCCTGCCTGACACTTTGTGCAGTGTGTTTTGTGTCCAGTTGGCTAATTAGCCAATTTTGCCTACAGGTGCAATGCAGTTAAAATGCTAAGACCCCATTAACATCTATGATAGCCTGCCCTAGGGAAAGTATAGAAACTTAGCCCAGAGGCAGCCTTTTAACCCTACATGTTTTTGAGACTATTTTACATTTAAATTGTAACAAAGAGCACTGCAGAGAAGGGATGGGCAGTCTTCTGTTGGCCATAAAGCCCATAGTCACCAACATCAGCCATGTTTCTACAGACAAATGCCACATGTGTGTACGATGCATACACCCCAAACACAATCCAATGAATGAATCAGGGTGGAGATCTCAGGTCATGATGGGGGGGGGGGGGGGCTGTTGGAAACCTGACTGATATTGACCAGGGAGCAGTAGATCAAATGAATTCTAACCCTGCACCTGCTGTAATTAAGACAAATGAATCAGTAAAGAGGCACAATAATTAGGATATTGATGGGTCTCTTGTCTGGATATCTCTAATAAGACCTTCCCATATACACAACTTACAGGAGATATGTAAAAAATGAAAAAGGGATTAAAAATCCGCTCTGCACTTTTAAAGAGACGTTATCGGTTTCTACCGAACCCAAGTTATTTTAGCAGATCTTGGAAATTATATATAAAATGCCACGCAGTATTTTTGGCAAGAGGTTATTACCAACCAGTTCACCCCTTTCTGCTTACAATTAGTATCTGACCAAATCTGCACAGACAGGAAAGCAGCTTGCAACTTAAATGGACTGTATAACCTGAATATTAGTTTTACTTTGCATGAAGAGAATGAAAAATGATTTTAAAAAAATGATCTGATTGTGTTAGCAAAACTTGAAGCAAATGGCTAAATCCGGAGGAAAATGTGTCTGTGGAGTCACCTGCTTATGACATCACTTGTGGCACGGCATGCAAATAAACTGCTTTTCTATGTGAAATGTGTAATCTGCATACCGTGCCACAGGTGATGTCATAAACAGGACACTCCACAGACACATTTAAAACCTATTTTTCTCCTAATTTAGGCATTTGTTCGTTTTGTTTAGCAAGGCTTTTTAAAGGGGCAGTTACACCTGGCTTATTTTACTGTATGTTCCACATGTGGTTAATATATGTGAAATCCATTTATTTTTACTTGAAAACAATGTACAATCCCCCTGTAGTCTTACACTGAAATGAATTTCACAGGAGGGCTTTGGAGAGATAGGAAGTACTTCTACTATAGCAAAAACAAGACCGATCTGTTTCTCTTTCTTTACACGATAGAGCAGTTATCTATCAAATGTTACCATATTGCAGACACAGCAGGTGGCACTGCCCCTTTAAGACCCCTAACACTTGTATAACAAATATGAAAAACTTATTGTTAAAGCTTAAAGTCTCTTTGATCTTCTATACAGTGCCACAAAAGGCTCTCGGCCCTATTATTTTGTGTTTTTAAAAAGGCTTTATAGTAATCATTATCCTTATTATTATTATGTAGTTCTAAGAAAAACAAATCATTGATTTGTTTGTAACCATTTCCATGGTTTTGTTATAGCATTGCGGAGAGAAGGCATTTGTAAGACCCCTGGAACCTCTTTTGCCCCCTTCTCCTGTTGTCAGCCCCCCAAGGCTGACACTACCGGTTCTCCTGACTGACCGTGTTTATTCACTGAGTTATGAGGACTTCCATTCACATAAAAAAAGAGTGCCATACACAGGCCAGCTCTGTATGGAGACATCTGGGCTATCTGAAACAAAATGGACAGGAAATATAGGGGAGCGATTGTTCCCTCATATCTTTTGATCTCTGTCTTTATTTCGCTGTTGCTGGCTCCAATCCATTGCACCTGTAGGAGAGAATATATTTATTTTATTTTATATAGAATGGGTAGTGGATACAAGGAATAGCCCACCAGTGGAGGTGTATGGACAAGTCATACATAGATAAAATAGGGTTATACCGGAAATCAGGTGACCCATTAAAGGGTGTCCATTGGCCCCAACCATTTCTATAGCATATCCAGTTAGTACATCACCTTTGGCTTGATAAGTCACACATGTCTCTCTACAAAAAAGAGGAGAGACACACATCTGATGCACATAGAGAATAAAAATAATGATTTATATTTTATGTTGAGCTAGCAGAATTGCAGGCAAATGTATAGATTAAGAGGAAAAAGTAATAAATGTTTTTGTTTTTTTTTAAATGTCTGTATTGTGTATAAGCTACTTTCAACTGGAAATGTGTAATGTGCATTTCAAGACACACTTTTCTCTTAATTAATGCATTTGCTTGCAGTTCTGCTAACACAACGTATAGATCATATTTTTTATTTTGTCGTATGAATAATATTTGGATAAAGAAGTCCCTTTAAGTAATCTTATTTAGGTAAGGGGCTAATTGGAAAAAAGCAGCTCGGACTATCGCTTGAATAGATACATTCATTCATTTCACACCACAGACTATGTCCGCACTGCGGGGCAATGAACAATAACAGATAGAGACGACAGATCTTGTACTGGATTCTCTGCAGATAGGAATAATCCTTGTGTATTCTCTGTACTCCCGGACATGCAGACTTTCAGGATCTCCACCCACTGGAATATCTGTTAGGAGACGGGCACGCTGAGTGATCTTCAAATCTGCCCTGTTTGGGGTGGTTGAGGCCTGACCACAAGAAACATTCCCTGAGTATAATAATAGTGGTTTGTAAAATGTGGTCAGCAGCCCACCATAGCGGTCCTGGGGTTTATTCTATGTCTAGACGAGGTGATTACGTGTTTATGAGTAAGAAAGAGGGTGTAAAATATGATCATATACCATATCTCTCAACAATCCAAATGGCCAATGAGGGATACCTTTATTTTTGTGGGAGTGGCTGAAGGTGTGGCAGTGGGCTGGGCTTTACTGGAACATTTTCAGCAACTTTAGGGCCAATTGGTAATTATTTAGATAATTTGAGAATTTAGAATTTTTGACATCTTTTTTCAGTTCTCTACATTCGATGTAAGAACAATATTTAGGTGACACACTCCCCATACCTACACAGATTTCATTAAGCCTATAACTGTTTCGTTTTGCTTGACTAAAGATGATCCAAACGGTTTCTACACGTCTTTTGTACTGGGAAATAAACATATTATTCTATAGTGTCTGGAAATAAAAAAAATGTCAGCGTGGTCCAGTACACTCATACTTTTCTGATCACGTGGCTCCTTTAATTCCCATCAGGTGACCTACTTCAGGAAAACTTCTGAACGCCCCCAAGCTAATGCATACAGGACCTTTCAGAGGTGGGTTTAGGAAAACAAAAAGGGACATTTTAAATTAAATACATGACTGGCAGGCTAATTTACTCATACTCTGTGCACAGCAGATCTTCTTTGGTCAGACACCCTGCCTGCAAGTATCAGAGAGGTGTGGATAACCTTTGACCTTACAAATCTTCCCAGCTACTGCTTTTGTGACCTCTGTTTGACAACTGACCCCAATAAGCAAATCGGTAACTTTAAAGGGTCTACTTAAAAGTTGTCACCATGATTCACACTTTTTACTTTCTCCACAACACCAGAGATTAAAAGTTCTAAAAGTGGAACACTCCGCAGACCCCATTCTACTGGTTTCTATGGTGACTGCTCCACTTTTCAAACTTCTGCCTCAGAATTTTTCTTAAAACATAACTTCTGTACTGTCTTCCACTCCCTGGAACCACAAGGCCTCTAGTCTTCTGCCCGATTGGTAGTATATTATATTTTTCCAACGCATCTACTTTGATCTTAATTCTCTGCAAGTCTCTCTTTATTGAATACCCCTTATATACAGCAGGTAACTCTTTAGCAAACAGATCCCAGTGTGTAGTGTGAGCTACAGACAGTGAAATAGCAGAGAGATGACATAATTACCAAACGGGAGGTCTGGATCCTCACACCAGGTCTGTGGCCAGAGGGACTGTATGGGGGTAACACAAGGAATCCAAGTACATCTTTGTCTGGAGAGAGACAGAAGAAACAGGGTTTTTGCAATGATTTCTCTACATTCTGGACAGGGGCTTAATAGCAGAGTTCTGCTTCTTCAGAGGATCTGAATAATTAATATAATGTTCACTTATTTATCAGCAACTCACTCATTCAGTGCCAAAGGTGGGTTAGAAAATTGAGAGAGGCCGTCTATAATAACTTTAAAAAAAAAAAAAAAAAAAAACCTTAGTAATAAAATGGTTAATATTATAAATTGGTAGGGAGATTAAAAAAGTGACTTGGAACACAGTGATATAGGTATGAGACATTGGATTTCTTTCTTTCTTTATTTATGGTATTAAAGATTTTTCCTATATATATATATTTTTTTTTTTTTTGTATTGTGGCATATTAAGTACTGTGTCACTTATTAAGTTGGCCACTTTCCTTCTTCGTTGTATATAAGAGGGTCTACTCAATAAGAGAATTGCTGGGAACAGTTTGGCCTCAAAATTAAGGCCAAAGTAGCCGAGTTGGGAAAACTTCTCCCATTCAGCCGCACTGGAGATTTTTTTTTTTTCGAACTTGACTACATTGGCCTAATGTTTTAAATTTCCATCTCAATTCCCTTTCTTTATTGAGTAGACCCTAAGGTGTTTTTTTTGTGGTACACTGTTTTGTTACAGATTTTTGGGGATTATCCCTCTTTCTTGGGGTTATCCATGTGTACTTACATTTATTTATAGAGAGCTGGATTCTATTTTTCTTTTTAATGCCTGCATACTAATTTGCTTACAGACTGTAATAGAAATGCTGGAACTAAAAAAAGTGTGAAAATATATCACAAGTGCTTTAATACAGCCTTTTAGACAGTTTCTACAAAGAAGGTAAATAAGCATATAATTGTTGTTGGTATGCTACTTACTAAATACTACATGCTATCTATTCCAACACCGAACTGATCAGTGATAAGTGCAAGATAATGCATCTGGGGCGTAAAAACCCAAGGGCAGAATATAGAATATGTGATAAGGTTCTAACCTCAACATCTGAGGAAAGGGATTTAGGAGTGATCTTTTCAGAGGATTTAAAAGTAGGTAGACAATGTAATAGAGCAGCAGGAAATGCTAGCAGAATTCTTGGTTGTATAGGGAGAGCTATTAGCAGAATGCTTGGCTGTATAGGGAGCAGTGGCGTAGCGTGGGGGGTGCAGGGGGGGCCGGCCGCACCGGGCGCAATATCTGGGGGGGCGAACTAGCCCTATGCGGCCGCGTGGCCGCCAGGGCCGTCTTTAACGCGGGGCAAACGGGGCAGCTGCCCTGGGCCCATTTACTCCTGGGGGGCCCCAAGGCAGCTGTCCCGTGGGCCCCCAGCCCCTGCTGCCGCGTTCACAGCGCATTGCGCTTGTGAACGCTTTTTTCCGGCAAGCCGCATCCGATGGATGCGACGGCCGAAAAAAAAAAAAAAAAAACTGACGCCGGATGTGACGTCGCGTCACATCCGGTGTCTGTTTCCCTCCTCCGTGCAAGAGGGAAGACTGCACGGAGGAGACATCCGGCGGGGGACACGGAGCCGCTTCATGTAAGTACGGGGGGGGGGGGGGGCTGGCTGGCACAATATTCCTGGTATCTGACTGGCACTATATTACTGGGTATCTGATTGGCACAATATTACTGGGTATCTGATTGGCACTATATTACTGGGTATCTGAATGGCACTATATTACTGGGCATCTGATTGGCACTATATTACTTGGCATCTGATTGGCACTATATTACTGGGTATCTGATTGGCACTATATTACTGGGCATCTGATTGGCACTATATTACTGGGTATCTGAATGGCACTATATTACTGGGCATCTGATTGGCACTATATTACTTGGCATCTGATTGGCACTATATTACTGGGTATCTGATTGGCACTATATTACTGGGCATCTGATTGGCACTATATTACTGGGTATCTGAATGGCACTATATTACTGGGCATCTGATTGGCACTATATTACTTGGCATCTGATTGGCACTATATTACTGGGTATCTGATTGGCACTATATTACTGGGCATCTGATTGGCACAATATTACTGGGCATCTGATTGGCACTATATTACTTGGCATCTGATTGGCACTATATTACTTGGCATCTGAATGGCACAATATTACTGGGCATCTGACTGGCACTATATTACTGGGCATCTGATTGGCACTATATTACTTGGCATCTGATTGGCACTATATTACTTGGCATCTGATTGGCACTATATTACTGGGTATCTGATTGGCACTATATTACTTGGCATCTGATTGGCACTATATTACTGGGCATCTGATTGGCACTATATTACTGGGTATCTGATTGGCACTATATTACTGGGCATCTGACTGGCACTATATTACTGGGCATCTGGCTGGCACTATATTACTGGGCATCTGATTGGCACTATATTACTGGGCATCTGATTGGCACTATATTACTGGGTATCTGATTGGCACTATATTACTTGGCATCTGATTGGCACTATATTACTGGGCATCTGATTGGCACTATATTACTGGGTATCTGATTGGCACTATATTACTTGGCATCTGATTGGCACTATATTACTGGGTATCTGATTGGCACTATATTACTTGGCATCTGATTGGCACTATATTACTGGGCATCTGATTGGCACTATATTACTGGGCATCTGACTGGCACTATATTACTGGGCATCTGACTGGCACAATAATACTGGGCATCTGACTGGCACAATAATACTGGGCATCTGGCTGGCACAATAATACTGGGCATCTGACTGGCACAATAATACTGGGCATCTGACTGGCACTATATTACTGGGCATCTGGCTGGCACAATAATACTGGGCATCTGGCTGGCATAATATTACAGGCATCTGGCTGGCACTATATTACTGGGCTCTGACTGGCACAATATTACAGGCATCTGACTGGCATAATATTACAGGCATCTGACTGGCACAATATTACAGGCCTCTGACTGGCACAATATTCCTGGCCTCTGACTGGCACACTATTACAAGCATCTGACTGGCATAATATTACAGGAATCTGACTGGCATAATATTACAGGCATCTGACTGGCATAATATTACAGGCATCTGACTGGCACAATATTCCTGGCCTCTGACTGCACACTATTACAGGCATCTGACTGGCATAATATTACAGGCATCTGACAGGCACCATATTCCTGGGCTCTGACAGGCACAATATTCCTGGGCTCTGACAGGCACAATATTCCTGGTATCTGACTGGCACAATATTATTGGTATCTGACTGGCACAATATTACTGGTATCTGACTGGCACATTATTACTGGGCTCTGACTGGCACAATATTGCAGGGATCTGACTGGCACAATATTGCAGGCATCTGACTGGCACAATATTACTAGGCTCTGACTGGCACAATATTACTGGGCTCTGACTGGCACAATATTACTGGCATCCGAAAGTTACAATATTACTGGCATCTGAATGGCACAACAATTATGGCATATGTGTGTGTGTGTGGGGGGGGGGGGGGGGGGGTAACATTAGAGGTACAGGATTGAGGAAGTTGGCTCCATCTAGCCCAGTCTTGGATCATCTCCAGGGTATGGTTCCATTTTGATGTTTAGTTTTTGTTCTTGATATTGTTTGTCGTTTACGATGGTTGTGAGACGACATATAATAGCATGGCCCATGCTAGGTTACTACATGTGTATATTTGTATTCATAGACCTGCTGAAAATGTGGAGAATGTGTGTAATGCATGTTCGCACTCAATAAAGTGTTGGAAAATAAACTTGTATTTAGATGCATTTTACTTTAATTACATAAGTATTTTCATAACAAACAATACATGTGCTTGGGGGGTAAGGGTTTCTTTAACTAATCTAGTAGAAGAGACTCGAGTGCTAAAATCCACGGGTTAGGGGGCGCAAATTACTTGCCTTGCCCCGGGTGCTGACAACCCACGCTACGCCACTGATAGGGAGAGTGATTAGCAGAATACTTGGTTGCACAGGGAGAGGTATTAACAGAATGCTTGGTTGCTCATGCCATTGTACAGAGCGCTGGTGAGAACCAGGGCTCCTAAGATCTCTATCATTAGTTCCAAACATTTTTGATTGATGGCTCCTAAAATTGAAAAATCATGGCTTGACAAATCCCAGGAGCCAGGAAGCCAGTCTTCTAATACCCGTAGCTTTTTTGATTGCTTTACATAGAACTCTATGGATGTACCATCTACCTGGCTCCTAATAATAACTAGCCTGGTTCCTGAATAGGTCTATTTGGCGCCTGGAGTTTAGAAATAATGGTCAGTCCCTGCTATAGATATTTGTGAAGCTCTGCAATGCAAAACGTTTGCATTGCAGAGCTTGACAATAATAGGCTATAGTTGGCATCAGTGGATTACAACTCCCATTATGTTAAGCCTGCCATAGCCCCTCTGCAATGCAAAACGTTTGCTTCCTGTGGGCTACATATTGCATGACGGTCAGCCTGCTATAATCTGTGCCCAGCCAAAAGTGAGAGTTGCAGTCCCCGGCTATTGAAGTGCCAGGAGTTGTGTGTCCTTGGCAATGTTAGATAATATGAATTAGGGAGTGATATAGAGAGAGAGAAGTGGGTGTGTGAGGCAGCTGTAGAAAATAGGGGGGGGGGGGGGGGGGTGAGAGGTGTGCTTGGGAAAGATGAATGTGGTTAGACAGGATTTCATGAGTCTAAATCCTGTCTCCAGGCACCATATATTCAGAGCACCTGGACAATGGCATTGCACACAGACTTTAACAAAAGCTTAATAAAAGGCAGACTCTGGCTTATAAAGCAAAGAGGAGGAATCTTAGCCTGCAGAGCTACCACTCTAGAGTGCAGCAACACACAGACACTATACAGGGAAAGAGGAGACAACTTAATGAAGCAATCTGGCCTACTGAAAAGATTTACAGAAAAGATACAATACAGAGAGAGCTGGAACGACTATTTGCAAAAAGAAATTACTTACCTGAAGAGCTTGCACTCTGTTATAGAGGAATTTAGAGGTACAAACCAGAGAGAAGAATCACTTATATGCCCCGCAGAGATCACACTGAACTAAAAAGGGAGAAACATATGAACATTTAAAGACCATCTAACCTGCAAAGCTTGCACTCATATAAAATATGCAGATATAATAGAGGGAGATGTGAAAACACAGAGGAGGTTATTATTGTATAACAGTGGTCTGTCTTATATACAGGGTACCACTGCACACATAAGAGAGGGGTCTGCTGTAAAAATATTCATTCATTCTAATGTAAAAAGAGACATACAATAGAGGAGGTAAAGAGGACCAGATATTGCAGGGGCATCCAATTTTTGGGGGGAAGTAGGCCGCATTATCCGAAATGATTGCTGCATCTATTTTTCTGATAATGGTGGAGATTATAAGTCGTTAGCCATAGAAAAATGTTGGCTTGTTTAACAGTGATACAAAAAGCAATTCAAAACAAGTTGAGATGCAAAATAATCCACGGTGGCAGGTCCGGGTAGATGAAAAATAGGACAAACACCAAATCCCCTGGTGGCACAAAGAAAGCCTGACGCGTTTCGGGACTTTGCAGGTCGCATGGGGATTTGGCGTTTCCTGCATTGTTATGTTTGGGTTGGGACAACGATTATTAATTAGCTGGTTTTTTTTTCATAATGAGAATATAGACAGTTGTCAGACAGGGCTCGAACCTGGCTGTCAAACGGGAAACGTTTGGCCTGTGGGCCGCAGTTTGGACGCCCCTGAGCTATTGGGGAATGGGAGTGCTATTCATTCTTCTATATCCAACAGCAAGGTAATAAAGGGACTTCATATTCAAACAGGCTGTGGTAATTGTTCTTTGTGATGCTAAGCAGTGTGTAATTACCCTGGCAAAAGATGTGTTTGTGCCTAAGACATATAAAAAAAAAAAAAGTAACACTCAAATGGGCAATTCCACTCATCTTATTTCTTATTTTCTGTATCTTTCATATTTATGTGACATGCTTTTATTTTTACTTTAATATAACAGTTCCCCATTAGTTTTGCATTGAAAATAATTTCCCCAGGGTTTTTACATTCAGTGACATCCAATAATGAAGGCTTGGGGTGATGGGAGTGTTGCAATAGCAGTTACTCTGTTACCGTTTATTTGTAGTTTGTAGTAGATAGGAAGTGTTGAGACATCTGTTGCATTTAATATACATGATGTTGTACTTATCTGACAAACATTATCACTGAACTGTCACTTAAACAGTGATAAGTCTATGAGACATGCTACTTGGGGGGGGATCAGTGACACTGCTCTATGGTAAATTTAGCTTAGGTAGAGCAGATTGTCTCTGGAAGAGAGAATTTCTTTTGTGGAACAGAGGTAATGGGGTGTCATTCTGGCTGGCTTCTTCTGAATCAAGGGGATAGACAGAGATAAGGGAAACACTGAAATATCTTCTCTGAAAGAGTAAATTTAGAGAAAGATCTGGGGAAAAAGTTATATTTCCAGCCCTGAGAAAGAAAGTCTGTGCTGTGTGAGTGGGCAGTACTCTGCACTGAGTGAGGGAGAGAGAGACCCCTGGTCTGTACTGTGAGTGGGCAGTACTCTGCACTCAGTGAGGGAGAGAAAGACCCCTGGTCTGTCCTGTGAGTGGGCAGTACTGTGCACTCAGTGAGTGAGAGAGAGAGAGAGAGAGAGAGAGAGACCCCTGGTCTGTGCTGTGTGAGTGGGCAGTACTCTGCACTGAGTGAGGGAGAGAGAGACCCCTGGTCTGTACTGTGAGTGGGCAGTACTCTGCACTCAGTGAGGGAGAGAAAGACCCCTGGTCTGTCCTGTGAGTGGGCAGTACTGTGCACTCAGTGAGTGAGAGAGAGAGAGAGAGAGAGACCCCTGGTCTGTGCTGTGTGAGTGGGCAGTACTCTGCACTCAGTGAGGGAGAGAGAGACCCCTGGTCTGTGCTGTGTGAGTGGGCAGTACTCTGCACTCAGTGAGGGAGAGAGAGACCCCTGGTCTGTGCTGTGTGAGTGGGCAGTACTCTGCACTCAGTGAGGGAGAGAGAGACCCCTGGTCTGTGCTGTGTGAGTGGGCAGTACTCTGCACTCAGTGAGGGAGAGAGAGACCCCTGGTCTGTGCTGTGTGAGTGGGCAGTACTCTGCACTCAGTGAGGGAGAGAGAGACCCCTGGTTTGTGCCGTGAGTGGGTAGTGCTCTGCACTCAGTGAGGGAGAGAGAGACCCCTGGTCTGTGCTGTGAGTGGGCAGTGCTCTGCACTCAGTGAGGGAGAGAGAGACCCCTGGTCTGTGTTGTGAGTGGGCAGTGCTCTGCACTCAGTGAGGGAGAAAGCGACCCCTGGTCTGTGCTGTGAGTGGGCAGTACTCTGCACTCAGTCAGTGAGGGAGAGAGAGACCCCTGGTCTGTGCTGTGAGTGGGCAGTCCTCTGCACTCAGTGAGGGAGAGAGAGACCCCTGGTCTGTGCCGTGAGTGGGTAGTGCTCTGCACTCAGTGAGGGAGAGAGAGACCCCTGGTCTGTGCTGTGAGTGGGCAGTGCTCTGCACTCAGTGAGGGAGAGAGAGACCCCTGGTCTGTGTTGTGAGTGGGCAGTGCTCTGCACTCAGTGAGGGAGAGAGCGACCCCTGGTCTGTGCTGTGAGTGGGCAGTACTCTGCACTCAGTCAGTGAGGGAGAGAGACCCCTGGTCTGTGCTGTGAGTGGGCAGTACTCTGCACTCAGTCAGTGAGGGAGAGAGAGACCCCTGGTCTGTGCTGTGAGTGGGCAGTCCTCTGCACTCAGTGAGGGAGAGAGAGACCCCTGGTCTTTGCTGTGTGAGTGGGCAGTTCTCTGCACTCAGTGAGGGAGAGAGAGACCCCTGGTCTGTGCCGTGAGTGGGTAGTGCTCTGCACTCAGTGAGGGAGAGAGAGACCCCTGGTCTGTGCTGTGAGTGGGCAGTGCTCTGCACTCAGTGAGGGAGAGAGAGACCCCTGGTCTGTGTTGTGAGTGGGCAGTGCTCTGCACTCACTGAGGGAGAGAGCGACCCCTGGTCTGTGCTGTGAGTGGGCAGTACTCTGCACTCAGTCAGTGAGGGAAAGAGAGACCCCTGGTCTGTGCTGTGAGTGGGCAGGGCTCTACACTCAGTGAGGGAGAGAGAGACCCCTGGTCTGTGCTGTGAGTGGGCAGTACTGTGCACTCAGTGAGAGAGAGAGACCCCTGGTCTGTGCTGTGAGTGGGCAGGGCTCGGCACTCAGTCAGTGAGGGAGAGAGAGACCCCTGGTCTGTGCTGTGAGTGGGCAGTACTCTGCACTCAGTCAGTGAGGGAAAGAGAGACCCCTGGTCTGTGCTGTGAGTGGGCAGGGCTCTACACTCAGTGAGGGAGAGAGAGAGACCCCTGGTCTGTGCTGTGAGTGGGCAGTACTCTGCACTCAGTCAGTGAGGGAAAGAGAGACCCCTGGTCTGTGCTGTGAGTGGGCAGTACTCTGCACTCAGTGAGGGAGAGAGAGACCCCTGGTCTGTGCTGTGAGTGGGCAGTGCTCTACACTCAGTGAGGGAGAGAGAGACCCCTGGTCTGTGCTGTGAGTGGGCAGTACTCTGCACTCAGTGAGGGAGAGAAAGACCCCTGGTCTGTCCTGTGAGTGGGCAGTACTGTGCACTCAGTGAGTGAGAGAGAGAGAGAGAGAGAGAGAGACCCCTGGTCTGTGCTGTGTGAGTGGGCAGTACTCTGCACTGAGTGAGGGAGAGAGAGACCCCTGGTCTGTACTGTGAGTGGGCAGTACTCTGCACTCAGTGAGGGAGAGAAAGACCCCTGGTCTGTCCTGTGAGTGGGCAGTACTGTGCACTCAGTGAGTGAGAGAGAGAGAGAGAGACCCCTGGTCTGTGCTGTGTGAGTGGGCAGTACTCTGCACTCAGTGAGGGAGAGAGAGACCCCTGGTCTGTGCTGTGTGAGTGGGCAGTACTCTGCACTCAGTGAGGGAGAGAGAGACCCCTGGTCTGTGCTGTGTGAGTGGGCAGTACTCTGCACTCAGTGAGGGAGAGAGAGACCCCTGGTCTGTGCTGTGTGAGTGGGCAGTACTCTGCACTCAGTGAGGGAGAGAGAGACCCCTGGTCTGTGCTGTGTGAGTGGGCAGTACTCTGCACTCAGTGAGGGAGAGAGAGACCCCTGGTTTGTGCCGTGAGTGGGTAGTGCTCTGCACTCAGTGAGGGAGAGAGAGACCCCTGGTCTGTGCTGTGAGTGGGCAGTGCTCTGCACTCAGTGAGGGAGAGAGAGACCCCTGGTCTGTGCTGTGAGTGGGCAGTACTCTGCACTCAGTCAGTGAGGGAGAGAGAGACCCCTGGTCTGTGCTGTGAGTGGGCAGTCCTCTGCACTCAGTGAGGGAGAGAGAGACCCCTGGTCTGTGCCGTGAGTGGGTAGTGCTCTGCACTCAGTGAGGGAGAGAGAGACCCCTGGTCTGTGCTGTGAGTGGGCAGTGCTCTGCACTCAGTGAGGGAGAGAGAGACCCCTGGTCTGTGTTGTGAGTGGGCAGTGCTCTGCACTCAGTGAGGGAGAGAGCGACCCCTGGTCTGTGCTGTGAGTGGGCAGTACTCTGCACTCAGTCAGTGAGGGAGAGAGACCCCTGGTCTGTGCTGTGAGTGGGCAGTACTCTGCACTCAGTCAGTGAGGGAGAGAGAGACCCCTGGTCTGTGCTGTGAGTGGGCAGTCCTCTGCACTCAGTGAGGGAGAGAGAGACCCCTGGTCTTTGCTGTGTGAGTGGGCAGTTCTTTGCACTCAGTGAGGGAGAGAGAGACCCCTGGTCTGTGCCGTGAGTGGGTAGTGCTCTGCACTCAGTGAGGGAGAGAGAGACCCCTGGTCTGTGCTGTGAGTGGGCAGTGCTCTGCACTCAGTGAGGGAGAGAGAGACCCCTGGTCTGTGTTGTGAGTGGGCAGTGCTCTGCACTCACTGAGGGAGAGAGCGACCCCTGGTCTGTGCTGTGAGTGGGCAGTACTCTGCACTCAGTCAGTGAGGGAAAGAGAGACCCCTGGTCTGTGCTGTGAGTGGGCAGGGCTCTACACTCAGTGAGGGAGAGAGAGACCCCTGGTCTGTGCTGTGAGTGGGCAGTACTGTGCACTCAGTGAGAGAGAGAGACCCCTGGTCTGTGCTGTGAGTGGGCAGGGCTCGGCACTCAGTCAGTGAGGGAAAGAGAGACCCCTGGTCTGTGCTGTGAGTGGGCAGTACTCTGCACTCAGTCAGTGAGGGAAAGAGAGACCCCTGGTCTGTGCTGTGTGAGTGGGCAGGGCTCTACACTCAGTGAGGGAGAGAGAGAGACCCCTGGTCTGTGCTGTGAGTGGGCAGTACTCTGCACTCAGTCAGTGAGGGAAAGAGAGACCCCTGGTCTGTGCTGTGAGTGGGCAGTACTCTGCACTCAGTGAGGGAGAGAGAGACCCCTGGTCTGTGCTGTGAGTGGGCAGTGCTCTACACTCAGTGAGGGAGAGAGAGACCCCTGGTCTGTGCTGTGAGTGGGCAGTACTCTGCACTCAGTCAGTGAGGGAAAGAGAGACCCCTGGTCTGTGCTGTGAGTGGGCAGTACTCTGCACTCAGTCAGTGAGGGAAAGAGAGACCCCTGGTCTGTGCTGTGAGTGGGCAGTACTCTGCACTCAGTCAGTGAGGGAAAGAGAGATCCCTGGTCTGTGCTGTGAGTGGGCAGTACTCTGCACTCAGTCAGTGAGGGAAAGAGAGACCCCTGGTCTGTGCTGTGAGTGGGCAGTACTCTGCACTCAGTCAGTGAGGGAAAGAGAGACCCCTGGTCTGTGCTGTGAGTGGGCAGTACTCTGCACTCAGTCAGTGAGGGAAAGAGAGATCCCTGGTCTGTGCTGTGAGTGGGCAGTACTCTGCACTCAGTCAGTGAGGGAGAGAGAGACCCCTGGTCTGTGCTGTGAGTGGGCAGTACTCTGCACTCAGTCAGTGAGGGAAAGAGAGACCCCTGGTCTGTGCTGTGAGTGGGCAGTACTCTGCACTCAGTCAGTGAGGGAAAGAGAGACCCCTGGTCTGTGCTGTGAGTGGGCAGTACTCTGCACTCAGTCAGTGAGGGAAAGAGAGATCCCTGGTCTGTGCTGTGAGTGGGCAGTACTCTGCACTCAGTCAGTGAGGGAGAGAGAGACCCCTGGTCTGTGCTGTGAGTGGGCAGGGCTCTACACTCAGTGAGGGAGGTCCTATCAGCCTGGGCTCTCACTCTGCTCCACTCACGCTACATCATTCACCCTTCTCCTTCAGGTCAGGCAGGTTAACCCTCTCTCCTCGGATAAGAAACCTCCTGCCTGTGTCATCTCACCCTGTGTACAAGTCTCTCCTGCATTTCATTTTCATGTTGCTTCAAGTCCGCCACAAGTTGTGAAATGTGTTCCTGAGATGTTGGATTACTTCACTACCGGCTTTAAATCCGCGATCTGCCACCACCGGTGAACAAGAGCGACTCAGCTGCATGCACACAGGTGAGAAGGTAACTTGTTTAATTCTGCATGTCCATGTTTGCTATTATATGACCTGTCTCACCATGATGTGTATTTTTTGGATGCTTATATGATTGTCAGCTCTGCAAACGAGACTTACTTTACCGTGTATTGTATCTCTCTGTATTGGAATGGACGTTTTACTGCTCTATCTGTATTGCATATGTAGAGTTTTAGAGAGCGAGCTCTGCGGGACAGGATCCCCTGCTCTCTTTGTATGGTGCCTGTCTATCGGAATGCAAGGTTTACAAATTAAGATGTTTGTTAGACTGTAAGCTCTGCAAGACACGATCCCCTTCTCTCCCTGCATGGTCTAGATCTGTACATTGAAATGCAAGGCTTGCAGAGTAACATTTCTGTTTGTTAGAGTGTAAGCTCTGCAGCAAAGGATCCCACCGATCTCCCTGTGTTTTGTCTTTTTCCCTCTGTCTGCTATCATGTAAGTTTCTTTCGTTTTTGTACTGCATTTATGGATCTCTTCCCATTAAACTGTAAGCTTCGTGGGTTAAGATTCCATTCTTGCAGACAGTTTCTCGTATATTAGAGTGTAAAGCCATCTGCTTGTAAGCCCCATCCCATCCCCTATTGAGTCTGTGTCTATATGTGAGTGTAAGCTCTGCAGAACACGATCCCCTCCAGCCCAGGATACATTTTTGCTGCCCCTTTACTGAATGTATTGCTCTTTTGGGAGGGATTATGTAAAACAAAACTCCAGGGCAACATTCTAAACAGTGGAGCCGTCACCATGGAAACCAATGTCATGTTCCTGCTGATAATTCCACTTTTCGATTTCTAGCCCAGAATTGCTCTTTATCCATAATCCCCAGTATTGGACTGTTACTATTTGTGTACTTTCTGAATTGTATCATTTATTTACATACTCCGTGACACTCATTCTCACCTCAAAAGGTAGTTCTTGGCTTATTGAAGCCAGTGTCACCTGCAAATATAGCAGTGCAAAGCATTATGGGACCACTTTAATGGCAGACTCTTGGAAACTGTGGTCTGGATTCCATTAGCTCTGCCTGTGGGTTTTATCTGTAAAATTATTCTATTTGGCTACAATAAAAGTACTGATTTTTTACAAAAATGCAGCCCTTTAACTACTTAAGTTCCTCTACTGTGCATTGAACATGCCAGGCTCATAACATTGTACATACCAAATATGAATCAGACTAGTTGAGGAAGACATATATTATTATTTTTAAATGATCAACTTTAAAGGGACACTCCCACCAAAAAAGTATTTTTTTGTTGTTGTTGATTTCAGATATGTCTTGTTTTGGTTATGTAACTGTATTTAATGCAATATGTAACTATACAAGTGTTACTGGGCGCCGCCATTTTGTGAAATATAGTGTTTTTGGGTGCCATCGCCTAGTGACATTACAGCTAGTATCTCACTTTGGGGCTGGGGACACATAATGCAGTCTATACGTCAGAATTCTGATCATAGACTTGCATTAATTGGGAGGTTAATGTAACTATTACATCACAAGGGGGCAGAGTTATGATCCTGTGTGCTCAGGTTATTCTCCTCTCTTTGTGTTGGAAGGCAGGTAAAAAAAAGTTGTATACAGCCACCTAGTCCTGCCCACTAGTGACGCACTGGAGCCAGTAAGAGAGCAGGGGAGTATCTTATGACATCATCATGCAGGCTTTAACCACAGTTGTAAAGTAATGCTGGCTGCAAGATGTTGCATCATGGGAAATATTCACAAAATGGAGCCAGGAGATTTAAAAAAACAAACAAACAGTGGCATATGATTTATATATGTGTTTGTTTTAAATGACCAGGTTATCTAGTTACATCTTATGTAAGTGGTAGTGTCCCTTTAATACTTGCTGGATGGGAGCTATGGGATTGGATTGTCACTAAAACCTAATGTTGTCATCTGTGCTAGGGATCTATATGAAACATTTACACAAACTGCCTTATTTTCTAGAAGTGCACTAGATCCTTGTGATACATATAGTAAAGGTGGATAGAACTCAAAAGATACAATAGAACAGTAATGAAAAATGGTGCCTTATCTACAGCTGATTTCTGCAGCTAATATGTAGGAAGATCCAATCTACAAATTTTGTTTTCACTTTTCTCCACTTATTTAGTGGTATATAACATGTTCACTGTTGCATTTGGTTAGTATGTTCACCTATATCTATATGCTGACACTTTGTGCCATAATAAGCATCAATAATAATGTCACACAATGGCATCTTTAACAAATACAGTAACTTTTTTATAACTTTTTTTTTTCTCTGACACATTTTTTCAATTCTGTCCTTCTCTTTATCTACCAGTCAGAGAATAGCTGGTGATCAGATGTGAAGTTACATACTTTCTGATGTTTTTAAATCCCCAACCCTGTCTTTAAAGTCTCTCCACCCTTCCCACCGGACATAAAATAATTATTAAAAAGAAAGAGAGAGAGACAGTGTTTTGTCCCTTTTTATAAACTTGGCATCAAGTGTATAAACATAATAAAAATGACAGGTTTGGGTTATATGAATTGGCCAAAGTATAATTAAGCTCAACCCGCCACATCAAGGCACACTCTCAATAGGGCGATGCACTGTGTGGAAACAATTGTCTGTAAGTAACCCAGTTAGACTGTGCTTGCATAATGCTCACACCTGTTTAGTAAGCATCACATTGTACATGAATAGCACTGCAACCTGTGAGAAGCTTTGCACACAGACAAATTATCCAATAATGGTCAATTACAAGCCTAGTGATAGGGTCATGCCTGATAAGAGGATAAGGTTATGAAACAATTAGGGAAAGACACAGACCATTTTTTATAGGCAAAGCTTATGGAAAAAGACAGCCATGTGGTCACCCTATATTAGAGACATACAGATATATATATATATATATAAATTTTTTTATTATATATTTAGCGCGGATTGGCTGGGAGTTTAAAGCCCACTCCTTATTTGGAGCCGGAAAAATGTAGATCCTAATGTGATTGGCTAATTGGTCACAATTAGGATAAAATCCGAGACTCAGGTAGGCACAGTGCTGATTGGTCTCTGGTGTAAAGGGACCAATCAGCGCTGTAGCGCCAGTTTGTCTGAGTCGTTACCCTTGCCATTGGTCGCCAACACTTTTGGCTCCAAATTCAATTACGTTTTCTCCATTGTGTTGAGATAATGCGTTTACGTTACATCCCATGGCTATGACTGCCACGATTAACCTACAGATGTCAAATTTGCAATGAAAAATATTAGATGTCACATTGGGGAATGTGTGTAAAAGTTTATGGGGGAAAGTGCGAAAAGTGGAAACCATAGAAACCAAGGAATGTGCCTGTTGACTTTTATAAATGATACCCATTGGAGGTGATTTTATAAACATAGTATTTAGTGCTATCTGTGTGTGTGCGCCTATATATAATGCATGGCATTATATGGCAATTTGCACTTTTTTAAATTTTTAAATTCCTGAAATTTTACAGTACAGGAGTTTTTATACATAACCCCCATTGTGCATATTCCAAATATATAATAAAATATATAGTAGCTGTACATGGCTGAAATGTTACCCTCCCCACGGTGGATAAATAAAGCATCACATTTTTTTCTTTCCTGCCATGTGTCGGTAAGATTGGTTTAATGATAAAATATTAATTGGCCTAATATTATTATATTATATTTATTTAAAAACTCAACATCAATGAATCCCTGCATTGCTGTAAAAGGTTTGCGAAGCTCTACAAAAACTGAGCAGTCGCTATGGACACACATGGAATGTTTGTGCTGATGAGATCACTTTAAAAATATCTCGCAATGGTTTTTCTGGTGTAAAAATGATATATATTTTTAGCAGAATTCAAACAAACCTTACAGTAACTTCGGGAAAAAAAAGTTAAGTGATTTAAAACCGTCTGGGCTCCCAATCCGGTCAGCAATTTATCAAAAAATATGGGTGGGGTAAATACAAAGTAAGCTGGTAAAAAAAAATAAACAAAATCCCTCAATTATACGTTTCATTCTTATAATGTATATTTGAGTATTTTGTGCATTAACCCTTAGGAGTGCCAGGGGAGAAAGCCATTCATGTACGCACCCATTTGGTTTCCAGAACCTTTTATGCTTCAGAGCCCCTCCCTCTAGAAAGACCCTGGAAGGGAGTAAATGATGATAAATATAGGGTGAATCATTACATTGTGAAAATGCTTGTACTGCAGATTCCAATGTTAGAAATTGATAGCAGTTTGTATTTAAAAGTATCGTGAAGTAACATGATCTAAGCCACTGTGAACCACAGTATGTACGTGGCTGTTTACTATTAGTAAGGCTACCTGAAGGGCCCACAATCAGGATTAAATTACACCCAGATTCCTATATACATAAACACCAACAGGGAGGACTATCTAGGACAGGGGTAGGCAAGCTTCGGCACCCAAGATGTTATAGACTGTACATTTACTTTGATGCTTTGCCAGGATTACGGCTCTAAAAGCATTATGGGAGATCGAGTGCCGAAGGTTGCCTGCCCCCGATCTAGGAGTTAGGAGACTAATTTACAGTTTAAAATGCTCACTCCAATAATTTTTTTTTTTTTTTTTTTAACAAAGCATTCTGCATTTTGTGGATGCTCAAGTATGGTTAGTTTTTTCCTTTCATTTTTAAAAGATCTGAGCGTGCCATGAGTTTAAAGGGACACTAAACATTTTCTTTCCATTGTTCCTAGTATGAGGATGAACTGGCGTGTACTTCTGATAGTACTTTTGATAGTACACGTCAGTTTATCCTCTGACTGACAGCTGCCATGTTTCCATAGGAAGCAGGCAGCCGTCTGGTCGGCGACCGGCTCTCTCTGCTAGCGCCTTAACTAGGTCCCCCCCCCTGCTGATCCCATGCAAAAACGAGGATCCCTCTCTGCGCTAGCAGCGAGAGACCCTCGCATTCGGCTGACAGCTGTCAGCACGCGACAACCGACAACTGCTGTGTCTCGCATGTGAGAAATAGCAGATAGTAAACCCGCGTGGATCTATTAAGATACACGCCGGGTTTTCTTTCAAAGACCGGGACATGTATTGTTTAACCCTTGCTGCCGTGAAGGAAGCAAGGGTTAAACAAGTTGGAATGTCCCTTTAAGAATGCTCTGACAGCTCTACGTGACCTTACCCTGCGACCTCACACTACTACCACATTCTAACGGTGATGGTGTGACAAATGGAGGAACCGGGATACATTTTTGTAGATCAATAAAATGGTGAAAAAAAAATCTGGAACCAGAGAGTAAAAGCTTGTTTTTATAAATGACACTTACCGGTATATGACGGTTTAAATTTCTGAAGCATTACTGTCACTTTAACTCTTAGTCTGCAATGAATGAGTTCTTTAAAGATATCCCTAAGCCCGAGTGTCATGGCATTTGACCAGATACCTTCTGCAGGGTGTCTGTAGGTGTTAAAGGACAACTGATGGCAAAAAATTAAGTTCTGTTTAATTGAAAATGTAGGCATTTTATATAGAAATGCTTTAATAAAAGAATACAAATAAAACGCCTCAGGAGGCAGACATTTTGTTTAGAATCTTGGGTCAGATCTTCCTTCATCAGAACCAAGGTGGGTGAAGATCTGAACCAAGATTCTAAACAACATGTCTGCCCCCTGAGAGAACTATATGGAGTACAGAAGGCTTAATAAGGCACTATATTATTTCATTAAATAATTTCTTTATAAATCATCTACACTTGATAAACTCTTTTAATTAAACAAAAGGTTTTTTTTTTTTTTTTTTTTTGCTACAGTTGTCCTTTAATTGAAAAACTGCGTATGAGCGTTTTAAACAGAAATGTTTTAAAACGTCATGTAATAGAGCTGACATCTTGGGTCTGATGAAGGAAGATCTAAACAACATGTCCTCCCCCTGATAGAGCTATACAGAGCCAAGAGGACTCAATGAGAAATAAGTTTCTATTTTAAATGCCTGGTGCATATTTCACATAACTTTTTTTTTTGCCGTAAGTAGCCCTTTAAGTCTATAATGAGCAGCTGTGTTTAACTACACACACCGACCACGCTTATATTAGATTTTCTAACGAGCACGGCTGGCTTGCTAAATCTCTGTGCAGCTAGACATAATAGTAAATCCTCCGAGATGTAACAGGTCCATGGGAGATTACCTAAGATGGGGCAGAGCTGATCTGAACTTTAGTTCCCTAATTAGGCAGGCAGAGCAGGCCCCCTACATAAGCCGATAAACTTTTTAAATAAATGTCAGTGTTTGGTCTGGTGCTACCAGCATGCTGAAAAGAAGACTTCTACGCGTAACTTAACCACATCAAATTTTCTACTTTTATAGCAATATGAATCACTGTGTTCTGTTTGTCTTTTGATGTCTGTTTTATTTATCTTTCCTTTTTCTTTTTTTTTTCTTGATGGAAAGATAAAAATCAGTAAATTTAGTATGTTTTATAAAAGAAAACTCTATTTTATTTTTGGGATATATTTTTAATATTAAGCAGCTTTTATATGTCATGATGTTTTCAAGCTGGCCTTAAAGGGACTCTATATAGGAATATTGTTTTTACTGTGCATGTAGAGCAAAAAAACAAATATATAAAAAATGATCTATACATTGTATTAATTAAGCAAATGCTTATGGGAGAAAAATGTGTTTTAAATGTGTCTGTGGAGTCCTCTGCTTATGACATCACCTGTGGCTTGATATGCAAATGACACATTTCCCATTGAAGAGCAGTTCATTTACATACCGTGCCACAGGTGATGTCATAAGCAGGAGACTCCGCAGACACATTTTCTCCTAATTTAGGCATTTCTTTGCCGTTTTGCTAATACAATGTATAGATAATTTTCAATCGTGTTTTTTTTTTTTCTCTACGTGCACAGAAAAAACAATAGGTGTAGGTGATACAGTCCCTTTAAAAATAAAGAGCCCCTGTGACTTGAAAATGACCTATTTTTTTCATGAAACTAAGTTGCTCAGTGTATTGTGAAGATTTACTAACGCTAACTCTTTAGCGTGCGCAAATATAATCGCAATTTATTAGCGCAACCAGACAAATGCACATTTAATTAAAAAAAACAGGAGGCGCAAATCAGGCAATAAAAGCGCAAAATGTTAGACAGTCGCAAATTGCTCCTTACTCATGTTTTACCTACTTTTTTTTTTCCTCCGTTGCACTTGTTTCGTACATGGCCCCCATAGACTGTTACATAGAGCAATACTTACAACTATTGTATTGAGAACCCATGACACAGACTCTCTGCAAGCTTCTACAAGATTGCAGGCTTAGTCATAGATTAGATGGAGGCACTAACACGACCAGTATTTTTTTTTTTTTAGGAAAAGGTGGCAACCCTACTCTTATTCCATGGTGATCCAATTAAAAAATGAGGGTCTCTCTTGCAGTAGCAGAGAGAGATTCCCAGAAAACACAGATCCATGATCTGATTGGCTGTGCGCACACTCACACTGTCAGCGCACACCAGCATCACGATTACTCCCCACCCACAGGACATATGTTTGAACTTTTTTCTTTCTTTCTTTTTTAACTCTTAATTGTCCTTTAATACTGTGCATGAGTAGAATTGCAAGACAAAGCAAACATTTAGAGAAACATATTTCAAATAAGCCTGACCTGACTCTTATTTTTGTTCTGCTAAGAGCTGACCCACAGTTTCCAAAATAATTTAGGTCATGAGATCCCTTTAATATACATTCTAAATGCAGGTACATGTTTCAAAATGTCAGGGCAGGATGTTCAAAATAGGGACTGGAAATACGCTTATTTGGGTGCATTGGTAGCTATCCCAATCTATTTGTAAGTGCCAGTATTTTAAAGAATTATTTCATGAAAATATTTGGACACTAAAGCAAGCTTGGGGAAAATCTAAAGGGGAGGGCTGAGAAGATAAGCGTTACTTAATTGCAAACTTTGTTTTTTAATTGCAAACGTTTGCAAGAATTGTTTAGAAACCTAAATCACGGTAGTTACAAGACATGTAAATATAGTAAAATCCCAACTTAAAACCTAAGATTAACAGAAGATTTCAATCTTGCACAGCATTTGCTAAGATTTATTTCTGAAATGTATGGGAATTTGCGGCTCCCATCATGCACTGCGGCCCATCGATACAACTATGGCTGGCAAGGCATCAAAGGAATTGTAGCTCAGCAAGATTTGGAACCCTACCTGTCTGCTCTCTGTGATCTAGTGTGCGTACAGCATTTAATAAAACACATGTCCAGCTATGAAGGGGAGGGCTCCCAGAACGTTGCAGGAGAATGTCCAAATTTGGTTGAAATGTTTCATATCGTTGCGCTGTTAGTCAGACCGAGATTAAAGACCTGCTAAACTTTATAAACATGTTTTGCTTCTTTGATACAAGCAAAATATATTTGTACAATGCCTCCGATCTGAGGGGAAAGCAGAATGTATATAGGAGATAAACGCCACTTCTCTCCCTTGCCTTATCAGCTGGGGATATCTAACTGAGAGCTGATGGGGGACTTTCCCTTTTAGAGGAGAAGTATTTAGCACTGCCTCTATTCCATCTAAAATGTGGTCCTCCTATGCTGGATCTGGTTAGAGCAGTGGTTCCAAACCAGTTCTCAAACATCCTAACAGTCTAGGATTTCATAATTACCCACTTGTGTTCAAAAACAAACTAAACTTGAGTATTTGGGTTTTAAACACAAATTGGGGATACCTAATGTCTGGAGTGTTGGGGGTTGGGATGCATGAGGCCTGGGTTAGAGGCTAGCAGGAGAGTATGGCAGTGTTCCAACATCTGGAAGACTGCTGTTTGACATCCATGATCTAAAACAAGGGATTCGTACTGCATCAAGCGTAAGACTCTTCATTTAGAGGAACACTACAATATTGTTTTTATTTTTTATTTTCGCCTTATGCAGCTCAGTTTACATTACGGAGGAATGTGTTTTGCTCTGTATAGCTCTATGAGGGTGGCGGACATGTTGTTTAGAATCTTTGGTCATATGAAGGAAGATCCGACTGCTTTGACCCAAGATTCTAAACGTGTCCGCCACATGATAGATCCATACGGAGCAGACTCCATCAGGAACTTTATTTGTATAATTTGTATTTTAATTCAAGTGTTTCTATTTAAAATGCCGACACCTGATGCGATCTTTCAATTACACATAACTTCATTTTTTGGCCTGAACATTGTCCTTTAAGAAATGTTCTTACTGCCGAGTTCTTTAAAATGATTACCATCAAGTTGGATAAGGTTAACATCTGGTCTCAGCTGTTGATTTGGTTAAAAGTTTAGAAAACTTGTCAACAGCCAGTAACAGATTCAAGAGAACAAAACACAAGCCATTAATCACCCCAAATGTAACTCTGGTGTCAGGGAAACAGAAGTAGCTTAAATATGTAAAAAAAAAAAAAAAAAAACACTTTATAGAAACCCAAAAACCTAAGTAAAATGATTTTATTATATTATTATTTCTTTTAGTTGTGTAAAACATTTTTGGGCTTAGCGTCTGTAAAATAGAATGTGTGACAGTCGGTCATCCCCTGGCTGGTGTCACTACCTCCCCTGTCCTCCCATGTTCCTTCATTCAATATCTCCTCCACCGGAATAAAGGCCTCTATACATGGAGATAGGACAGGATGAGCACTATCTAAATACAAAGGCATGAACCTTCCTGTCTGTGGGGACAATACATGAATGTCACGATTCAGGAAGTGTTAAATCACCCATGAACTGTGTAACCTGATGCGCTATATAATGATAGGGAGTATCTACACGCTGCGCTGTATAATGATACCGAGTACCTATACGCTGATAATGAACACGCTGCTCTGTATAATGATACCGAGTATCTATACACTGATACTGAACATGCCGCGCTGTATAATGATACCTAGTATCTATACACTGATACTGAACACGCCGCGCTGTATAATGATACCGAGTATCTATACGCTGATAATGAACAGGCTGCGCTGTATAATGATACCGAGTATCTATACACTGATAATGAACATACCGCTCTGTATAATGATACTGAGTATCTATACACTGATAATGAACACGCCGCACTGTATAATGATACTGAGTATCTATACACTGATAATGAACACGCCGCGCTGTATAATGATACCGAGTATCTATACGCTGATAATGAACACGCCGCGCTGTATAATGATACCGAGTATCTATACGCTGATAATGAACAGGCTGCGCTGTATAATGATACCGAGTATCTATACACTGATAATGAACATACCGCTCTGTATAATGATACTGAGTATCTATACACTGATAATGAACACGCCGCACTGTATAATGATACTGAGTATCTATACACTGATAATGAGCACGCCGCACTGTATAATGATACTGAGTATCTATACACTGATATAATGATACTGAGTATCTATACACTGATAATGAACACGCTGTGCTGTATAATGATACCGAGTATCTATACACTGATAATGAACACGCCGCGCTGTATAATGATACCGAGTATCTATACGCTGATAATGAACAGGCTGCGCTGTATAATGATACCGAGTATCTATACACTGATAATGAACACGCTGCTCTGTATAATGATACCGAGTATCTATACACTGATACTGAACATGCCGCGCTGTATAATGATACCTAGTATCTATACGCTGATACTGAACATGCCGCGCTGTATAATGATACCGAGTATCTATACACTGATAATGAACACGCCGCGCTGTATAATGATACCGAGTATCTATACGCTGATAATGAACAGGCTGCGCTGTATAATGATACCGAGTATCTATACACTGATAATGAACACGCCGCGCTGTATAATGATACCGAGTATCTATACACTGATAATGAACACGCTGCGCTGTATAATGATACCGAGTATCTATACACTGATAATGAACACACCGCACTGTATAATGATACCGAGTATCTATACACTGATAATGAACACGCCGCGCTGTATAATGATACCGAGTATCTATACGCTGATAATGAACACGCCGCGCTGTATAATGATACTGAGTATCTATACGCTGATAATGAACACGCTGCGCTGTATAATGATACTGAGTATCTATACACTGATAATGAACACGCCGCGCTGTATAATGATACCGAGTATCTATACACTGATAATGAACACGCCGCGATGTATAATGATACCGAGTATCTATACACTGATAATGAACACGCCGCGATGTATAATGATACCGAGTATCTATACACTGATAATGAACACGCCGCGATGTATAATGATACCGAGTATCTATACACTGATAATGAACACGCTGCGCTGTATAATGATACCGAGTATCTATACACTGATAATGAACACGCCGCGCTGTATAATGATACAGAGTATCTATACGCTGATAATGAACACGCCGCGCTGTATAATGATACCGAGTATCTATACGCTGATAATGAACACGCCGGGCTGTATAATGATACTGAGTATCTATACGCTGATAATGAACACGCCGCGATGTATAATGATACTGAGTATCTATACGCTAATAAAGAACACGCCGCGCTGTATAATGATACTGAGTATCTATACACTGATAATGAACACGCTGCGCTGTATAATGATACTGAGTATCTATACGCTGATAATGAACACGCAGCACTGTATAATGATACTGAGTATCTATACACTGATAATGAACACGCCGCGCTGTATAATGATACAGAGTATCCATACACTGATAATGAACACGCCGCGCTGTATAATGATACAGAGTATCTATACGCTGATAATGAACACGCCGCACTGTATAATGATACTGAGTATCTATACACTGATAATGAACACGCCGCGCTGTATAATGATACAGAGTATCTATACGCTGATAATGAACACGCCGCGCTGTATAATGATACTGAGTATCTATACGCTGATAATGAACATGCCGCTCTGTATAATGATACTGACTACCTATACACTGATAATGAGCACGCCGCACTATATAATGATACCGAGTATCTATACACTGATAATGAACACGCTGCGCTGTATAATGATACTGAGTATCTATACGCTGATAATGAACATGCCGCTCTGTATAATGATACTGACTACCTATACACTGATAATGAGCACGCCGCACTATATAATGATACCGAGTATCTATACACTGATAATGAACACGCTGCGCTATATAATAACGAGTATCTATACACTGATAATGAACACGTTGCGCTGTATAATGATACTGAATATCTATACACTGATAATGAACACGCCGCGCTGTATAATGATACTGAGTATCTATACGCTGATAATGAACACGCCGCAATGTATAATGATACCGAGTATCTATACACTGATAATGAACACGCCGCGCTGTATAATAATACTGAGTATCTATACGCTGATAATGAACACGCCGCGCTGTATAATGATACTGAGTATCTATACACTGATAATGAGCACGCCGCACTATATAATGATACCGAGTATCTATACACTGATAATGAACACGCTGCGCTATATAATAAGGAGTATCTATACACTGATAATGAACAAGCCGCGCTGTATAATGATACTGAGTATCTATACACTGATAATGAACACGCCGCGATGTATAATAATACCGAGTATCTATACACTGATAATGAACACGCCGCGATGTATAATGATACCGAGTATCTATACACTGATAATGAACACGCTGCGCTGTATAATGATACCGAGTATCTATACACTGATAATGAAAACGCCGCGCTGTATAATGATACTGAGTATCTATACACTGATAATGAACACGCTGCGCTGTATAATGATACTGAGTATCTATACACTGATAATGAACACGCCGCGCTGTATAATGATACCGAGTATCTATACGCTGATAATGAACACGCCGCGCTGTATAATGATACTGAGTATCTTTACACTGATAATGAACACGCCGCGATGTATAATAATACCGAGTATCTATACACTGATAATGAACACGCCGCGATGTATAATGATACCGAGTATCTATACACTGATAATGAACACGCTGCGCTGTATAATGATACCGAGTATCTATACACTGACAATGAACACGCCGTCTGTATAATGATACTGAGTATCTATACACTGATAATGAGCACGCCGCACTATATAATGATACCGAGTATCTATACACTGATAATGAACACGCCGGGCTGTATAATGATACTGACTACCTATACACTGATAATGAGCACGCCGCACTATATAATGATACCGAGTATCTATACACTGATAATGAACACACTGCGCTGTATAATGATACTGAGTATCTATACACTGATAATGAACACGCCGCGCTGTATAATGATACAGAGTATCTATACGCTGATAATGAACACGCCGCGCTGTATAATGATACCGAGTATCTATACGCTGATAATGAACACGCTGCGCTGTATAATGATACTGAGTATCTTTACACTGATAATGAACACGCCGCGATGTATAATAATACCGAGTATCTATACACTGATAATGAACACGCCGCGATGTATAATGATACCGAGTATCTATACACTGATAATGAACACGCTGCGCTGTATAATGATACCGAGTATCTATACACTGACAATGAACACGCCGCGCTGTATAATGATACTGAGTATCTATACACTGATAATGAGCACGCCGCACTATATAATGATACCGAGTATCTATACACTGATAATGAACACGCCGCGCTGTATAATGATACCGAGTATCTATACGCTGATAATGAACACGCCGCGCTGTATAATGATACTGAGTATCTTTACACTGATAATGAACACGCCGCGATGTATAATAATACCGAGTATCTATACACTGATAATGAACACGCCGCGATGTATAATGATACCGAGTATCTATACACTGATAATGAACACGCTGCGCTGTATAATGATACCGAGTATCTATACACTGACAATGAACACGCCGTCTGTATAATGATACTGAGTATCTATACACTGATAATGAGCACGCCGCACTATATAATGATACCGAGTATCTATACACTGATAATGAACACGCCGGGCTGTATAATGATACTGACTACCTATACACTGATAATGAGCACGCCGCACTATATAATGATACCGAGTATCTATACACTGATAATGAACACACTGCGCTGTATAATGATACTGAGTATCTATACACTGATAATGAACACGCCGCGCTGTATAATGATACAGAGTATCTATACGCTGATAATGAACACGCCGCGCTGTATAATGATACCGAGTATCTATACGCTGATAATGAACACGCTGCGCTGTATAATGATACTGAGTATCTTTACACTGATAATGAACACGCCGCGATGTATAATAATACCGAGTATCTATACACTGATAATGAACACGCCGCGATGTATAATGATACCGAGTATCTATACACTGATAATGAACACGCTGCGCTGTATAATGATACCGAGTATCTATACACTGACAATGAACACGCCGCGCTGTATAATGATACTGAGTATCTATACACTGATAATGAGCACGCCGCACTATATAATGATACCGAGTATCTATACACTGATAATGAACACGCCGGGCTGTATAATGATACTGACTACCTAAACACTGATAATGAGCACGCCGCACTATATAATGATACCGAGTATCTATACACTGATAATGAACACGCTGCGCTATATAATAACGAGTATCTATACACTGATAATGAACAAGCCGCGCTGTATAATGATACTGAGTATCTATACACTGATAATGAACACGCCGCGATGTATAATAATACCGAGTATCTATACACTGATAATGAACACGCCGCGATGTATAATGATACCGAGTATCTATACACTGATAATGAACACGCTGCGCTGTATAATGATACCGAGTATCTATACACTGATAATGATCACGCCGCGCTGTATAATGATACTGAGTATCTATACACTGATAATGAACACGCTGCGCTGTATAATGATACTGAGTATCTATACACTGATAATGAACACGCCGCGATGTATAATGATACAGAGTATCTATACGCTGATAATGAACACGCCGCGCTGTATAGAAACATAGAAACATAGAATGTGTCGGCAGATAAGAACCATTCGGTCCATCTAGTCTGCCCAATTTTTTTTTTTTGAGTACTTTTATTAGTCCCCCGTTCCCGGTCTTATAGCTAGGATAGCCTTGTGTCTATCCCACGCATGCTTAAAATCCTTGACTGTGTTTACCTCTACCACTTCTGCTGGCAGGCTATTCCATACATCCACTACCATCTCAGTAAAGTAATACTTCCTGATATTACTTTTAAATCGTTGCCCCTCTAATTTAAGACTATGTCCTCTAGTTGTGGTAGTTTTTCTTCTTTTAAATATACTCTCTTCCTTTACTGTGTTGATTCCCTTTATGTATTTAAATGTTTCTATCATATCCCCCCTGTTACGTCTTTCCTCCAAGCTATACATGTTAAGATGCTTTAACCTTTCCTGGTAAGTTTTATCCTTCAACCCATGAACCAGTTTAGTAGCCCTTCTCTGAACTCTCTCCAAAGTATCAATATCCTTCTGGAGATACGGTCTCCAGTACTGCGTACAATACTCCAAGTGAGGTCTCACCAGTGCTCTGTACAATGGCATGAGCACTTCCCTCTTTCTACTGCTAATACCTCTCCCTATGCAACCAAGCATTCTGCTAGCATTTCCTGCTGCTCTATTGCATTGCCTACCTACCTTCAAGTCCTCTGAAATTATTACTCCTAAATCCCTTTCCTCAGATGTTGAGGTTAGGACTGTACCAAATAGTCTATATTCTGCTTTTGGGTTTTTACGCCCAAGGTGCATAATCTTGCACTTGTCCCCATTAAATGTCAGTTGCCACTGCTCTGACCATTTTTCTAGTTTAGCTAAATCATTTGCCATTTGGCTTATCCCTCCATGAATATCAACCCTGCTGCAAATCTTTGTATCATCAGCAAAAAGACATACTTTACCAACAAGACCTTCTGCAATATCGCTAATAAAAATATTAAAGAGAATGGGTCCAAGAACAGTATACTGAGTATCTATACGCTGATAATGAACACGCCGCGCTGTATAATGATACTGAGTATCTTTACACTGATAATGAACACGCCGCGATGTATAATAATACTGAGTATCTATACACTGATAATGAACACGCTGCGCTGATAATGAACACGCTGCGCTGTATAATGATACTGAGTATCTATACACTGATAATGAACACGCCGCGCTGTATAATGATACAGAGTATCTATACGCTGATAATGAACACGCCGCGCTGTATAATGATACCGAGTATCTATACGCTGATAATGAACACGCCGCGCTGTATAATGAATCTGAGTATCTATACGCTGATAATGAACACGCCGCGATGTATAATGATACCGAGTATCTATACACTGATAATGAACACGCTGCGCTGTATAATGATACCGAGTATCTATACGCTGATAATGAACACGACGGCCTGTATTATGATAACGAGTATCTATACACTGATAATGAACACGTTGCGCTGTATAATGATACTGAGTATCTATACGCTGATAATGAACACGCCGCGCTGTATAATGATACTGAGTATCTATACGCTGATAATGAACACGCCGCAATGTATAATGATACCGAGTATCTATACACTGATAATGAACACGCCGCGCTGTATAATGATACCGAGTATCTATACGCTGATAATGAACACGCCGCGCTGTATAATGATACTGAGTATCTATACACTGATAATGAGCACGCCGCACTATATAATGATACCGAGTATCTATACACTGATAATGAACATACCGCTCTGTATAATGATACTGAGTATCTATACACTGATAATGAACACGCCGCACTGTATAATGATACTGAGTATCTATACACTGATAATGAGCACGCCGCACTGTATAATGATACTGAGTATCTATACACTGATATAATGATACTGAGTATCTATACACTGATAATGAACACGCTGTGCTGTATAATGATACCGAGTATCTATACACTGATAATGAACACGCCGCGCTGTATAATGATACCGAGTATCTATACGCTGATAATGAACAGGCTGCGCTGTATAATGATACCGAGTATCTATACACTGATAATGAACACGCTGCTCTGTATAATGATACCGAGTATCTATACACTGATACTGAACATGCCGCGCTGTATAATGATACCTAGTATCTATACGCTGATACTGAACATGCCGCGCTGTATAATGATACCGAGTATCTATACACTGATAATGAACACGCCGCGCTGTATAATGATACCGAGTATCTATACGCTGATAATGAACAGGCTGCGCTGTATAATGATACCGAGTATCTATACACTGATAATGAACACGCCGCGCTGTATAATGATACCGAGTATCTATACACTGATAATGAACACGCTGCGCTGTATAATGATACCGAGTATCTATACACTGATAATGAACACACCGCACTGTATAATGATACCGAGTATCTATACACTGATAATGAACACGCCGCGCTGTATAATGATACCGAGTATCTATACGCTGATAATGAACACGCCGCGCTGTATAATGATACTGAGTATCTATACGCTGATAATGAACACGCTGCGCTGTATAATGATACTGAGTATCTATACACTGATAATGAACACGCCGCGCTGTATAATGATACCGAGTATCTATACACTGATAATGAACACGCCGCGATGTATAATGATACCGAGTATCTATACACTGATAATGAACACGCCGCGATGTATAATGATACCGAGTATCTATACACTGATAATGAACACGCCGCGATGTATAATGATACCGAGTATCTATACACTGATAATGAACACGCTGCGCTGTATAATGATACCGAGTATCTATACGCTGATAATGAACACGACGGCCTGTATTATGATAACGAGTATCTATACACTGATAATGAACACGTTGCGCTGTATAATGATCCTGAGTATCTATACACTGATAATGAACACGCTGCACTGTATAATGATAACGAGTATCTATATACTGATACAGAGCACATTATGTTCATATAAATGTGGAGCTGGTGAGTTGCTAATTACATTCTGTATTTGCCAACATGCTTTCTGCACAGTCAGCAGGATTACGACCGGTTTAACCCTCTTTCCCTGTATGGATTTCACATTTCTGAGGTGAAAAGGAAGACTGACTGACTGGGTTTCCCTTTCCTGAGAGTACTTGCTTGGAGAATGGAAGGGAGGTGAGGGAGTCATGGGATAAAGGATCCCTGCTCCATGGGAGACGTGTTTAAAGCAGATTATCCTCTAAACTTCAGTGATATGTTTGCCATTAACCCTTGATGATCCATGTCAAACTCAGACTGAAAAAAGGCATATATTGGTGAAAGAGGGAATTGAAAAGGGACTATCCAACTTAAGGCCAAAGTAACAGATTTGGAAAAATTCTCCAATTCAGCTATACTTGAATTACTATTTTGTTATATTATTTAGGTCTAAGGTTTGAAATTCTCAATTCTTTCAAGAATAAATTGAATATGAATTACAATGTACACATGGCTAAATAATCTGCTATTATTATTATTAATAGTGATGTGTAAAAAAGCAGGCACTCCTAGCCTCGCTGGAATAATCAGCAGGCACTCCTAGCCTCGCTGGAATAATCAGCAGGCACTCCTAGCTGCGCTGGAATAATCAGCAGGCACTCCTAGCTGCGCTGGAATAATCAGCAGGCACTCCTAGCTGCGCTGGAATAATCAGCAGGCAGGCACTCCTAGCTGCACTGGAATAATCAGCAGGCACTCCTAGCTGCACTGGAATAATCAGCAGGCACTCCTAGCTGCGCTGGAATAATCAGCAGGCACTCCTAGCTGCGCTGGAATAATCAGCAGGCAGGCACTCCTAGCCGCGCTGGAATAATCAGCAGGCACTCCTAGCTGCGCTGGAATAATCAGCAGGCACTCCTAGCTGCGCTGGAATAATCAGCAGGCACTCCTAGCCGCGCTGGAATAATCAGCAGGCACTCCTAGCCGCGCTGGAATAATCAGCAGGCACTCCTAGCTGCGCTGGAATAATCAGCAGGCACTCCTAGCCGCGCTGGAATAATCAGCAGGCACTCCTAGCCGAGCTGAAATAATCAGCAGGCACTCCTAGCCGAGCTGGAATAATCAGCAGGCACTCCTAGCCGCGCTGGAATAATCAGCAGGCACTCCTAGCCGCGCTGGAATAATCAGCAGGCACTCCTAGCCGCGCTGGAATAATCAGCAGGCACTCCTAGCCGCGCTGGAATAATCAGCAGGCACTCCTAGCCGCGCCGGAATAATCAGCAGGCACTCCTAGCCGCGCCGGAATAATCAGCAGGCACTCCTAGCCGCGCCGGAATAATCAGCAGGCACTCCTAGCCTCGCTGGAATAATCAGCAGGCACTCCTAGCCGCGCCGGAATAATCAGCAGGCACTCCTAGCCGCGCCGGAATAATCAGCAGGCACTCCTAGCCTCGCTGGAATAATTCTCTAATTTGCCAACTTTTCCCAGGATCACAATAAATACCCGATTCTCTTGTGTCAGTTTGCCACATTTCATGATTTTATGACTAGACAGACATAAGATGTGCAACTGTTGGCAAACCAGTATCTTATGTTTAATTCAAAGATTGTGTAGACATTTTAAACAGACATATTTTAATGAAAGAATACAAAGAATAATCTTTGCTCTGTATTAGGGGGCAGACATGTTTAGACTGTTGGGTCAGATCATGTTGAGATGGATTCTAAATCTGAAGATTCTAAACAACATGTCCGCTCCCTGAAAGGGCTAAATGGAGCAAAAAGATGACTCTGCAAGGAACTTCATTTGTCTTCAATTACATATAAGTACATTTTCTGGCTACAGTTGTCTTTTACTAGAGATTCTCTTTAGTACATATACTTCAGAGAATAATAGAAATACTGAAACTTCAGAAAATGTGTGCATAGGTCTAGAACCTCTCAAACACTTAGTGGATTTTCCCTATATATCTATACATCCCTTATGTGTCTCATGTACCCCATGCCCTATAGATTGTAAGCTTGCGAGCAGGGTTCTCTACCTCACGTACCAGTCTGTTCTAGTTTGTCTAACTTAGTATGTAGTTCCCTTCTAAGCTCTGTATCTAGCGCTACGTAAATTGTTGGCGCTATATAAATAAATGTTAATGTAATGTCTACACTATCCCTATACTCTGTTACCATTTACAGTGATAAAACCCATACCCTGTATGAAATAATTAATCTTCCATCTTTATTTTGGTTGCTTTGTTCATACTTGTATGTTGCTACTTGTTAAAACAAAAAACCCTCCCTTAACGGGAACATTTAGCGGGGGCACGTGCTTGTGGTACACAAAATACAGCAATAAATTGTGTTATGTGGTTTGCCACAGGATACTGGTGTTGAAACATAGCTGGAAATGTGAATACATAGTCACAGAGCAGTCAAGACACACAATATCCTTGTGTTGCACATGATTTTTGCAATACAACAGTATTGTCACCTTGGGGAGAGAACACTGTGCCTGATGCCCTTTGGGCACTGTGGGAAGGGAGGAGTGCGGGGCATGGGGGTATCACAGAGATCGGGCATTGTGACCCCGGATAGTCCATGTGAAGAGAAGGATTATTTAGGATTAGTGAAACAATTGACATGTTTGTAGACCATAGGAGTAGGGTTGCCACCTTTTCTTCCAAAAAATACCGGCCTTGGTACTGTCTCCATACACTTAACATTGGCCTAGTGGCAACCCTACATAGGAGCCAAACTTGACCCAATTCAGGAGCCTAGTATATATTCCCGAACCAGGAAATTCTGTTTGAAACAATCAAAAAAAAAAAAAGGAAGGATTTTAGGGGCTATGGTTCCCTTCTTCTGGAATTTGTCAAGTCTGGGTTAGCGAGAAATAAAGTGAGGGAAGAAGTAGAAGTGAGAAAAACTGAAGGGATTGGGTAGTGTGACACAGCCGATAAATAAAAATGGGGAGCACGACGGAGCTAGAATACAAATGGGGTGAGTATTGATCCTGAAGAAATTCTAAAGAAGGGTTCTTCCCTGCCACGCATTCTATGTTTCCCAGACCTTCACAGACCTTGCCACGGGCACTGCCTATCCCTGAGCAGAGTGGCAGGTGTGCTGATGGGAGCATTTGCATCTCACCAGTTGATTTATACATTGTGCTGGGACAAACCTGGTAAGTTTCTCCTGCTAGAAGATCTCAGCTGGCCATGGATAACCAATAGTTACATCTCTTCTTTTTGTAACAATGCATTACACAGGGACAACTCTCGCCAGGTTTGTCCCTGCACAATGTATAGTTGTATAAATAGGGTTGCCACCTTTTCTCCAGAAAAACACTGGCCTTGCCACATAGACTTTACAATTTTTTACCGGCCTGCCAGGTGGCAACCCTAGCTATATAGTCACCTTTTAGTGAATCTCCCCAGCCGAGTTGCGAATCTCGGGACATAATAACCACCTTTTTTTTCTTTCCCATCGCTGTGATTTTTGCTATTCCTTTGTCCATTCACCGAGGTTCACCGTTTAGCTGACGGATCTTCTGTACCTTTAAGTAGAACACACTGCTTCTCTCTGTAGAGGATTGTGATGACGCACGGTTTATTATGAGGCTAACATGACGGGACGTGTTCCCATGTAACACCAAGCGTTTGAAATTTCCCAAGAAAGTTTAGTTACTGCTAATAATTATTACTTCCATGCACGCTGCCTCTGCCCCCTCCTGTCAGCCCTGCTCACCCTCTTTGGTTTAGACCCCCCACACCCCCCCGGCTGTTTTTTTATTTTATTTTTTATTTCACTTTATTCAAATTCCTTCCCCCCGATCTCTTTGATCCAGTCTTTTTCTTGATGTCTCTTTAATTGACGTCTGTTTTTTCTTGTCCATGTTTTGTTCTTTTCTGTTTGTTTGGTTTTGTTTAATACACACCCTCTCCCTCCGTTATTCATTTATTTATATTCTCTCCTTGATTAAAAATAAATCCAATATTGCTGATGTCCGTTTGAGCAATGGAAAGGGGCAGTTCTTCCTGGCTTACTTTCTGGTCGTTGTCTGTGTTTTTATTATACGTGTAATTGACATCTGTTATCTTTAAAGAGGCTTACAATTCTCCTTTTTATTTCACTTTGAAAATAATTTCGGCAGGGCCTCTAAATTCAGGAGGGCTGGAAAAGAGAAGCAGAACCTACGGCAACAGCCATGGCGCTTTATGTGAAGCTTTTCGGAGATAGAATGTGTTGAGGGGAAAAAAAGACAATGAATAGGTTTACTTTACTTTAAACAAACATTACACATTGTTTAACCCTTTGCTTCCTTGAAGGAAACAAGGGTTAAACAAAACATGTCCCGGGACATTTAAGTAAACCCGACGTGTATCTTAATAGGTCCACGCGGGTTTACTATCTGCTGTGTCTCACATGTTGGCGCGTGCTGACAAATGTCAGAACGCGCACAGCCAATCAGAGCGGGGGCTCGCCCTGCTCTGACAGCCAACCGAATGCGAGGGTCTCTCGCTGTGCTAGTTAAGGTCCCCCCTGCTGATCCCATGCAAAAACGAGGGTCTCTCTCTGCGCTAGTACTTATCTAAATATCATTTTTGGGACATTGTGGGTTGGACTGCCCTTTCATTATGCTACGTAGAACCTCCATTTGTTATGGGGGATCCTTCATTTGGCAACGTCCTCAGTGTTTGCAGATTTAGCAGAGCCGCGGAGATGCCCCATTTGGCTTATGCGTCAAGTGCAGAATCTGTACAATCCTCAGGCTTGCATGTTCAATTCCTGGCAGGGTTGGCTCAGCCCTCCATTCTTCTAAGGTGGATCCAATTATTGCCATTAAACTGGGCATTTGTTGTAACATGCCTGGGACGTACTTGAAGATGAGAGAATATCTCTGTGTACCTTTCATGGTTTATTACTTAGATGGTAGCTATTATCATTATTATTCCAAGGTATTTGTTGGAGCTATTCAGCTATTGCTGGACTGCAACTCCCATGATGCCAAGCCTTTTTTTTGTTGGTTCCCTCAGCCCTATGGGAGTTGTAGTTCAGTAACAGCTTCCGGGCTACCTGTTTTTTTGTCCAGAGATTAGCTCCCTCTGGGGAGGGGGGGGGGGGGGGCGACAACAGGATATCTAGTCATTGGATGGGTTCCATTTATGGAACCATCAATCGCTATCCAAATAAAAGTAAATATCAGATCCTGAGGTTCATGTGCAGGGCAGTCACTGAAGCATGGGACATAATGGGAGTAAGGCTGTTTACACAGGATATACTATTGCTAAGGAACTACAGAGCAAAGATGATACACTAACCAAATACTGCCTGGGTACCATGGCTTCACAGTGTCCAGGTATTTAGGACAGTATTATCATGGTAACTTCCAAGATGGCAGGGATGGCGCTAATTAAGCAAATAAAGCTCGGCTTAAGGCCCAAACGTGCTCAGGAGGCCCCCATAGATTTTATTTATTTATTTATGTAGAAAGTGTTTTACCAGGAAGAATACATTGAGATTTCTCTCGTTTTCAAGTATGTCCTGGGGACCCAGTCCAGAATGGAGTTACACAGTTACACATTTAACAGTAGATTAAAAATACATACATACATATATTTAAACAAGTTGGAAGGAGAACATACAGGGTACATAATTATTGATACAAAAAAAGGAACAACATGTACAGTATACGAAGGAGTTAGTAAACTAATAACAGGTACAATCTGTTTTGAGGATTTGGGAGACACTCATTTTCAGGGATTTTAGACTAGAGGATGATTTGGCAGAATCAGGAAGGCTAATTCCACATATGAGGAGCTCTGAAAGAGAACGCACCTCGGCCCACTTCTTTTTTGAAGTGAGGGATCGCTAGTGAGGGGCTGGTGCAGGATCTGAGATTGTAGGATGTGTTTTTGCGAGCATGCCGCTCGGGGGGGGGGGGGGGGGGGGCTTTCCAGAGAAGTGGTTATGCACTAAGCAAGCTAGGTGGAGAGTGCACCTGAAGGCAAGCCCACATCTGATTTTATTTTACTTTTATTTTCACGTAGGCTCCCCAGAATTTAAGAACCACCCCAGCCAGATGGCCTTGGGCACAAACATTCTACCCCGTCAAAACTCACCCCCATTAATATTAAAGCAGTTGCGGGTGGTACTCTTGTGGGGTATGAGGCAGAGGTCGGTGTGGCTTTTCATGAAAGTAGCTAGCTGCTCCTGAACTGGAAAAGGTCAAAAAATCAAAGCTTGAAAATGACCAATCTTAAAAGAAATGTGCATTAATGACTAATGTAATACCGTGTTGATGTGTCAGTCAGGTCCTTAGTTCCCCTATGATGGTATAGAATGTCCTCTTTCCTATGATGGTATAGAATGTCCTCTTTCCTATGATGGTATAGAATGTCCTCTTTCCTATGATGGTATAGAATGTCCTCTTTCCTATGATGGTATAGAATGTCCTCTTTCCTATGATGGTATAGAATGTCCTCTTTCCTATGATGGTATAGAATGTCCTCTTTCCTATGATGGTATAGAATGTCCTCTTTATTTACTGTCTGTGGCTCCATGGAATCCAAATAACCCAAAATAACATGGATATTCCATGTGCGGACAGGTCTTCAAAGACCTCAATGTTTTGATGGCATATCCTGTCATTTGTCCTTAAGGAGTTAAACATGAAGTAATGGCACAACTTTAAAAAAAAAAAAAAACTGTTAATGTAATATACTCTCACACGGTGTGGTACACTGTTTTCTATATTATTATTATTATTATTATTATTATTATTATTATAGTGGCATTGTTGTATGGGTTTTTCACTGTATACCTACCAACCTCTTTAGCCACATTTCTAGTGAATTATTGGTACACTTATATTGTGCTCCAGAGAACTCCATTTATTTATTTTTATTGTATTGTATTTTATGTCCATTGTGTGCAAACCCACACCGTGCGCTGGAGATCCCCCTCCCCTTTTCTGTTTTCTTGTTTTCACACAGCCTTTTTCGATTTATAGCAGCAGGTGCAGGTTCACTCTTTTTATACCTAGCTTGACACTGTGTTTGGGTTGCTCATCAATTTATTCTGCTCCAATGTAATACATTGGCCCTGTTTGGCTGGCTTACTCATTTTTTAAATTATCTTTCTATCATGCATCGTTCAAAAGATATTGTTGATCTAGTAGAAGCCAAGCACTAGGAGATTTTTTTTTTTTTTTATTGAAATTTTCATATATTATAAACAACAGTACAATACAAAAAAGAAACATCCAAATTGCAAATGTACACATCATGCGTTAAGTCGAGCGTTAGGTGCTGGAGTGGGGTATAAACAAACGAGAAGAGAGAGAGAAGAAAAGAAAGAGAAAGTGAAAGAAAGAGAGGGAAGAGAAAAAAAAAAGGAGAATAGAGGGGGAAAGGGAGAGAAAGAAAAAAAAAAAAAACAACCCAGCTTTACACCCTACCGTTCATACTACATGCATTCATACACACTGATGGGGTTCATGCCTGGAAGGTGCCGCCTCAATGGGAGTATCCCACGTCCGAGAGAAAGGAGATTTTGTAGTATCCTGATACATTCCAAACATTTGGAATATAGCCTCCTATTGGTGTCTTTTATTATCAGTTTAGAGAATTTACTCAAGAAGTCGTTATTTATTTCATTTAAATTTTTAGGACTAGGAGATTTTTTTTTTTTTTTCCAATGTGTGCTTGTGGGCATCACGTGACAGACCAATAGGGGCATTAGAAAAGGCTTGTCTGTCAAACTGACAGAACAAGTGGGAAGATTCCAGGAAGCAAATCTACTAGTGCTTGGTCTTTCCCATACGTAAACGCTTATATCTTCTAACGGAACCATGCTAGAAAAATAGTTTTAAAGAGTGGTTAAATCAGCAGAACAAAGCCAGTGTATAAATAGTTTTAACATTTTTGGCATTCCTTTCTCCTTATGTTGAGTAAGATATCTACCGATGTGTGGGATTCCTGCCAAGTTCAATGTTAAACGTATACAGAGGTGCTTACTATATCTGAATAGTTTCTAGAGAGATCCACTTCAAACTTGGATCCCATTTATAGCAAAGCCTTTCTTCTTGGAAGTGTTTACTTAATCTACTATGTCATGTTGAAGCAGCCTAATTCATCCTGAGTAAGGATGCTTAATACCTCGCTCCGATATATTTGTTATACGCGCCATAGTGTTATCTTGCTATTAAACGGAATACATCTCACATTAACTCCTCCAGCTCTTCAATCCCCTCATAGAGCTATGCTCGGCCATTTTATGTGAGGGAAACATAACTTTTGTCATGCTGCTCTGTATAATGTAAAATTAATATGTTCTCATACAGGGAAATCAGTTTCCAGGGACTGTATCACCTAAACATTGCTCATAGTGTGAATTTAGAGAATAAAAAAATATATATTTATAGAAACAGTGTTTGCGGTATTGCAAGCCTTAATTAGGAGAAAAATGTGTTTTAGATATGGCTGTGGAGTCTCTTGTTTATGACCTCACCTGTCTCTTGATATACCAATTACACATTTTTTCATTGAAAACTAGCTCATTTGCATATCAAGCCACAAGTGATGTCATAATCAGGAGACTCTGAAACATTTGAAGCACATATTGTTGTGACAGCATTTGCTTGCAGTTTTGCTAACACAACGTATAGATTCATTTTCAGTCATTTGTTTTTGGTGTGCATGTAGAGAATACATGTTTACGTGATACAGTGCCTTTAATTAACCCCTTCGCGACGCATGGTGCTTGCGTCCCAAACGCCGCAAGCACCAAAAGGCTCTTAAAGTCAGGACGGCATAGTACGTCCTAACGTTACGAAGGGGTTAAGCAAGGTAGCTGTCCGTCCACAACCCCACCCCTAACAGATGTGTGCTCTGTACAGGCTCCTGTGCAATGTATGGATGTAAACCTAGCAAGTATAGTTATTTGGGAGACTTAGATTTTTGCTTGTTTAAAACACTTTAAAATGTAGCTTTTTTTGCCTGCCAGACTCCAGACAAATGCTGAGAGCTGAGTGGGAGGATCGATGAGTAAGTGAGTTAGAATTCACATATTCAAATCTTTAACAAATTTGTGTTAAAATTCCAATTGTAACTACCTTGGTTAATTAACTGCTTGGCCTCTGTACACCTATAAATTCTATATTTTGCACGGAAGCAGGTAAACTGTAAAAAAATTTTTTTTTAAAATGACTGACCATACAGCTGTATGCTTGGAATAAAAAGTAGGAGGAGTTAAGGGCAGATCAAGTCAGGTGAATGGTAAGAATACAGTAGCAATTCAGAAAGTGTGATTGAGAGGGATGGGTGCTTAGGGAACAACTGAACTTTATAAAAATGACTTGAATTAAAGACTAAGGATCTACTCCCTAAAGGTGTAGACAGGCCGGTGCTGCCCAATAGCCGGCTGGTGTGGAAGGAAGCTACACGTCTAATTCCATCCCTTGTAGGGAAAACTATTTATCGAGCTGTAAACACCATAAAGGTTTAAATAAACCTGCTAAAAAAACAGTGACTCAACAAGTGATTTATTAACACATGGGTGGGCCTGGGGAGGGGGGGGGGGGGGGTTTAGACGAACATGCCCACTTGGTATATGTTATGTCATAACTTTGGCATTTGTATTTATTTCTTTGTGCAGAAAATGTGACCTTTGTACGAAAGAGAAAAAAACAATCTGTGGGAGTTTACTGAGGGAAATCATGTGTATACAGAATAAAAGTCATACATAGTTAATAATCCATAGGGGGAGTTGAATTAATCTTTTGCTAAGTCTTTAATTGCAAGTAAAGCTGAATTCATTCATTTAAAAGATCCACCCCCCCCAAGGTTTCCACAGTAAAAAGTATGTGAAAGGAAAAACTTTAAGAAATTTAGTGATGGATGATTTTATTTTTATTGTGTAATTTCTGAAAACTGACATTTATTTTACCTTTTTCCATTCAGATTGCAAGCTTCTGTGGACTGTGCCACGTGCTGAGGACACGTGTGGTAATACTGACACCTATTGGTCAAAATGCTGAAATGCAGCCTGATACAAGATCCGGGAGTTCGTACGGCATGAACTGATATCATCAGTATATCTGTAAAAAAAAAAAAAAAAAGGACCCAGACTTCTACTCTGCCAAAGACTACTAAGATACTCCCTGGAAGGATATAAATGTGCCAAAATTGATAGACATTATTTTTGTGGTCCCTCAGATTAGTGGCCAAACTTCTTCTTCTTCAAAATGATCCTAACCCTTTAATTGTGCTTTATTCGGGGTGAGAACGGGAGCATCATGGATCTTGAACCACCGCAAAGTCGATTAAGTCGATTGTACAGGGAGTACCAAAACAATGACATTATCTCTCTACATTACAACTACACCGGCAAGCTCAGCACTAGCAGATACAAGGGAGGACTGAAAGCCGAGGCAGTGTTTTTTTTGGTGGTGTGCATCTTCATTGTCTTGGAGAACCTTGTTGTCCTGCTCGCCATCTGGCGCAACAAAAAATTCCACTCACCGATGTTCTATCTCCTTGGCAACCTCACCTTCTCAGACCTGTTGGCCGGGGTGGCCTACATGGTAAACATTGTCATGTCTGGTGCCAACACCCTGCGCCTCACTCCTGTCATGTGGTTTATTCGGGAGGGAGGCGTCTTTGTCACATTGACTGCATCCATATTCAGTCTCCTGGCGATAGGCATTGAACGACACATCACCATGGTCCGTATGAAGCTTTATAGTGGAGATAAGAAGGGTCGAATGGCCTTGCTCATTGGGGCGAGTTGGCTGGTTTCCATACTTTTGGGCGTTTTGCCCATTTTGGGGTGGAACTGCATCCAAAACCTCCCAACCTGTTCCACCATTCTTCCCTTGTATTCCAAAAACTATATCCTAGTCTGCATCAGCATCTTTTTGGCCATCCTTATAACCATTGTGGTTCTCTATTTACGCATCTACAGAATTGTAAAGCACAACAGTCAGCGGCTTGGCACTCTTCGAAAGGGGGCTTTAAAAAAGTCCCAAAAGTATATGGCCCTCCTTAAAACGGTCACTATTGTCGTGGGAACATTTATTGGGTGCTGGCTCCCTCTCTTTTTCCTGCTTCTCTTTGACGTCTCCTGTGAGGTCAACAGCTGCCCCATTCTACTGAAGGCTGACTATTTCCTTGGCCTGGCCATGATCAACTCTCTCCTCAACCCAATCATCTACACGTTGACCAGCCGAGATATCAGGAGGGCTATCCTTAAACTGGTCTGCTTCCTGTGTTTGACCTCCGAGGATGGCGAGACCAGGCCACGGTTTGGCATCTTTCCCATTCTTGAAAGAAGCACGAGCCGGTCTGAGAAATCCTCCCATAAACACGAAGGGCTGGAGACCACGATATCTTCAGGAAATGGAACTCTGACCCCAGTGAAGCCCCTTGTGTCCAAGCCTGTTGAGTTTTAATTTTTGTTTTTCCTATGGACTCCAGTTCTTCAAGGAAGAAGAAAAGCAGCAATCATTTGACTCTCTGGCCAGGCATAGGAAACATTGTCCATGCAGCTCAGCTCCATTCCTGCTGTTCCTGATACCATTTAATTACCATGAAACACTTCCGAAGACTGGCTTTGGCTGTAGATGGTGGATTTTTGCAAAATAATAAATAAAAAGCAGAGTTGTGATTTAGAGTTTTTAAAAAGTACAGAAAATATGAGTTGGACAATAGCCATCTGGCGCTCTACAGTAACAGAACAGTAGGGGTGCAGCCGATGCAATACACCCGCTTTTGGAGAAATGTATCCGCCTAGTTGGCGGCCCAGAAATGTTTTCGGCACCAGGGTTCTTAAGCGGTTTTATTCAGAGATTGGTGCACCGGCTGCTAATGCTTTCCAGTTCTCATGGTTTGTCATAAGCTGGCTGAGATTCATGAGAATTTCACCACAGGCTGGAAATGCAATGGTTTCTTACTCTAGATCAATGTTTAAAAAATGTAAGCATACACTCGCGTCTGCGTATATGTCTCCAAGTTCACATGCATTCAATTGCTAGATGACTGTAATGTAATCTGCTACACTGTCATTCAATTGAAACCAGTCATGTGAGTCACTGGCAAGCTGTGCAGGAATTGCAGAAGAGAAGGCAGATCTAGTGCAGTACTTTGTACCATATGAATTCCTACGTCAATACATGGGAATATATGGCTGGGCTTTGGCATCGGGGCCTCCCTCTCTATACCTGGCTGAGCTATAAGTCCCCCCCATCCGTTCAAGCTAGGCTCTGTTACATTAGTATTGCACCCTTTTCATATAATTTAACATTAAACCCAATTACGTATGTTCAGACCTGATTTTTCTTCTGCCTACAAAAAAAACTTGCAAATCTTACTAAAAGGACAAGTGTCAACAAAAAATAAAGTTTCATGGAAAGATTGTACTGTGTAGGCATTTTAAAGAGAAATGCTTTAATGAAGGAATACAAATACAGTATCTTACGGAGACTGTTCGGGCCACGATTCTAAAAATGTCCCCCCGCTGATAGAGCTTTACAAGCAAAGAGGGCTCAGTAAGGTACTTTAAATATATTTTTTCATGAAAGAATTTCTATTTAAACTATCATGGGATAAGTAGTTCCCAAATATCTGCAATTTGAAGTTTAGCCATCACCAGGGAATGGCAAAATATTCGTACAAGGACATCACTGTCCGTGGCAGGGTCTGTGAATGTCCATAGAACATCATTAATTTGTATCATCACGGCTTCCAATAAATGTCCCCCATGAATAATATTGGTGCCTATCACTGGCCATCACAGATCGGGTTGTACGCTTATATGAATTAAAAAACAAATCCATGGTAGTACTGTTAACTACTAGCACCGCCCATGAGGAACAGGGCGGCCAATTAGAAATGAGCAGAGCTAAGTAAGCTGAGAAGAACGGCTAAAGCAGCCAAACATATCTAAGCAGGCAGGTAAAATTATTAAGCTCTCCATTAAATCCATTGTGAACATGTAAAAATGTACAATAAACCTGTTATTTCAGTGTCAGAGTTGTAAATAGAGATGTATATAGAAGAATATTGTAAATAAATATATGTTTTGCTTATGTTAACACCTCACAGCTTGGGATCAGTACACCCTATTTTACTTTTGAATTGTTAATAAATATTTTTGTGAGAATGATCTTGTGTGTTCCTGTAATTATTCTACAGATTAAACTATTGGAGATTAGATATTTCCATACACTCCTATTTAAAGAGACTTTCAAACTTTCATTATTTTTTATTTTTTTTTTACCTGTGATTCTAATATAGAAGCAGGCAGTGTAATTGTCCTTTTTAACCCCTTAGTGACATGACCTTTTGGCCTTGTCTTTGCCTTGGTGACATGGGCTTTTTTGACATTTCTCGTGTGTTTGTGTTTAGCTGTAATTTTCTTCTTTCTCACATACTGTACCCACACAAATTACAGGGAGTGCAGAATTATTAGGCAAGTTGTATTTTTGAGGATTAATTTTATTATTGAACAACAACCATGTTCTCAATGAACCCAAAAAACTCATTAATATCAAAGCTGAATATTTTTGGAAGTAGTTTTTAGTTTATTTTTAGTTTTAGCTATTTTAGGGGGATATCTGTGTGTGCAGGTGACTATTACTGTGCATAATTATTAGGCAACTTAACAAAAAACAAATATATACCCATTTCAATTATTTCTTTTTACCAGTGAAACCAATATAACATCTCAACATTCACAAATATACATTTCTGACATTCAAAAACAAATCAGTGACCAATATAGCCACCTTTCTTTGCAAGGACACTCAAAAGCCTGCCATCCATGGATTCTGTCAGTGTTTTGATCTGTTCACCATCAACATTGCGTGCAGCAGCAACCACAGCCTTCCAGACACTGTTCAGAGAGGTGTACTGTTTTCCCTCCTTGTAAATCTCACATTTGATGATGGACCACATGTATGTTGTAGAGGGGATAGTGCATATCATTACAGTTCCCAAAACCATACCTTGTACCTCCTCCCCCCTAATAAAGACACAAGACCTTAGCTTGGTGTAAATAGGCCACAGCACTTTTATTATACACAAAATATATTTTTAGACTGTATAAAAGCCACACCACCATTTTAATTCTTTATTAACATATATACAGCCTAACAAAATGTCTATGAACCCCCTTGCCAATCCCCAAGTTTAATCCAATAAAAAACTCATTGATGCAACCGGCATCAATAACTCACTTGTGGTACTAACGTGTGGTACTCCCCTCCCCCCTCGTCCAGGGGTCTCTTACCACACCATACCTTTTTACTCTCCTCTATGCTCACCACTAGCCGAACCATAGCTCAGTGGGCACGTCCTATATTGGCGATGTATCACCTTTGAGGTAAGGGGAGGGCTGAGCCCAAACTTCCACCATCTGCACGACCACCTTTTTAACAACCCTGACTGGCAAGGACAGGTTCCCCCCGAGTGCTGCGACAAGAAAGAAATATCAGAACAACATATATAAAATACCAATACATAGGGATGGGAGGGTGGGAATTTTTACCTAAGTGACTCACCAAGATTTTTGGGGAAAATGGCTGAAGAGAATTTCACTACAAACTATTTACAAACTTTCTACCCAACCCCGCCCTCAACTGCTGTCTTTCATATTTCTACCCCACACACATACATGCCCTTAAAGCTACAGCTTCGCCTAGCTACCAGGGTTCTGGTTCTCAATGGGGTTCAGATCAGGTGAACAAGGAGGCCATGTCATTAGATTTTCTTCTTTTATACCCTTTCTTGCCAGCCACGCTGTGGAGTACTTGGACGCGTGTGATGGAGCATTGTCCTGAATGAAAATCATGTTTTTCTTGAAGGATGCAGACTTCTTCCTGTACCACTGCTTGAAGAAGGTGTCTTCCAGGAACTGGCAGTAGGACTGGGAGTTGAGCTTGACTCCATCCTCAACCCGAAAAAGGCCCCACACCTTGCTGGCGTCTGAGTCGGACTGGAGCTCTCTGCCCTTTACCAATCCAGCCACGGGCCCATCCATCTGGCCCATCAAGACTCACTCTCATTTCATCAGTCCATAAAACCTTAGAAAAATCAGTCTTGAGATATTTCTTGGCCCAGTCTTGACGTTTCAGCTTGTGTGTCTTGTTCAGTGGTGGTCGTCTTTCAGCCTTTCTTACCTTGGCCATGTCTCTGAGTATTGCACACCTTGTGCTTTTGGGCACTCCAGTGATGTTGCAGCTCTGAAATATGGCCAAACTGGTGGCAAGTGGCATCGTGGCAGCTGCACGCTTGACTTTTCTCAGTTCATGGGCAGTTATTTTGCGCCATTTTTTCCACACGCTTCTTGCGACCCTGTTGACTATTTTGAATGAAACGCTTGATTGTTCGATGATCACTGTCACGGTAGCACCCCTCCAGACAACCATGTTTTTCCGTTCCTCAGTGCCCATGTTCCAGCTGAGTTATTTTCCCCTGTTCTAACTGTGTGTTTTACATGTATGGTGCCCTGTTAAAGAGCCTAATCCCTTGTACCCTTTCCCCAGGAATGTAGCTTCAGCAGCCACTTCAAAATAAAGGTTTATCCTGGCTGCTGAGCTCATTCTCTTCTTCAAAAGGTAGGCGGTTTTCCTATTGGTTGCTCAGACCAAGCCCCAGTGTAGGCACTGTTCTGATTGGTTGCTTAGTTAAATGCCCAATTTGCATATAATTGCTGATCTGTGGGGCACGTCCCCCGCTGGGGATTGGTTGCTACTAATCCTACCTTTCATCTGATTGGTTGCCAGGTACTGTCCTTTTGTGTAGGTGTGAAGAAGTTCTTTTGTTCAACTTTTGTTATCAAGATGTTTTCCTGTATATATGTCCTGTGTTTTGTGTCAATAAACAGTTCTTCTTGTTTTCCCAACACGACCAGTCTCGTCTGCTATGTTGGTGGAATTGCTTGCAGGGAAGCCTTGATCATAGCCCCGTTTGGCTATTGGATATTTACTGGACCTGAGGAGTGATTTTGTGGAACTGATTCCGGTAGGAGCTACCCATCTAGTAGCCCTCCCGTGACACTGGTGTCAAGAAGTGGGATCTCTCCTCCCAACACTGGTCCTTGGATTTATCAAGTGGATTATTGTTTCTTTTATTATGGCAGAAGCATACAAGTCCCTCACGGTGGCTGCGCTGCAAGACTTGCTTGCCCAAAAAGGCCAAGACACCGGAGGCTTGAAAAAGAACGAATTGGTGGCGGCTCTACTGGAACTTGAAAGGGAGGAGAGCCGCCCTCCCAGCCCGATTGTGGGGCAAGCAGCACACATCCCCTCCCGGTTCATGGAACCCCCTCGTGCTGAGAGTGATGAGATCTCACGGAGGGTAAGGGAGAGATTGGCGTTTTTTGGACTCAATCCGTCCGTAGAAATTGTTAATCGCATCATGGAAGTGGCAGAGCGGGAGAGAGAAGCCGAATTGGCGCACCAGAGAGCCACTATCTCTGGACCGGCCACAGAGGATTCACACTCAGTGCGCAGCACCACCTCTACGTGCCCGATCAAAGTTACCCACCAGTCCTTCAAACAGTTTGATGATGCTGTCGGGGATGTCGATGGATTTCTACAAGACTTTGAACGACAGTGCCAGCTCCACAAGGTGGACACCCAGGACTGGGTACCTATACTGGTGGGCAAGTTATCTGGGCGAGCTGCAGAAACGTACAGAGCGATCCCTGATGAATGGGCTAGAGATTACCCCGAAGTAAAGACCCGTCTGCTGGCCCGATATGCCATCACCCCTGATACATACCGTAGGAAATTCCGAGAGGCGAGGATGGGTCCAAGAGACACGTACACTGAGTGGGCACATCGCATGACCCGAGCCGCTACCAGCTGGATACAAGGGAGGCAAGTCACCACTTGGCAAGAATGCCTCCAACAGTTTTTACTGGAGCAATTTTTTCTTCATACGAGCACAGAGGTACGAGACTGGGTAAGAGACCAAGACCCCGTAAACCTGGAAGAGGCAGCAAAGCTAGCGGACAAATTTGTGGATGTCCGCCGCCCAGTCTCAAGACACCCTACCACAGCAGACCTCAGCCGCTAATGCACCGCCCCATGCCCCCAGCCTCCCCACCTACCCGACCCATGGGGTCTTATCCGAATAGGTCATACGCACCGAATGCTAGACCTAGTGGGGCTTCTACGGGATGTTTTCACTGTCGTCAACCTGGCCACATTCAGAAATATTGTCCCCAGCTACAGCCCAGGGCTCAACCCCATGGTCCTCGAAGGAACCAGTCCCCAGGCCCTTGGATGGCGCGCCAGGCTCAGTGCGTGAGCCGGACCCAGGATTCTGGTCCAGCTAACTCAGACCCAACTGTGGATTACAATTACTGTTCCCCGGAGCCTTTTGCCATACATGAGAGTTACTCAGATGAGGTCTATCTGGCTCAGCATCCTCGGAAGGACAACCGAGAGCACCACTACCAGCCCGTCACCATTAATGGGCAGCCAGCCGAGGGACTAAGGGATTCTGGAGCTACCCTCACACTGGTCCAGCCCCGTACTTTACCCCCTAACCAGCCAGTTAACTGCAAAGTGGATGTGCGCGTGGCTGGGGGGCAGGTACATCAGCTACCCATGACCAGGGTATACCTAAAGTGGGGCACTGGGGAGGGCTACAGAGATGTGGGCATCATGGAGGGCTTACCCACGGATGTACTGCTGGGAAATGATTTGGGCTATTTGGAGAGCCGGTATGTGCCTGAGATGGATTGTACAGTGGATCCTGCTTGCTTGGCTGTCACCCGTTCTCAGGCTAACCAACCTTCCGATTCTGGGACGCAGGTAAGCACTAACCCCGACGACCTACTCACAACTGACTCCCTACCATGGCTCCCCCCTGACGGTTTCCGTGCCCAACTGCTATCTGACCTCAGCCTTAGCCGCTATCGCAGCCGGGCAGAGACGGGAGAGAAAGGTACCTTCTCTGACCAGATTATATGGAGGAAAGACCTCTTATATAGGGCTACCCCAGGCAACACTAATGGTATTACCGAGGTTCCTCGGCTCCAATTGATAGTCCCCGCCATCCACCGCCCCGCTCTCCTCACCCTAGCCCACGAAGCCCCTCTATCCGGTCACCTCGGCGCCAGGCGGACAGAGTACAGACTCACCCGCACATTCTTTTGGCCAGGGATCTCCCGGGATGTTAAGCACCATTGCCGCACCTGCGAGCTGTGCCAGCGGGTAGGGAAGCGACCTGAAGCGTCACGAGTCCCCTTGCAGCCTCTACCCCTTATTGGGGAACCTTTCAGTAGGGTCGCCATAGATCTCATCGGCCCTCTTGCCCATCCTAGCAAGACGGGGAAAAGGTACATCCTCACAGTAGTAGACTTTGCCACCCGCTACCCTGAAGCCACGGCCCTGCCAAATATTTCTGCTGAGACAGTGGCGAATGCCCTTCTGGCTATATTCTCACGGGTAGGATTTCCCAAAGAAGTACTCTCCGATCAGGGCACACAATTTACCTCTGAGTTGCTCCAGCAGGTATGGACCCTCTGTGGGGTTAAGTCCCTGCGCACGTCCTCCTATCATCCACAAACGAATGGACTTTGTGAAAGGTTCAATGGAACCTTGAAACAGATGATCCGGACGTTCATAGCAGATCATGTTGACTGGGAAAAATTTATGCCCCATTTTTTGTTTGCTTACCGGGAGGTCCCACAGGAGTCCACAGGATATTCACCATTCGAACTACTCTATGGGCGAAGGGTAAGGGGTCCCCTAGATATTCTGCGGGAATACTGGGAAGGGAAATGCGAGTAAGAGGAGACTCCACTTATCACTTATGTAGTTGAGCTCCGGGAAAAATTAGACCGGCTCATGTCCCTAGCCCACGGGAACCTAAGGGCAGCCCAAGCCCGCCACAAGACCTTGTATGACCGCAACACTAAGCCCCGAGAGCTTCTAGTGGGTCAGTGGGTCCTGATGCTACGTCCTACCCGCCAAAATAAATTACAGGCTGCCTGGATAGGACCATACGAGGTTGTAGAGCGCAGGGGAGAGACAACCTACGTTGTCGCCCGAGGAGCCAGGGGTCAGACCCGGCGACTCTGCCACGTAAATGCGCACAAACCATACCTAGAACGTACAGAAGAGGTGTCCGCTATCTGTACCCCCTCGCACACGGAGGCAGGAGACCGGGCTATCCCAGACCTCCTTGCTGAGTCCGTCCACCCCGGGGATATTACCCAAGTCAAGCTCGGAGAACAGCTGAGCCCCATAGAAAAAGCCCAAGTATTCCCGCTGCTAAAGCAGCACCTCCAGCTGTTCTCTGCTCTACCCGGCATCACATCATTAGTCCAGCATGGAGTAGAGACTCCCGGTCAGAGCCCTCTCAGGCAACCCGCTTACCGGGTCCCTGAAGCAGTCAAGGGACACATTAGGAAGGAGCTTGAAGAGTTGAGGACCTTGGGAGTTATAGAACCCTCCCACAGCCCCTGGGCTTCTCCAGTTGTGCTAGTGCCTAAGAAGGACGGGACGACCCGCTTCTGTGTGGACTATCGTCGGCTAAATGAAAAGACGACCACTGATGCCTACCCTATGCCCCGAGTAGATGACCTGTTAGACCAGTTAGCGGGGGCGACCTGGGTTTCGACACTAGACCTTAGCCGGGGTTATTGGCAGATCCCGTTGACGGCAGATGCTGTCCCCAAGTCGGCATTCATCACCCCATTCGGCCTGTACCAATTTCGGGTCATGCCGTTTGGGATGAAGAATGCCCCAGCTACATTTCAGCGGCTGGTAGATCAGCTACTCGAGGGTCTGCAGGGCTATACCTGCGCCTATCTCGACGATATAGCGATCTTCAGTGACTCTTGGGACGAGCACCTCCAGCATCTGGATGTGGTATTGGGCAGAATACAGGCAGCAGGGATGACTATCCGCCCCGACAAATGCCAAATAGGTATGGGCGAGGTCCAGGACTTGGGACACCGGGTGGGGAGTGGGAAACAGCGACCTGAACCCGCCAAAATTGAGGCTATTGTCAACTGGCCTGTACCGCTCAATAAGAAGCAGGTCCTAGCTTTCTTAGGTACCGCAGGGTATTACAGAAAATTTGTACCCAATTACAGTTCTTTGGCCAAACCCCTGACTGACCTTACCAAGAAAACCCTGCCCCGGACAGTCCTGTGGTCCCCAGAATGTGGTGCTGCCTTTGAAGCCTTAAAAACAGCCCTAGGAAATTCTCCGGTCTTGGCCGCTCCTAACTTTAATCAACGCTTTTTGGTCCACACAGACGCTTCCATGTTTGGGCTCGGGGCCGTGTTGAGCCAGGTCAACAGCCAAGGAGAGGAGCACCCAGTAGCATACCAAAGTCGCAAGCTACTGGAACGGGAGGTGGGCTATGCTGCTATTGAAAAAGAGTGCCTGGCTCTTGTGTGGGCACTAAAGCGGTTCCAACCGTACTTGTATGGCCGGGAATTCACTGTCTTAACTGACCACAACCCCCTTGTGTGGCTGAACAGAGTGTCCGGGGACAATGGTAGACTATTGCGGTGGAGCCTATCCCTTCAACCCTTTAATTTTACAGTGCAATACCGTCCGGGAAAGGACAATAAAAACGCAGATGGCTTATCACGGCAAGAAGACGTGTGAGTCAACACCACACCCAGTGTTTTCCTCGCCACCTTCAGGCTTATCCGTGTGGACAACCCCGAGCTGGCTCTCTTTGAAAGGGGGAGAAATGTCACGGTAGCACCCCTCCAGACAACCATGTTTTTCCGTTCCTCAGTGCCCATGTTCCAGCTGAGTTATTTTCCCCTGTTCTAACTGTGTGTTTTACATGTATGGTGCCCTGTTAAAGAGCCTAATCCCTTGTACCCTTTCCCCAGGAATGTAGCTTCAGCAGCCACTTCAAAATAAAGGTTTATCCTGGCTGCTGAGCTCATTCTCTTCTTCAAAAGGTAGGCGGTTTTCCTATTGGTTGCTCAGACCAAGCCCCAGTGTAGGCACTGTTCTGATTGGTTGCTTAGTTAAATGCCCAATTTGCATATAATTGCTGATCTGTGGGGCACGTCCCCCGCTGGGGATTGGTTGCTACTAATCCTACCTTTCATCTGATTGGCTGCCAGGTACTGTCCTTTTGTGTAGGTGTGAAGAAGTTCTTTTGTTCAACTTTTGTTATCAAGATGTTTTCCTGTATATATGTCCTGTGTTTTGTGTCAATAAACAGTTCTTCTTGTTTTCCCAACACGACCAGTCTCGTCTGCTATGTTGGTGGAATTGCTTGCAGGGAAGCCTTGATCATAGCCCCGTTTGGCTATTGGATATTTACTGGACCTGAGGAGTGATTTTGTGGAACTGATTCCGGTAGGAGCTACCCATCTAGTAGCCCTCCCGTGACAATCACGCTTCAGAAGCTTTGCAATTTTAAGAGTGCTGCATCCCTCTGCAAGATATCTCACTATTTTTGACTTTTCTGAGCCTGTCAAGTCCTTCTTTTGACCCATTTTGCCAAAGGAAAGGAAGTTGCCTAATAATTATGCACACCTGATATAGGGTGTTGATGTCATTAGACCACACCCCTTCTCATTACAGAGATGCACATCACCTAATATGCTTAATTGGTAGTAGGCTTTCGAGCCTATACAGCTTGGAGTAAGACAACATGCATAAAGAGGATGATGTGGTCAAAATACTCATTTGCCTAATAATTCTGCACTCCCTGTATATATTGGTTTTATCGCCATAAGAAGGGCTTTCGTTAGATACCGTTATATTCATCATATCTTATGATTTACTACAAAAAAAATAATCATAAAATATGGTGAAAAAATGTAAAAACAAAAAAAAAAACTTTTTCTAAATTTGATCTAAAAATCATTACACAAATACAATCATTAAAAAAGACCCCGTCTAAATAGTTTCTAAATAGTGTCCCGAGTTTAGAAATATGGTTGTTTCCATGTTTTTTTGCAGTTTTTTTGCTACTTATAGGGAAATAACCAAAAATAGTGACCTTTTGACCCCCAACCCGAATTTAATTGTAACCCTAACCATTAATCTAACCCTAACCCTAGATTTTTAGCTAATTAAGTCTTTTTACAACGCATTGCTAGACAGGACTGACCTAGACCGTCCAATGTTGGCACGGGGTTAAATATGGTTTATTATATATATATATATATGTTAAATATAGAAAATTAGAAAACTATATACATGCATGCAAATAAATAAAACAATCTAAGTGTTTCACATGTGTCGGCGGTGTCTCGTATTTTCCTCTCCCCCCATGTCTGTCTGTCTGTCTGTCTGTATTTTCCTCTCCCCCCATGTCTGTCTGTCTTTTTTGGGGTAAGCTTAAAGCGCCGGTGGAAAAGAGGTACAAAAAGTTTACTTTTTCGTCTCACTTTGACAATACAGTTAATGTGAAAATGAATATCAGAAAATGTATATTATATATATATATATATACTCAATAAAAGCACCTAAAATATGTAGTATATTTAAAGACATAAAATTATTTTTCCATTTTGGCCCAGCAGGTGTAATTGTTATTTGTACTCAAGGATCTGTAGCACATTCACTGAATTGTATTTATACTTTCTTAGAGCATCACCTTTATATTTATACAACCCCCAATGTATTTGTACAATACCTGTCTATCTATTTAACCTATTTACATTGTGGTCTGCCTTTCATAGATTTTAGAAGAAAGAAAAAAAAAAAGGCAAACATCCTTTTATTTATTCATTAATGCTTATGCTTATGTGACAGTGAGCACACATGTACCTGCCTGCCTGGATGGCTGTATCATTTTGCAGTAAGAGAAGCAGAGCACAGTACCTGCTCAGCGTCACCTCTTTGCATGGCTCACAGGACACTGGCAAGAAACCCAGGCTGCTCGACAAGTACACACAGGAAGCAGCTTATCTCCGAGCCTTCACACGTGGCTTCCCTCTCACTCGCAAAGCCGACCCCCGAGCATGATCTCCTCCAATCAGTGAGCACATCATCCTGCAGTGCACGGCAAAACTCTTAAGGAGGCAGCTTCCTCAGGCACAGCCCACAATGTTTAGCTCTGTGCTTCCCTCCCTTACATGCAGAGGCGGCTCTAGACTTTGTGAGGCCTTAGGCGAAAGTCGAACATGAGGCCCTCACGGACACACATTATTTAATAAAATATATGCAAGTGATAATAAAAATGAACTGTAGAAAAATCATATTTCAAGATCAGACTCAAATCCCAGCTTCTAGAAATTAACAGCTCCTAGAATTTTATTTGTCTCATAATTATTCTACAAACATCTATAAACATTTGGTATAGATAAAATTGTGTGCGGCTGACATTGTTATTGCTGTGTCCTAAATGTGAACACTAACACATATCACACAGTCATTCATAGACACACTCAGTGAGCACACACTGACTCACAGACACACTCAGTCAGCACACAATCACACTCAGCCAGCACACACTGACTCACAGACACACTCAGAAAGCACACAATCACACACTAACAGAAACACTCAGCCAGAAGGAAAGGTGCTCAATGTTGAAAGTGGTCTCACAGACCACGTTGTGCTAGAAGATTGGCACTTTGTTCTTCCTCACAACACTGGATGCACTGTGATTTAGCCATTCAATATGCCAGGATTTTGCCCCTTAATATGCCAGGATTTTGCCACTCTGTGACAGGATTTTGCCCCTCATTATGCCACAATTTTGCCCCTCACAAATCCTAGAATTTTGCCTCTCAATATGCCAGGATTTTGCCACTGTATGCCAGGATATTGCCCCTCACAATGCCAGGATTTAGCCTCTCACTATGCCAGGATTTTGCCCCTCATTATGCCAGAATTTTGCCCCTCACAATGCCAGAATTTTGCCTCTCACTATGCCAGAATTTTGACCCTCACAATGCCAGAAATTTGCCTCTCAATATGCCAGGATTTTGCCACTGTATGCCAGGATATTGCCCCTCACTATGCCAGGATTTTGCCACTCTGTGCCATGATTTTGCCCCTCATTATGCCAGAATTTTGCCCCTCACAATGCCAGAATTTTGCCCCTCACAGTGCCAGAATTTTGCCCCTCACAATGCCAGAATTTTGCCTCTCACTATGCCAGAATTTTGACCCTCACAATGCCAGAAATTTGCCTCTCAATATGCCAGGATATTGCCCCTCACAATGCCAGAATTTTGCCTCTCAATATGCCAGGATATTGCCCCTCACAATGCCAGGATATTGCCCCTCACAATGCCAGGATTTAGCCTCTCACTATGCCAGGATTTTGCCCCTCATTATGCCAGAATTTTGCCCCTCACTATGCCAGAATTTTGCCTCTCACAATGCCAGAATTTTGCCTCTCACTATGCCAGAATTTTGACCCTCACAATGCCAGAAATTTGCCTCTCAATATGCCAGGATTTTGCCACTGTATGCCAGGATATTGCCCCTCACTATGCCAGGATTTTGCCACTCTGTGCCATGATTTTGCCCCTCATTATGCCAGAATTTTGCCCCTCACAATGCCAGAATTTTGCCCCTCACAGTGCCAGAATTTTGCCCCTCACAATGCCAGAATTTTGCCTCTCACTATGCCAGAATTTTGACCCTCACAATGCCAGAAATTTGCCTCTCAATATGCCAGGATATTGCCCCTCACAATGCCAGAATTTTGCCTCTCAATATGCCAGGATATTGCCCCTCACAATGCCAGGATATTGCCCCTCACAATGCCAGGATTTAGCCTCTCACTATGCCAGGATTTTGCCCCTCATTATGCCAGAATTTTGCCCCTCACTATGCCAGAATTTTGCCTCTCACTATGCCAGGATTTTGCCCCTCATTATGCCAGAATTTTGCCTCTCAATATGCCAGGATTTTGCCACTGTATGCCAGGATATTGCCCCTCACAATGCCAGGATTTAGCCTCTCATTATGCCAGGATTTTGCCCCTCACAATGCCAGAATTTTGCCTCTCACTATGCCAGGATTTTGCCTCTGTATGCCAGGATATTGCCCCTCGCAATGCCAGGATTTAGCCTCTTACTATGCCAGGATTTTGCCCCTCACCTCATTATGCCAGGATTTTGCCCCACACTGTGCCAATATGTAGCCACTCATTGTGCCAGGCTTTGCTCGTTTGTGCCACCCTCCTCCCCCCTTCCCTAGTACTTACCTCCATGCTGCTCTCCGCTGTTTCCTCCGTGCATCTTCTCTCCTGCACGGAGGAAGGAAGTTCCGGTCGCGTATTTTTTTTTTTTAAACTTTATTGCTCGGGTTCAATAGTTTAAAAAAAAAAAATAAAACGCGATCGGAGCTTCCTTCCTCCGTGCAGGAGAGAAGATGCACGGAGGAAACGTCCCAGGTTAGTGTAACAGGGAGCTTAACGGCAGCGTTAAGCTCCCTGATACATCAAAGGTAATAAGGTGAGTTAGGCAGCCGCGAGGCCCCCGTGAGTGCGAGGCCTTAGGCGGCTGCCTAACTCGCCTAATTAGAGAGCCGCCTCTGCTTACATGACATGCGCACAGGGACGGCACACACACCGCATGCGGAGGTTAGTGACTATTTACACAGTCACTCCCTCTGCAAATCGCAACTGCACTGCCATGCTGACAAAAGTAATCATTTTAAACCGGTTTTTACATTGCCGGTAATTAACTAATGGCTCTGAAAGGTTGATTCCCGGCTGTGCATATGCTTGGTTGTGTATTTTTACCTTGTGGCCACTAGAGGTCTCCCGCTTCCCATGTTATATCTGTAGTTTGGCGATAACTGAAAGTGCCTTTTATCATCACAGCCATGTGATCAACGTCAATCCTTTACATCACCACTGAGTACAACTTCCCATTGGCTGCATGGTGTGAGTCTCTTCCAATCACTGCTATGGACAGTGGAGGAAGCACATGTGGTGTTGCCCTGCAGCACTTGCCCCTTCCTCCAGATGAATGGCAGAATTTTTCTAACTGCTATTTAGCCAGCTGTATTGCTAGCTGAACTTCATTGGAATTGTAGTTCTATACTGGGCTTGTGGCGGCTACACTACACTTCCCACTACACTACACTACATAGTAACTTTGTGGTTATTGGCAGCAGCTCCCATGATATACAACCAGACAGTACTCTCTGAACACCATAGGAATGGTAGACTGTGGTAATGGTGGATAATCTTTACCAGTCCAGCTATTGTAACATTCCCATGATGCTCAGGTATATGCTGATCTGTTAGCTACTACTACCATGGTCATATAATTGTTCCTATTAATGGGTAACTAATATTGCCTCCAGACAGGAAAACAATTTCCTGGTGGGAGTTAAGAAAGTATTGGAATGGTAGAAGGGAAAAGCCGGGAGGATATTTTGCCCACTTCTCCTCCTGGTAAACATCCTACAGACACTCATGAGTAATAGGTATGAAAAGGAAGCACAAGCACCGGATGGACTCTCAGATTTCCAAGCATTAGCGCCTAGTCCTCTACTACCGTATTTGCTCGATTATAAGACGACCCTGATTATAAGACGACCCCCCCAAATTTGTACATTCCTTTAGGAAAAAAACTAAAAGCCTGATTATAAGACTACCCTATAGGAAAAAAGTTTAACTTGTATATATGTAAATTGCTTTTTAATATTTAATAAAAAATGTATATTATACAAATGCATTTCTTGTTTTTATTTCCTTTTATGTGCCAATGCGTCCTCTCTCCCCCTCCCCAGCTGTCTCTTCCCCCCCCCCAGCGTTGTCTCTTTCTCCCCCCAAAACTTCTCTCTCTTCCCCCTTTCCCTTGTCTCTATCTATCCCCCCTCCCCTTTTCTCTCTGTCCCCCTCCCTCCCCTTGTCTGTCTGTGTCTCCCCCCCCCCTTGTCTGTCTGTGTCCTCCCCCCTCCCCCTGTGTCTCTCTATCCCCCCTCCCCTTTTCTCTCCCCCCCCCCATCCCCTTGTCTGTCTGTGTCCTACCCCCTCCCCCTCCCCTGGTTTCGTTCCCTGGTGGCTAGTGGGGGCAGCCGGGGGATGTCTGCACGATACGTCCTCCATGCTGCCCGACACGGCAGTCTATTATGACGGACAGCTGGTCCGTCATAATAGACTGCCGTGTCGGGCAGCATGGAGGATGTCTTCACGTATCGTGCAGACATCCCCCAGCTGCCCGATTCTCCCTGGTGGCTAGCGGGGCAGCAGAGGATACAAAAAAAGGGAGAGTGCACAGCGCTTAAATGTAAAAAAGGGGGGGAAGGGGAAATAATGGAGGAATGTGTCAAAAAAATGAAAAGGCAGTGATAATAAGTATATAATAAAAATAAGGAGGAATAAAGAAACACACTAACCCGTATCAACTCCACACACAGAATAACCTCATATATGAACAAGTATGGAGGGAAGGATATCTCTCCAAATTGGGGAGGGGGCAAACCACTTAACAAATGTGGAAAAAGGATAGCAGCTAGTCTTAAACTGCAATGGACTGGACCACTGCAAAAAAGAAGCACAGGATTAATAGAAAGAGAGACAGCGCTAAAATATACCCCAAAAAAAACCAGACATAATTTATAAAAATAGAAAAGATTTATTGTCACAAAATATACATGTATATAAGGTAAAAAGACTATAGTTGAGTCTAGTACCACAATAATATAATATAAAGAAACAAATAGAGTAGAAAAAACACAAAAAAATAATATCAATAAGCGGTAAAGTAGAATAAAATAATATATAAAATATATATAGAGTGCACACTCACCCACCAGCTGAAGAAGTTTTTTTACGAAACGCGTCCTGAGGGGTGTCCTGTTTTTGTGTCTGTGCTTATAGTGTATATTTTATACATATGTTCTGTACCTGGCCAGGTGAACAACACTATACTAGCAGTGGGTAAGGTTGTACTACTCTATATATATTTTATATATTATTTTATTCTACTTTACCGCTTATTGATATTATTTTTTTGTGTTTTTTCTACTCTATTTGTTTCTTTATATTATATTATTGTGGTACTAGACTCAACTATAGTCTTTTTACCTTATATACATGTATATTTCGTGACAATAAATCTTTTCTATTTTTATAAATTATGTCTGTTTTTTTTTGGGGTATATTTTAGCGCTGTCTCTCTTTCTATTAATCCGGGGCAGCAGAGGATGTCTGCGCGACCCGGCTTTTTCATAGAAGCCCCGGCGGTCGTGCCGGGTGGCAGCAGGGGAGTCTGTGCTCATCGAGCAGACATCCCCTGCTGTTAGAGAGGGGGATCCAGGTCCCCTGCAGCTCTGCTAGGGACCTGGATCCCTGTCTTATAGTCTGACCTCAATTTGAGGTCAGATTATAAGACAACCTTGAATGTAAGACGAGGAGTATTTTTCAGAGCATTTGCTCTGGAAAAAAACCTTGTCTTATATTCGAGCAAATACGGTAATAAAGCTCTGCACTTTCCAATCTCCAATGGAAAATGTCTCCAATGCAGCTGAAGTCATGTACCATAGCATGACTTTCTGGCCCAGGAGCTACTAGGGGCTGCAGACATTCAGGCACCAAAAGGGGCTTGCCCAGCTGCCAGGGACTCTCAATATTATAGAGGGAAACATAGGCAGCTTGGGGATTAGCTACAACCAAAAGTAGGTCCCTCTCTGATTGGTTGCAAAAAACTCAGCACATTGAATAGGAGCGACCCTGATTGGCTAAGAGTTTAGAGGGATGTAGGCACCTCTCTGATTGGCTGAAAGTTTAAAGATCCAACATAAAGGGCTGAAACCACTCACACCCAAGGTTTCATTGGTTGCTCTTCCCCTGCCTTCCTTCTGATTGGTGGCTGACTATGGATATATGAAGTATCCTCGCTTGGCTTAAGTGGTGTGGCACTCTCTTGGATCGAGTCGTACTTATCTGAGCGCTCCTATTCGGTGTCGTTTGCTGGAGCGACATCGTCACCTGTTCCGCTCTCTGTTGGTGTTCCGCAAGGATCGGTCCTTGGACCGCTGTTGTTTTCCCTCTACACTACCTCTCTGGGAGAACTCATCCGCTCTTTTGGCTTTCACTACCACTTGTATGCGGATGATACTCAGCTCTACCTCTCCTCCCATGACCTCACTCCCTCTCTAGTGTCACGAGTAGCTGAGTGTCTGTCAGCCATCTCCGCTTGGATGTCTGATCGCTACCTGAAACTTAACCTCTCCAAAACAGAACTCATTATCTTCCCTCCCTCGACTGCTGTCCCTACACCTGGGTTCACGGTCAACGTTGATAATACTACGATCATACCGGCTGACCGTGTTCGATGTCTTGGGGTCACTTTTGACTCTGCTCTCTCCTTCCTTCCTCAAATCCAGTCCTTGGCCAGATCCTGTCGGCTGCACCTAAGGAACATTGCACGCATTCGTCCGTTCATCAGCGAAGAGACCGCCAAAATTCTAGTGCACTCGCTTGTGATCTCTTGCCTGGACTACTGTAACGGTCTTCTGACTGGACTACCTCTGGTTCGTCTGGCTCCCCTGCAGTCTATCCAAAATGCGGCTGCCAGACTCATCTTTCTTGCACGTCTGTCTGATTCGGCGGCTCCTCTCTGCAACGTCCTCCACTGGCTTCCCGTCTGCTCGAGGATAAAATTTAAAATTCTGTCATTAACCTACAAAGCCCTCCACTCCTCTGCTCCTACGTACATTTCCTCCCTTGTTAACCGCTACTTCCCTACACGACCTTTGCGCTCCTCACAGGGGTTAACACTCTCTTCTAATCTCATCACCACTTCTCACTCGCGTCTCCAAGATTTCGCCCGAGCTGCCCCCTCTCTCTGGAACTCCCTTCCCCGGAGCATCCAGCTCTCTCCCTCATTTTCAAACTTTAAAAAGTCCCTCAAAACTCATCTCTTTAGAGAGGCTTACTACCCAACCTAGCTGGAACACACACTCCCTCTTTGACCTATCCCACCTAATCCCTCCCATCCACTCTACTGTTACTACAACTTCAATCCCTCTGACCTCTTCAATCCCTTAATTGTGTCATGGACCCCATTCCCTCTAGATTGTAAGCTTACGAGCAGGGTTCTCTACCTCATGTACCAGTCTGTACTAGTTTGTCTAAATTAGTATGTAGTTCCTTTCTTTGCTCTGTACCAAGCGCTTCGAGAATTGGTGGCGCTGTACAAATAAATGTTAATGTAATGTAATGTAATAATCAAGATCGTTTTGAAGGGATCCACTTGATTTAGATCAGCTGGTTCCCCCTGGACTCACTCAACATTCAGTAAGGGTACTTGGGATTATTTATAATGGGTGTTTGGCCCTGAGTAGAGAGAGAGAGAGAGGCGTGAAATTCTGGAACACAGTCTGAGAGGAAGGCAAACAACAACCCAGAGATATTGGGTCGGTGGAACAATCTGGAGAGGAAAATCCATGGTAGACGACAGGATTTCTGCCGTGTAGAAGAGCAGTGGTAGAGAGCACTATATTGGAATAATAGCAATACAGTTTATATTGGTTTTATTATTAACTTTGTTAACAAATAATTGGTATTATTCCAATATAGCACTCATGTGAAAAGGTGGAGCCAGCACTGACGTGGTAAAATATGGCAAATACTCTTCGTTGAAGTCATTGACAGCCCATATTTTTTTTTTTTTAAATGCATTTCTTCTATCAATTTTCTTCCTATGCTCCCTTCACTTCATTTTGTCTGCCCGCCTTTTATTACTGGCCCCACATCCCTTGCTACAGCACCTGACTGCTAAACCCAGATACCTTGCCACAGAACCACATTGCAGCACCCAGCTTGCACCCACTGGTCTTGCCAGAACATCTAGATTGGACCCACAGGGTTTGACAGAACAACCTAGATTGCACCCACAAGACCTGCCCGAGCACACAGATTGCACCAAGTTTGCCCCAGTACCCATACTGCACACTTAGGACTTGCCCAGCACCTAGCTTGCACATACAGGACTGCCGCAGAGTGTACACATAGGACATGCCCAAGCACCCAGATTGCACAAATAGGACATACCCCAGCACCAATACTGCACACATAAGACAGCTTTGACAAAGTGCCAAAACGTGTAGGTGTCTATGGTACAACGGGTGGCAGTATGCTTTTATAGGATTACGTTACAGCTTACCACCCCGTCTGGAGTCCAAGCTCTTTCTACTGCTGCCGTCGATATCTCCTCAGGTATTATCTTCATTTTTTCACACGTAGGACTTGCCCCAAAACACCTAAGTTAAATCCAAGAGACCTACCCTGGACTTAACTGGTGTCTACTGGTGGGCAGCTTCATGCCTGGATGGCACAGAGATCCTCTCAGGTCTCCTTCTGGAGTCTGAGCACTGGGAGGTCACATGAGCCCTGAGAGGTTGTTTTCATCCAAAGATGCCTTTGTACCTGGGCAGTGCATAGCTATGGAGATGTCTCCTCACCAGCTTTCTCTCTGCAGGGATATTTTGATCTTTACATCCAGCGTCTCTGGTGCACTCTGGGCAGGGGCATAACAATCACAGTCACAGTGTTGCAATTGCAAACAGCCTGCCACATCCAAGCTGTCAGATCCAGCATGCAGGAAGGGACATCTCAGCCAGCTCCTGCATGCTGGATCTGTCTGTATGGAGGAGACAGAGACATAGCAAGCTGTCAGGAGACAAGGATGGCTCCAGTAAGTTGTGGAGAAAGAGGCTGTTTGGCAGGCTAGTTTGGCAAAGAGGCTGTTTGGAGGGGGGGGGGTAGGCTAGTAGCAAGACAATATGGGCATCTATGCTGACAGAAAGAGCTTGTTTAGGGGGCATGGTGGGCACGGAGAGGCTGTTAGGGGGCTATGGTGGCAGAGAGGGTAGTGAAAAAAAGAGCTGTATAGGGACTAGGGTGGCAGAGAGTGTCTTTTTGTGGTGTTTGGGTGTCATAGAGGGACTATTTGGGTGGCTATGGTGGCAGAGGGTATTTAGAGGGCCATGAGGACAGAGGTGGGCTAGGGTGGCAGAGAGGGGCTATGAGGGTGGCTATGGTGATAGCCTGTTTGGGAGCAAAAAAAGATAGAAAGACCATTTACCAAGTAAGTCGTCAGTACATGGCCAATTAGTTGGTATATTTTGGTAGTGTTCTCTCTCTCTAAACTTATGATTATATTCAAGACAAGTGTGAAATGTGCCATAGTTTCTCCCTCTTCTCACACCAAGAGATTCTGCTGTTTGTGTTGCAATAAGAGCTGGCAAGGGGGTAGGAAGGCAATTTCACCCATGCTGCACTCTAATCTCGCTCAATAGCCAAGGGCTTCACCACTTTTAAAAACAGTTGGTAATAACTTTGATCTTTCTATTCAATTTTCTTATCTGTCTATCAATCTCTGTATCTCATCTGTCAGTATATCTGTCTATCAATCTCTGTACCTTATCTGTCAGTATATCTGTCTATCAATCTCTGCACCTTATCTGTCAGTATATCTGTCTATCAATATCTGTACCTTATCTGTCAGTATATCTGTCTATCAATCTCTGTACCTTATCTGTCAGTATATCTGTCTATCAATCTCTGTACCATATCTGTCTATCAATCTCTGTACCTTATCTGTCAGTATATCTGTCTATCAATCTCTGTACCTTATCTGTCAGTATATCTGTCTGTATATCAATCTCTGTATCTTATCTGTCAGTATATCTGTCTATCAATCTCTGCACCTTATCTGTCAGTATATTTGTCTATCAGTCTCTGTACCTTATCTGTCAGTATATCTGTCTATCAATCTCTGTACCTTATCTGTCGGTATATCTGTCTATCAATCTCTGCATCTTATCTGTCAGTATATCTGTCTATCAATCCCTGTACCTTATCTGTCAGTATATCTGTCTATCAATCTCTGCACCTTATCTGTCAGTATATCTGTCTATCAATCTCTGTACCTTATCTGTCAGTATATCTGTCTATCAATCTCTGTACCTTATCTGTCAGTATATCTGTATATCAATCTCTGTACCTTATCTGTCAGTATATCTGTCTATCAATCTCTGTACCTTATCTGTCAGTATATCTGTCTATCAATCTCTGTACCTTATCTGTCAGTATATCTGTCTATCACTCTCTGCACTTTATCTGTCAGTATATCTGTCTATCAATCTCTGCACCTTATCTGTCAATATATCTGTCTATCAATCTCTGTACCTTATCTGTCAGTATATCTGTCCATCAATCTCTGTACCTTATCTGTCAGTATATCTGTCTATCAATCTCTGCACCTTATCTGTCAGTATATCTGTCTATCAATCGCTGTACCTTATCTGTCAGTATATCTGTCTATCAATCTCTGTACCTTATCTGTCAGTATATCTGTCTATCAATCTCTGTACCTTATCTGTCAGTATATCTGTCTATCAATCTCTGTACCTTATCTGTCAGTATATCTGTCTATCAATCTCTGTACCTTATCTGTCAGTATATCTCTCTGTCAATCTCTGCACCTTATCTGTCAGTATATCTGTCTATCACTCTCTGCACCTTATCTGTCAGTATATCTGTCTATCAATCTCTGCACCTTATCTGTCAGTATATCTGTTGACCCCTCAGAGCAATAGCTCACATGGTAACATAATAACGATTGATTGAAACATGTAAACATAGTGCCTTATTGATGCACTAGGGATATGGAAATGGTAAAATGGTTTGGATCACCATTTGTGTTGGCATTAGGTTTGCTGAGTGATTGTATTTAAAGATCCCACCCAGACAGTATTTTTTCAGCAAACTGGAAAAAATGAATTTAAGGAGAATGTTAATGATCACTATTGTTCTGTACTGCAGTGTGCACTTTTACCTGGCAAAGAAGGAAGAAAAATGTAAAGTCATCCTGACTCAGCAATCAGCTGACTGGGACAGGACTGTACACACTGCACAGAAACTTCCCTGTATGTGCGAAATGCTTCACATACTAGATAACACTGAAAAGAGTTATAAGAGGGGTTACATAGAGTAAAAGGAGGAATTATAGGGAGCGTTATATGGAGTAATAGGAGGAGTTATAGGGAGAGGTTATAAAGAGTAATAGGAGGAGTTATAGGGAGAGGTTATATGGAGTAATAGGAGGAGCTATAGGGAGGGGTTATATGGAGTAATAGGAGGAGTTATAGGGAGAGGTTATATGGAGTAATAGGAGGAGTTATAGGGAGGGGTTATATGGAGTAATAGGAGGGGTTATAGGGAGAGGTTATATGGGGTAATAGGAGGAGTTATAGGGAGGGGTTATATGGGGTAATAGGAGGAGTTATAGGGAGAGGTTATATGGAGTAATAGGAGGATCTATCGGGAGGGGTTATATGGAGTAATAGGAGGCATTATATGGAGTAATAGGAGGAGTTATAGGGAGGAGTTATATGAGTAATAGGAGGAGTTATAGGGAGGGGTTATATGGAGTAATAGGAGGAGTTATATGAAGTAATAGGGGGAGTTTTAGGGAGGGGTTATATGGAGTAATAAGTATATACAGCAATTTGGATTTTATGAAGTAATACGAGCAGTCATAATATCGAGCTTAATAAGAGGGCGTTTGTGTAAGTGGGAGTGTGTGTGTGTGTAAGTGGGAGTTTGTGTGTGTGTATGTGTGTAATTGGGAGTCTGTGTAAGTGGGAGATCAAAGATGGGGAGGAGAGAGAACAGATATGGCAAGAGGGAAGATATATGGGGAGGCGAAGAAGAGGGAAAGAGATATAAGGAGGAGGAGAGATAACAGATATGGGGGGAGAAAACAGATATGGGAAAGGTGAAAGAGATAACGTATTTGGGGGCGAGGAGAGAGAACAGATATGGTGTGGTGAGAGACCGACAGACTTGGAAAGGGAGAGAGACCTAAAATGTTTTTCTTTTTAATGCCAATGTTAAAAGTTTAAGTTTTATTCGGTGCCCACTTCAAGTCGTGGCAGTTCTCCTATTTTTGTGAATTTTGCTGGATTGAGTCTTTACCTCCATGATTACTCTGACTGCTATAAGGGATCGGATGTCAAAATACAAGATGCGCTATTTTCATTACTATTCCTGTTGAAGTTTGGGGTACTTTTTGTATTTTTTCGGGGTTGGAGAGAGACAGACATGGCAAGGAAGAGAAAAGAGACAAACATGGGAAGGAGAGAGACATACATGGAGGGAGAGGAAAAATACAGAAATGAGGGGAGGGGGGCGCCACGGGGGTTGCCCACACAGGGCGCCTTAACACGCAAGGCCAGCCCTGCTCACTTGCATTCTACAATCTGCAGGGGAGAATGTAACAGCTATATGTGTCCAGCAAAAAGGAACTGGTTGACCTGGAAAACCTAGCTGTGCATTTGAAGGAAAAGCCTGTACAGGCTCCTGTGTATGCACATATTGCAAGTATAATTGTTGTAGCGGGACGGCTACCCAAAGCTGCAAGCACCTCTGCCCATTGTAGGAAATCACCTTCTTAGCCCCCGAATATAGCTCAGCATTCACACAGCAAGTCTTTCCTGGAACCTTGCTCTTTGTACCCAAATAGCAGACAAGACCACTAGCCGTTAGGTACAGCAAGAATGAACGACAGCTTTATTGGATCAGAAACAGAATCTTATTTACAGACATAAGTTAACATAACTCAACCCACCTATTAACATACAACCAAACCAAAACCAAACAGCAATCAACCAGCATTGCTACAGATATAGAAAGCCACATCATAATCAGCTTAACAGTATATTCAATTAACACAGAACAATGGATGTTGGAGTAAACTATCAATCATTGTCACTGACTCCTCTGTGACACATTGTAATCCTTAAGAGTGATCCCCTCACAGAATTATGCATTACACATAAACCAATACACAAACAGAATCTGACTAAATAACCATATTAAAGTATAGAGTTATAGCACATAAGCCAGGGTGAGTCAGGATTACAGAGGGCACAATCTGGGTGCATGAGTAAAGTCAATGCAAAGTGCAAACTTACCCACTGTACCCAAATCCCCCAAAACAGAACCCCTTTTTGATGCCAGGGACCATCATCTATTGGGAGGTGTTTGGCCCTCAGGCCCTCCAAGTACCCCAGTCATGGAGGCTATCAGGATTCACTTTGTGACAGTTATCATTTGGGAGTCTTAGCTTTTTGCTTCTTTGAAACACTTTAATTTTTTTTTTTTTTTTACTTCTAGATTCCAGCCAAATGCTGAGACCTGATTTTTAGAATACATTCAAATGCTAATAGATGCATATATTTTCATAATTATTTAACTACATTATTCCTTTCAAAAGTAGGTCATTTTCATTTTTCAACCGGTCCACTAAGGCTGGAAACAAAATGGCTTCTTCAATCTATGGATATGTTTCAATGAAAATCAACTAGGTGGATCTGTCCCTTTAACGAAAGGCTAAATCGAATCTCTTCCCTGGATGCAAAACTACAATACACACCACTGCCTCATCACAAGATAAACTTTGACTTCATGGTCACCAAAATGACTGGCTGATTCACTATTTACTGCTGGGAATTTCCCAACTGATTTGTCTTTTTTTCCCTTCCTTTAAGCTATGTACAGTGCATGCATAAGTAAGAGATATTTTTTTTTGTAATCTCTTATTAAAGGAGCAGTTCCACAACCAGTGGACACACTTAAAGGCTTTAATGAACTATGCATATGTTTTGGTGATGTGGCTCTCACAGATTTGAAGGGGTGGAGCTTGGAGTGGGTGGAGTCACTCATCTCATGACCCTGCAGCTCCAGGGTGCTCGAATGTCTGGAGATCGTTTACCTGTGTATTCCTTCTAGACCTAAACCATTTATGCACAATGCTGCCTGTGCACAGTGCCAAGCATTGCACATAGGCAGTAACAATGCCAGGACACAAATTTGTCAGAACCTATAAAAACGGAACTGTCCCGGCAAATCCAAGCCCGTTGGCAACTATGATTTAAGCTATAATTAAAGTAGGCCTCAGGCACTGTTTCTCGTCCAACAGGAAGAAGTTGCTACATTTCTTCCACAGGTATTGTGGCAAAATATACGTTTTTGTTTAACCAAAAAGTGTAAACATTTTAAACATGATTACTTTAACGTAAGAATCCAAATAAAGTGACTTAGTGAGCCCTCCATGCCTGTATTTCTGTAGAGACCAGGCAGACATTTTGTTCAGAATCTTGGGTCAGATGAAGGAGAGCCCCCTGGTAGTGCTCTACGAGCAAAGAGGGCTCAGTAAAATGCTTAATTTTTATAATTTCATTACAAAATGTATATTTGAAATGCCTGCAATGGTAAATAAAGAAATAAGAAATGAGCAATTGATTTAAAACCAAAAATTGTGCAAAATCAGATTCTTTACACCAGAAAATATTGGGAAATATTTATCAAAGTCAAATGTGGGGCAAAGTTGTAAAAGTGGTCCAGTCCCCATGGAAACCAATGACTACATCATTTTTATACATATCCGTGTGTCATATATGGCCACACCGTTGACAAAAGAGTTGGGTTGGCACCTTTTCTGCAAAAACATACTGGCCATGCTATTGCCTTCATAGACAAAACATTGGCCTCAAGTTAATTTATTACCAGCCTACCGGTAAAATATTGGCTGGATGTCAACATTACAAAGCATTAACCACTGAGCCACTCTATCCCAACTCCTGGTCTGCCAGGCTGGACTGTGGAGAAAGGAGACTTTGATACCAACTTCCTAGGTCTCTTCTTCAAGCATAAAAGGGTCTTGTGCCCAAAATGCATCTTCCAATTATTAATGCATAGTAATGTCCTTTCAAAGTACTTTAAAATACATGATTTACATTTTGCATTGCTTAAAAAGTAAAATACTTACAGCTAGATGAAATTGTGAAATTACAGCAGTTTGCAAGAAACCAGGACTGCCCACACTAGATGAGTAAAAGTCAATGTCCTTTTTTTTTTTTTTTTCTGGAGCAGGAACGGATGAGAATAATTGAACATGACAATCAAGATATAATCATATTCTAGCAGGTATAAAAAAAAGCCTACAAAGTAAACGTAGCCTTAGTTTTGTCTCTGTTTCTAAGCTTGTAATACTCTCTATGTACTGGCACACGCACATGTTGGCTCTGAAACTAAACAAAAGTGTATTAATGTCTGTAGGTTGAAATAAAGGACAAAGCATAAAGGAGGGTGGTGAATTACTCCATACAGAGATGGATCAAATTCGTCAAATCATTTTATTGAAAGAAATATGGCACAAGGCAATAGTGTACAGCAAAACAAAGCTTGACATGTTTTGCACAATTAGTGTGTAAAACATACATACTGGTAAATACACCTGGAAATGTGAACATGATCATTCTGGGAATTTATGGGCAGACATCCAGAAATCTGTTCAAGATCTTTTCTCAGAAAGCAAGTTTTTTTTTTTTTTTATCAACAGGAATGTTACACAACAGAATTAAAATGCAAAAAAGCCATCGCCTCATAAACAATAATATCATTTATTCTATAGAGTGGATCACGTGGGAGAAAGAAGCAAAAAACTATTTTTAAATAAAATTAAAAGAAGAAATTAATTTATGTTACAAAATACTGTACATTTGTCCAAGCGTTCCAGCAATTAAATGGAATTCCACTCCAGAAAGTGGAAGAGGCAGGATTTAATAAATATATAATAATCCCCCACACTATTAAAATACAATTGTATGTAAATATGTTTCCAATTGGCTACTGGTCAAAGTCATTGAATGTATCAATCCAGACAATATGACTCTGGCGTTCTATAACCAGTTATGACTATAAGGACTTAACTAAACTGTGTGGTCACTCCACTCTGGAAAAAAAATGGGCAATTAAATGCATACACTTTAATAATAAATATGCATTTATTTGTGCAATCTGTAGCTCAAAGTAAAAAGTGAGAGTCGTCTGCATCTCCTGGCAGACCACTGATTCCCACTGAAATGCATAGGGATGCTTAACTGCACATAAGCTATCCTCCAATTCCTGCTGTCAAAAATATAACAACACAGGCATGCAATTACTAGCTTCTGAATGACGTTGTACACAGCAACTGACAACCCAGTGCATCTGCACTCATCCCTCTTGCAAGTAAGCAAAAACAGAGAGAATTCTAGAGCAGGTTCCTTTGCAATAGTTTCCTACGGAATGCTGCCTGGAGTGTCCCTTTAATTACATGGCTGCAGCCCAGGGCAACCAGCTTGGAAAACTGTAATCTCTACGAGAAACCTGGACCATTGCCAGCTGTGCCAACTGGGCAGGATCCATCTCCCATGAGATGAGGTAGTATTTGTGTGAACATGCTGATTGAGTAACCTGGGCGTTCAGAAAACCTGTTGGTAAAACCAAGTTTAAGAATTCAGTGCAGTTAGAGATAAAATATTATTGTTCAACTTAAGGTAGTAGTAGGCGCATGGAACTGTTCTTCAGTTGGTGATGGCAAATATTATACGCAACTGCAGGGTAAATAATGCATGGTATCAACATGGTCTGTCTGCTATACTTACTAAACAAAATAATGACGATCTTTTTAAAAGGCCACAGGTTATCTGCCCCTGGAAAATGTTGGTCCCAGTGTTTAAATGAATTTATGATCATAACTGATAATAACTATACATACAAGAAACAATGTATACAGATCGATCAGTCTGCCGCACATATAAACACGGCTGTGCACACAGTTCCTTATCAGCCACCCATTAATTACGATACAATGACACACTTACAAGTCGCATGAGAAATCAGCTGCCCTGGCCGAACTTTCATTTCCCCGAAGGTTCCAAAAGCTTCCCGCGTCGCAGCCAATCAGCGCCCGTCCTGCTCTGCACAACACAGTAGACGCCCTCCTTTGGCTTTGTGACGTCACGGCGGCCACGCCTCCACTCTCTTATTGTGACGCTGGGTCCTGCTGCTTAGTCACGGTGACTGCTCTAGAGTATGGCGGGGGTGGCTGAAACCGGGGGACGGTGAGTAGCACAGCCGGGATAGAGGGGTGGGATATACCACTGCTAATGGAGGCGGGACATAACGGGGGATATGAAGCCAGGGGCAGCTGGAAAGTAGTGCTGTGTTTAGGGGTTACCAGGTAGATCAAATGCTGCCACTATGCTTAGCTTAATGGCGAAAGCATGGACTGTGGCGCCGTGCTTAGCAGGAACCTGTGACGTGTAAATGGTGGGGTGGGAGGGGGAGAGGAGGTTAGGAAAATAGACCTCTCTATGGCTCCCCTAAGGTTTGTTGGGTGACCTGCTTGAGCACAGGTTTGCCACTTGGTGACAGATTCCATATGTTTTCAAGAAGGTTTACATCTTGTCCAGTCTGGGGTATTTAGGTCAAAACTGGGAGGAGGGGGGGGGGGGGGGATAGTATATAAAAGGGGGTAGTGTCTTTAAGGATATTGGTGGGTGGTCTGAACCCCTAAATGGTATGCTTGAGTGAATGGGGGGGGGGGGGGTTTGAGCTGTGTGATGGCCAGTCTTTGGGTCTCCAGGAGTTGTGGGCTATGGGTCGCATGATATTTGGCATTCTGAGCTGGATGTGGAACATGCATATGACTCATGGAAACATACGTGTTGTTATTTGTACTATAGAATGACCCTTGCACTCATCTAGTAAAACTGTTACGCCAGGGAGCCATGTCTCCTAAAATCCATACTGGCTGACCCCCAACTTATCTGACACTATGGAATCACTACTTTCCATGGCTCCTAAAAATAACACGGCTGGTTCCTTAAATTGTTTCCCTCCCAAAGTCCACGGATCTTTGTGCAGCTCTGATATACACGTTTATGAGCAAAAACTTTAAGCAGGTCTATTTTCATCTCGCCCTGTCCCACCCGATACAGGCAGGATGAGTCAATCCCCCATCCACTCTCGCTAGCTGCAGCAGATTAGGACCTTTATGATATTATCCTGTGCCAAAGCACATCATGTATGTGTCATTTTATGTGTTGCCACACTTTCAGCATACCCCAATGGGCATCTGCCCATTCTACCTAGTGGCCAGCCTGGGCCTACTCACCAGTACTGGACTGGCTAAGCTAAATTAAACCAATAACAATTTTTTTTATTTCCTCTACAGGTATAAAACAAAAAATGAACTAGCGAGCGTCACCTGGGGCCTTATTAGAAGTGTTTAACCTGATATTTCGCATACACCAATGTGGATTTAATTTTAGAAATGGACACTGCGTGAAGATAACTCATCATGCAATAAACCTTTTTTTTTTTTTTTTTGGTGTCAAAAGCTATCACTTATTAAACCTTTTAAACATGGTATAACCCTCCCCTTGATTTCAAATGTTATCTTTTCGACTCCGAAAAACACTGTCACTTTTTCCCTGCCATTTACTAGTATTTTTCTGCTGTGGGATTCTGTGTCCCATGAAACCCAGGATTATTTCCAGTGTCTAAGAATTTTCGTCATTTTTTTTTTTTTTGTTCAGGATTCCTACTTTTACGAGGTAAATACACCCGAACATAGTTTCTTTTTTTAAAACATTTTTTTTTTGTCTTATAAAATTTATGAAGTTTCACTTCAGATTTGATATTTAAGACACTTTAGAAAAACGGTCAGTCTAATTTTTTTTTTTTTTTTCTTTTGCATCAATTTTTTTCTTTTTTCTCCACTATCCTTCAATAATGTGCGATTGAAAGAATTTGAGTAACACTGGCTGGGATGTACGCCACAGAGTGTCAAGCGGAAGTCACGCCCTCCCACAGCAATGGAAACAGTCAGTTTCAGTATAGTCTGGCGGACCATACCAACCAAGCTTTCCAGATCATGAATGAGCTACGACTCGGACAGCAGCTATGTGATGTGACCTTGAGGGTCAAATACAATGACCTCCAGGCAGATTTTGTGGCCCATAAAGTTGTCCTGGCTTCCAGCAGCCCTGTATTCAGAGCCATGTTCACAAACGGGCTCAAGGAGTGTGGCATGGAGACTGTGCCCATCGAGGGCATCCATCCCAAGGTGATGGAGCGCCTTCTGGAGTTTGCTTATACGGCCAGCATATCTGTTGGCGAGAAATGCGTGATCCATGTGATGAACGGCGCTGTCATGTACCAAATGGACAGCGTTGTTAAGGCCTGCTGTGACTTCCTCATCCAACAGCTGGATCCGAGTAATGCCATCGGGATAGCCACCTTTGCCGAGCAGATAGGCTGTCTGGAGCTTCACCATAAGGCCCGGGAATACATCTACATGAACTTCGGAGAGGTGAGATATACTGATCTAGGGAACTTGCGCGCTGAGGTGCGAGACAAGGATTTGCAGCAGGGCTGATGTTCCTGGGGGGATAAGCCAAATGGCAAATGATTTCGGTAAACTATAAAAAAGTGGCAACTGACATTTAAGGCGGACAAGTGCAAGACTATGCACCTTGGGCGTAAAAACCCAAAAGCAGAACATAGAATATTTGGTACAGCCCTAACCTCAACATCTGAGGAAAGGGATTTAGGAGTAATAATTTCAGAGGACTTAAAGGTAGGTAGACAATGTAATAGAGCAGCAGGAAATGCTAGCAGAATGCTTGGCTGCATAGGGAGAGGTATTAGCAGAATGCTTGGCTGCATAGGGAGAGGTATTAGCAGAATTCTTGGTTGCATAGGGAGAGGTATTGGCAGAATGCTTGGTTATATAGGGAGAGGTATTAGCAGAATGCTTGGTTGTATAGGGAGAGGTATTAGCAGAATGCTTGGTTGTATAGGGAGAGGTATTAGCAGAATGCTTGGTTATATAGGGAGAGGTATTAGCAGAATGCTTGGTTATATAGGGAGAGGTATTAGCAGTAGGAAGAGGGAAGTGCTCATGCCATTCATTGTACAGAGCACTGGTGAGACCTCACTTGGAGTATTGTACGTAGTACTGGAGACCGTATCTCCAGAAGGATATTGATACTTTGGAGAGAGTTCAGAGAAGGGCTACTAAACTGGTTCATAGTTGAAGGATCTAAACATGTATAGCTTGGAGGAAAGACGTAACATGGTTGATATGATAGAGGATACTTAGAAAAACTACCACAACAAGAGGACATAGTCTTAAATTAGAGGGGCAAATATTTAAAAGTCCTTGCAGTGGTAGAGGTTAACACAATGAAGGAGTCTGAGCATGCATGGAATAGGTATAAGGCCATCCTAGATATAAAACATTAGGCGAGGGTGTGCAAACTTGATCTGAAAATGATTTACTTGATACATTAGCAGCCAGATATGAAATTTCACAGCAGTTGAACCATATAGAATAAAAGAGAAAAAGATGTGAAAATTCCTAGAAGTTATTTTCAAATACATTTAGTGCACCCTTACCTGTTTTTTTGTTTGTTTTTTTACTATATAGCCAAACTATTAGAATGCTATAAAATGTGTGTGTGTGTGTGTATTATTAGTTTATAATTTGTACACCATGCAGTGAGTGTGAGCCCAGCAGAGCTTTCCGTTTAATGTTTTACTGGTTCTATAGCATTTTCTAATAGAAACCACCTGTATTGATCTGTCCCACGTGCTACACCCATCAACTTACCGTACATTGCCGCTCTCTTTCATAATGTCTTTGCTTATCTCAAACAACATAGTGGAAATATACAGAAAAAACATTCCCTTGTTATCCCCAGCAGCCCCTTGACACATTCTGTAACATCCATACTGTTTACTCCTAACTTTTGTGATTTTAATTTTTTCCCATCAAATTCTATGGAAAGTTCCATTACCCTGGCACCTAAAGAGGAAAAAAAAATAACCAGACTGGCTTCTGAATTGGTCAATCTGGAAACTTGTCAAGCCCTGCAATAATGAGACCTCACAAGTCTGACCTCTGAGTGATGTCTGTTTATAGGGAGACAGACTTCTACCCTATCAGTTGCTGACTTTTTTTTGTGACAGATTTGTCACATCTCACAATGCATTTGTGGAACACACAAATACCTCCCGGCAAATCAGGGGGCGGAATCTACCGCGCATGCTTGGCAGCACCGTCACTGCCCAGCTGGGAAAAAAGCACAACTGCGCATGTGCACAGTGCTGCACAGTATTCCGTCTCAGGAATTGCGGTCCTCAGTCCTACTGTCCCGAAAAGCAGGACGGTGGTAGAGCTCAGCGGGACAGACTTCCCAAATCAGGACTGTCCGGTGAAAAGTGGGACAGTTAGGAGGTATGCACCTGTGGGCCTTGTAGGCCTATAGAAGTGATGGCTAATCTTGCCAATGATCAGCCTGTCCTAATGCATCATGGGATATGTAGTTACCAAACAAGAGCAGTGCCAAGGTTAGCCGTCACTTGTCTGTGGAGTTCTTTTGTACAGTCGCATGATTAGGTACAGGAATTTCTTCTTAATGAAGGTCCTCTGTTTTGTCAGCCCAGGGGATTACGGCTGGTGCTGAAGGTGTTAATTATGTGTGTCCATTACCTTGGGTTATCTGGTGAGAGCCGGTCACCTCTGGAGACTGATATGATCTCAGGTGAATTTAAACTATTTTCTCCTTCCAAAATCCAAGCCCTTTTCACAGTGTAATTTAAGGGTTTACTCAATAAAGAGACATGGGAATTTTAGGCCAAATTTGCCCTTTCATCTTCTTTCACATTTAATGTTTGAATGTTCTTCACTGATTTTTGTGTTTTTTTTTTTTTTTATTTTTACTTTTCTTTTTCCATATACGAAATGCAGGATGCTCAGGCCTATTATTACACCTGACTTGTGTGTCCTGCTTGCTAAATTTGGGCTGATATCCTAAGAAAAAAGGATCCCTTCTGCTGGCACTTAATGTTTTAGGATTGTTTTACAGGAACCGGTTTTATATGGAGTGTATAAATATTTGCCAAGCCCTGGCCTAATGTAAAAGTGACATAGTGTGAAAGGGACCAGTTTGATCTATACCTTGTGATGCCAAATAGAGGTTCTCACTGCTGCGGATTTGAAAATAAAAATCAGATTTTGTGTACGGGCAGGCTAGATGGCTTAGTGTATTTTGAATTTAGGAGCCAACCTGACTATTTTGGTGGCCCAAATTATATTCTTACTGAATATTCTAGTTGTTTTTTAATTTGCCATTTAATAGGGCAGTATAATTTGTCTTTTCTAAAAAGTTAGTTTTAACTCGCTCTACTGACTTATTCTTTTTTGTTTGTTTGTTTGTTTGTCTTTACCATCTATTTTAGTGACTTTATTAGTCTGCCTAAACCTCATTCTCTTGGACTATTATAAGAAAGCAATGCTTACATACTGAGCAACGCTACAAACGGCCAAAGAGAGACACTTTTGACTCCCTGATTAATGACCAACTGACCGCTAAGTTTGGTAATCCTTTAGAATAAGAATAATGCATTTTATTTACAAAAAAACTGATATGTAAACATATTTACGTTTTTTTAATGGCACATCTAAAATTCGAGGACAAAAGAGAAAAACCCAGGTATTTAGCTCAAAAATAGGGATACTTTAGAGGCGTGCTATTAAATGGACTCCCGCGAAATCCAAGAACGTGGTTATAGATCGGCTGTTTATGGAGATGTTTAGTGCCACATTCGGATCTCCTGCCCTCGTTTCTCTAGTTTACGTTCTGTGACCTCTTACCAGTGATGTATAGACTGGCTGCCTCTTCCTGTAACGCATCCTGTTTGAGGTTCCCTTCTGCTTTTCTTGCACGTCTGTCTTTTTAAAGTTGACAATTAATGCACCATTTAATTCTCTTTCATTTTTTTCTTAATCACATTCCATAGTTTTGAGGGGGGGGGGGGGGGTTTGTGTGTCTCTTCCCCCCCCCCCCCCCCCCCCCCAGCAATAATTTTCACTAGTAATCAGCTGGCTAACCCTAAAATAGATGCATGCGTGAAAACTTCGCTAGTCTAGTAGGAGGATAAAATAGTAATTAGTACTTTTTTGGTACCTGGCATTTTATTGGTCCGTTAAGCTTGTCGCAGTTTTGTTTGACTTGCTTAGCGCCCCTTTTCCCTGCTTGCACATAGCGGAGGTTGTTGGCTCCTATATGGTTGCAGGTTGTTGTCAAATAGTTAATTGTTGGGCGGAGGCTTAATTGGATCTTTTCCAACAGATTAAAGATTTTTTGGTAGGTGCCAGGCGCGTTTCCTCCGTGTGTTCTAGGTTTGCGCCGTGCACCAAGTACAATCCAGCGCTTTATTTCCACGGTTTGTGTGCTCCGAACAGACAGAACACAAACCCCCGAAAATACCCAAAATAGATCCGACAGGCCGCCAGCAGCAGCGAATTTGGCATCGGGCATTATTTTCGGGTGTTTTTCATGCTGGTTGAATCTGCAACAGAGTGAGTGACGCTGAATTCGCTACTGCCATTGGCCTCTCATTTTGTGGCACTTTTAATTCTGCTTTGTCCAATTCATCAACCACCTCCTTTTTCTATTAAATTCCTAAAATTGTTGCCAATTTTTTTGAATCTCGAGAAGCACGCTGACCGGCAGTCCCCATGCCCGAGAGAGCCTTCCATTCTTACATATGATAGAGAATGAGAGCGCCTCTATGTGGCATGTGATCACTTTTGCCAGGTTTGGTTAACCCTTGTGGAGATGCTACGCCTGCACACTCATTCTCCCCCTTCCCCCACCCGAATCCCAGAGACGCTGGCCCGTTTGGAAGTATGTTATCCTTGCATGTGTTTATTATTACTAATAACAACCATATGTATTTTAAATTGGCTTACAAGCAACCGGCAGAACCAAACGCTAACCAGAGCCATCTTCCACCTCCACCATGATGGCCTCCAGAAGGAATAACAACTCTCAATAGGTGACTTTGCTACTCAACAATGCCATCCATATACTTTGAAGATCCAAAACATGGGCAGTGCCAAATGGTTTCAATTTAGGATGTCTGGGCCCAATGGAAGGTGATGATCCTGTCGCCAACTCATTTTGTTGGCTTGTGGCCCAAACATCCGATCCTTGTTATGCGTGGTCACCTCCGAGGAGTACAGGAGCCGGTTGAGAAGTATGGTGTATTGTTTCACTGATTTTTGAGATTAGTCTGCGTGGCCCTGTGGCGCAGATAGGGCACAGGAAATCTGCATATGCTGCAAGACCAGAATTAAGAGACTTCCCAGACTGTCCCTCCATTCAATATATTATTTTATTACCAATTGGCTATAACCCCTTAATGCCACATGGTGTTGTTGTCTTTAATGCCCCTTGAAGTGGCCTCAGCTGACAGAGGGGATCCCACTGCAGCAGGATCCGTAGTGAAATGTGGGGGGCTGAAGCATGAAGCATCCTAGGGTAGCCAAGTTGTTAATACATGGTTTGACAGATCTCAGGAGCCAGTTGGCCATGGCTCCTAAAATCCCTAGCGCTGCCTCTTAACCTTTGTGGTTTTTATATAGAACTCTAGGGAAGTATAATTTCCCTGGCTCCTAAAAAATACATAGGCTGGCTCCTGAATTGGTCTATTTGGCTCCTAAAGTCTACGCATATTTGTCAAGCCTTGTTTTAATATGGACAATTTTGTTTTGGGGCCGGCAATGACTCTTTCTAGGGCAATGAAGCTTGGAGAGTCTAATTGAGGAAGGGTCAAAATTTTCCACTCCTTTGTACCCTGTAACCAGTGCATTCTCCCGTACAACATGTCTGGTTTTAAGATGGATTATGCTCCTTCATTTCAGATTTCCCCCTCCCTTGTCTCATTATTTAATTTACCACCACGGTTATTTTGTTTTGCAACCTTCCACACCCTTGTCTGGAATATCAACCACATTAGTTCATCAGCTAAAACTTGTATTTCCCCTTGCGTTTCGCTTTAATGAGCCTATTAAATAATGGCTTGCTCCTGTTACGGATGTGTGGATTCGCTGTGTGTGTGATAATTGCCACGATCCTGCTACTTGCTGAGTCACTACCACCTCACGGCTTGGAATTTGCTCTGTAGCTGCTGGGGTTATTTATGTAACTATTACTGAGATGGGGGGGGGGATGAATTCCCAGAGGGGGTAGAGCAAATAAGGGGGTGGGCTCGGCAGTCCTGCTCAGACAGAACATTCATTCTTTCACTGTATTGATCACTGCATATGGGAGTCCAGACCTGGGACTAGGGCCTGTTCTTAATTATGGCCATAATTAGTAGTAGTTGGGGGTAAAACTTTTGAGGTCACAAGACAAAGGTCGGACAAATTGGGTGAGGGATAGTCAGGATTCCTCTGGTTTGAGGCTGAAAATACTGGCTGTCCCAGACTCCCAGCAATTGCATGTAAAAGTTTGGCTAAAAAGCTATTCTCCACTTACTGTAAACCTAAATTAATACAGCCCAACACACAAATGCATTTCTAATATACACGGCCCACTTCAGGAGGAAAAAAACAACAACTTAGAAACCCCCCTGGCACATATGATTTCACAAGCCCACGGGGCTTCTTGTCCATAGCCATCCACCCCCAAATTTACTGTGAGGTCAGGCAAACCAGGATTAACCAATTTATTATTGATTTACTTAAGTCATGTGATCTCTGCATTTTTTTTTTTTTTTAAATCAACCGCGATCACATAAAAGACCATCCAGCGTTCTGTAAACACTCAACTGGCAAAGAATCCTACAATTCGATTCTTGAGTATTGATGAATGCTCATTTGGAACAAGAAAATGAGAAAAACCACTGTGTGACTTTTTAACTCCCATAAGTGAAACCTATAGGTTCACCCCACAGAAAGGGACTCTCATTGGCTAGAGATATGCCTGTGTGGAAGTCTCTGGTCCGCGTATATTGGCAATACAATCCACCTAGTCACAAAATAAGTCTGCAGGAGAAAAAAAACCTCTGGCATATCTTTTTGTGGGGTGGCCATATAACTTGCACTTCTTTGATTTAAAGTGTAACGGGACCCCCAAGAACTACGATGTCTCTTGCCCGTTTAGTCTTCCCCTCTGAGTCCCCTGCGCTAACGTGTCCCAATGAAGCTATATTCGGTAAGGTTGTCAGTCTTTTCCCCAATATGCATGGACGACACCAGTCTTCTTGGAATTATCAGGATCAACATTTATTGTAAGAAGTGCAGGGTATTGAACGTTACATTATTCCAGGGCTTGAAAAATTTATCTGAGTTTTAGGAGCCAGCTAAAAAATCTAGGAGCCAGACAACGGCACATAAACACCAGCACATGCAGTTACAGACAGACACACACACACATAGTCTGTCACATATACATACAGAATAAAGGATCCTTTATTCTGATTTGGAGCACTAGGGTGAAAGTCCTCTCCATGCACCCTCCACTTCTGAGTGCAAAACCTGCTACACCTTGGTTTTCTACATATACATACAAACACACACATCCAGTTAGTCATATATATATATATAGGAGCCAGATATATTTGATATATATCAATAGAGCCAGATATAGCTCCTATATTTAGGAGCCAGACAATCATGCAAACATAAACGCAATTCATAAACACACACGCCTACTTCACATATATACAAACACATTTACTTTACATATACACAAATATATCCAAACACCTCACACACACCTACTTTACATATACACAAATATCCAAACACCTCACACACACCTACTTTACATATACACATATATCCAAACACCTCACACACACCTACTTTACATATACACACAACTCACATACACCTACTTTACATATACACATATATCCAAACACCTCACACACACCTACTTTACATATACACAAATATATCCAAACACCTACTTTACATATACACATATATCCAAACACCTCACACACACCTACTTTACATATACACACAACTCACATACACCTACTTTACATATACACATATATCCAAACACCTCACACACACCTACTTTACATATACACATATATCCAAACACCTCACACACACCTACTTTACATATCCAAACACCTCACACACACCTACTTTACATATCCAAACACCTCACACACACCTACTTTACATATACACATATATCCAAACACCTCACACATACCTACTTTACATATACACACAACTCACATACACCTACTTTACATATACACATATATCCAAACACCTCACACACACCTACTTTACATATACACAAATATATCCAAACACCTCACACACACCTACTTTACATATACACAAATATATCCAAACACCTCACACACACCTACTTTACATATACACAAATATATCCAAACACCTCACACACACCTACTTTACATATACACATATATCCAAACACCTCACACACACCTACTTTACATATACACATATATCCAAACACCTCACACACACCTACTTTACATATCCAAACACCTCACACACACCTACTTTACATATACACATATATCCAAACACCTCACACACACCTACTTTACATATCCAAACACCTCACACACACCTACTTTACATATACACAAATATATCCAAACACCTCACACACACCTACTTTACATATACACAAATATATCCAAACACCTCACACACACCTACTTTACATATACACAAATATATCCAAACACCTCACACACACCTACTTTACATATACACATATATCCAAACACCTCACACACACCTACTTTACATATACACATATATCCAAACACCTCACACACACCTACTTTACATATCCAAACACCTCACACACACCTACTTTACATATCCAAACACCTCACACACACCTACTTTACATATACACATATATCCAAACACCTCACACATACCTACTTTACATATACACACAACTCACATACACCTACTTTACATATACACATATATCCAAACACCTCACACACACCTACTTTACATATACACATATATCCAAACACCTCACACACACCTACTTTACATATCCAAACACCTCACACACACCTACTTTACATATCCAAACACCTCACACACACCTACTTTACATATACACATATATCCAAACACCTCACACATACCTACTTTACATATACACACAACTCACATACACCTACTTTACATATACACATATATCCAAACACCTCACACACACCTACTTTACATATACACAAATATATCCAAACACCTCACACACACCTACTTTACATATACACAAATATATCCAAACACCTCACACACACCTACTTTACATATACACATATATCCAAACACCTCACACACACCTACTTTACATATACACATATATCCAAACACCTCACACACACCTACTTTACATATCCACATATATCCAAACACCTCACACACACCTACTTTACATATACACATATATCCAAACACCTCACACACACCTACTTTACATATACACATATATCCAAACACCTCACACACACCTACTTTACATATCCAAACACCTCACACACACCTACTTTACATATACACAAATATATCCAAACACCTCACACACACCTACTTTACATATACACAAATATATCCAAACACCTCACACACACCTACTTTACATATACACATATATCCAAACACCTCACACACACCTACTTTACATATACACATATATCCAAACACCTCACACACACCTACTTTACATATACACATATATCCAAACACCTCACACACACCTACTTTACATATACACATATATCCAAACACCTCACACACACCTACTTTACATATACACATATGTACAAACACCTCACACACACCTACTTTACAATACATACAAACGCACACCCTCCTCACACAGTCTTTTCTTGGTTTCTTCTTGATGTGTCCCCCATCCCTGCTGCTTTACCTCACTGCAGGGGAGGGGGACATTCGTGCTACAGCTGATCTTCGTTGGTCGGCCTGGTGAGTGCCAGGATGTCACGTGACGACACCCGACACTCAGACACGCGTTGCGTGAGGGGGCGGAGCTTGCAGTCTGTGCCATCAGCACAGACTTTACCCCTCGCGCTCAGAAACATTTTTAAAAAATCTGATGGCAGCGGCAAGGGGACCATGAAGCTGACTGCACCCAGGCGCCAGGTCTAAATTCCTGGTCGCCATGGCGACCTGGGGTTTGTCGAGCCCTGGTGTGTGTGTGTGTGTGTGTATACACATCAAGTCAGTCGCATATATACACACCTATACACATCAAGTCAGTCGCATATATACACACCTATACACATCAAGTCAGTCACATATATATACACACATCAAGTCAGTCACATATATATACACACATCAAGTCAGTCACATATATACACACACACACATCCAGTCAGTCACATATATACACACACACACATCCAGTCAGTCACATATATACACACACACACACACATCCATATGTGTGTGTATACACATCAAGTCAGTCGCATATATACACACCTATACACATCAAGTCAGTCACATATATATACACATCAAGTCAGTCACATATATATACACATCAAGTCAGTCACATATATATACACATCAAGTCAGTCACATATATATACACATCAAGTCAGTCACATATATACACACATCAAGTCAGTCACATATATACACACATCAAGTCAGTCACATATATATATATATACACACATCAAGTCAGTCACATATATATATATACACACATCAAGTCAGTCACATATATATATATATATATATATATATATACATCAAGTCAGTCACATATATACACACACACACACATCCAGTCAGTCACATATATACACACACACACATCCAGTCAGTCACGTATATACACACACACACACACATCCAGTCAGTCACGTATATACACACACACACACACATCCAGTCAGTCACGTATATACACACATACATCCAGTCAGTCACGTATATACACACACATACATCCAGTCAGTCACGTATATACACACACATACATCCAGTCAGTCACGTATATACACACACATACATCCAGTCAGTCACGTATATACACACACATACATCCAGTCAGTCACGTATATACACACACATACATCCAGTCAGTCACGTATATACACACACATACATCCAGTCAGTCACATATATACACACACATACATCCAGTCAGTCACGTATATACACACCCACACACATACATCCAGTCAGTCACGTATATACACACCCACACACATACATCCAGTCAGTCACGTATATACACAACCACACACATACATCCAGTCAGTCACGTATATACACACCCACACACATACATCCAGTCAGTCACGTATATACACACCCACACACATACATCCAGTCAGTCACGTATATACACACCCACACACATACATCCAGTCAGTCACGTATATACACACCCACACACATACATCCAGTCAGTCACGTATATACACACCCACACACATACATCCAGTCAGTCACGTATATACACACCCACACACATACATCCAGCCAGTCACATACACACATACAAACACATCCAGTGTTCTCACTCTGCTCCCTCGCGCACCCCTGCTGGAATCAAGAAAAGAAGAAAAAAAACGACGCCACCACGTGGGGCTGACGATACCCGGGCGCCAGGTCTGATTTCCTGGTCGCCATGGCGCCTGGGGTTTGTCGAGCCCTGCATTATTCAATCAACTGTTATCATGGTTTATATCTCCACACAATAGCGAACCATAATTAAATTTGGTGCTAGATTAGTAGCAACCAATGGAAACGAGGTAGCTATTGTAGCGACCAATGGGGAGCTGAGGGACGGACCTAGGGCTCAGACTAACTGGCGCCCTGTCTGAATTTAGTCCATTTAACTCTGCGACCAATCGGCACTGGGCCGATACTGCCCTTTAACACAGCAGCCAATCAGCGTGGTGTCTACTTTTAGAGTCAAATTGAATGGCTGAAATGTGGTCGACTTACCCATACGTTCCCAGCACCAGGCTGCCCTTTAACTGAGCAGCCAATCAGAGTAGGAACAACCTTTTTCTCGCTTCTAATATGCAGTGGGGTTTAATCCCCTTGCCGATCATAATGAAGTCGGCAAGTCAAACATTACAGAAAGTCAAGTAATACATAACACAGCTACCTATGCCAGGCAGCTTTAGCTACTGTGATAGAGTAATCATAAAATAATGCAAAAAGCAGAAACATGCATATTTCTATATTTGGTACAAACGATTAGAAACTATGTAGATGGTCTGTTTTTTTTTTATATTATTTTTAGTGGGGTTTTTTGCATTTTTTTTTTTCCAAGTTAAAGGTTGAATTAAAGTTTTCTTGTTTCCTAACCATTTTCTTCTACAGTAACCTTTTGACCCCAAATTTTAACCTAATTGTAGATGTAACCCTAACTGTAACTCTAACCCTAATTTTAACCCATTCCTTAGGGGCAGTCAAGTGACAGAACTGTTTTAAAAAAAAAAAAAAAAAAAAAAAAAAAAACATAGCCATCATAGCTACACCGTTAAAGCATAGGCAGCGACCACTGATCGCTGCCTATGCGGCATAGACCGCATGACATGCCAGGCACGTCATGTGTCAGGACGGGGTTAATTAGATCAAGCAAAAGGTTAAGTCTCTTAAAAAAAAAAAAAAAAAAAAAAAAGAAGAATATAAAATGTAACGGGATGGCTACCCAAGGCTGGTAGCACCTCTGCCCTTTTGTAGAAAATCACCTCCTTAGCCCCCGATTGAAACTCAGCCTCCACCCAGCAAGTCTTTCCTGGAACCTTGCTCTTTGTACCCAAATAGCAGACAGGACCACTAGCCATCGGGTACCGCAAGAATGAACAACAGCTTTATTGGAACAGAAACAGTCTTATTTACAGATATAATCATGTTAACATAACTCAACTCACATATTAACATACAACACAACAGAAACCAAACAGCAATTAACCAGCATCGCTACAGATATAGAAAACCACATCATAATCAGTTTAACAGTAAAATCAATTAACACAGAACAATGGATGTTGGAGTAAACTATAAATCATTGTCACTGACTCCTCTGTGACACATTGTAATCCTTCAGAGTGGTCTCCTCACAGAATTATGCACTACACTTAAACCAATATACTAACAGAATCTGACTATATTATTATATTATTAATTATATATAAATTATAAATAAATATATTAAAGTATACAGGTATAGCACATAAGCCAGGGTGAGTCAGGATTATAGAGGGCACAATCTGGGTGCATGAGTAAAGTCAGTGCAAACTTACCCACTGTACCCAAATCCCCCAAAACAGAACCCATTTTTTAAATGCCAGGACCCATAATCTATAGGGAGGAGTTTGGCCCTCGGGCCCCTCCAAGAACCCCCGTCATAAAGTCTATCAGGATTAATCCGTGACATAACGTGTAGGGTTTCATTCAAGAAGCAACTTGACATGCATAAAAGCTAAAGTAGAAAAAATGTCTCTTGTTCCAAAAAAATCTCAAAAGAAAAAAACATGGACTAGTAAAGGCGTTGAAAAAGACATGTATTGTACACGTATGCAGTATTTGTATACAGTACTATATTTTGATATTGTATGATTTTAAACAATGGAAACATAAATGGTTTAACTGTATACAATAGAACTCAAAATCAAATTTGGTACCAGAATAGCTGGTGACCAATCGGAGGAAGGTTGTAGAAAGGAGCGACCAATCCACTGGCAGGGGGAGTGGTCTTGGACCTTTTTTAAGTCTGGCACCAATGGGAGAGGAGCTGACTGTTGGTAATTTGGTCGGAGCGACCAATGGGAAAAGGGCCCTACGTTCTGAGCGACTAATTACTCCTTACTCATGGGCTGGAGATGGTTACAAGTGGCAGGGCTTAACCTTTGTTTGAATGGCGGCCTGGTCTCTCTCCTTGGGACAAACCCTTCTGTTAAGGAGCTATGTCACTGAGGGGAACCTGGGGAAAGACTGACTGGCTGAGGGCACTCTAGACTGGTTTACCTCGGAAGGTCCCATATAAATATATATATATTTTTGTAAAATTCTGCTCTGCATTCCCTCTGTAAATACAGTGTAATTGACAGTCCCTTATAGAATGTTCCGAAATCTTGTTCCACGAACCCTAGCCACTCCTTGTGTCACCTGACTACAGACAAGAATTTACCCAACCCATAGAAAAAATGAGTAAGGGAACATTTGCCATGAGTAAGGTATTTAAAAAAACATAACTTTATTTTTCGGGGGGGGGGGGGCTGGATTAGTGCATTTATAAGTGACAGCGGTAATAACACTATTGCTATATTTAGTTATACAGTATATGTACTAGACAAGCAGGCTTTGTGCTCTACTGTAGTCGGAGGTCAGATGGGTGGATTTTCAAATTATTTATTTATTGTTAAAATCCCTATTACGCTTAACTAGTCTTTTGTATCCTGATCTGGGACTGTTCTTCCTTCTTCCTTGTAACAGTGCCAGAAAACTATAAAAAAAACCAATTACCACTTCTTTTTTTAATTTTTCTTTTTAACTTCCGATCTTAAGCTATAAGGCATGTGATTAAACCTGTTTTTAGTTGTAGGGCTGCAAGGTTTTACTTTTTGACATTCCAGTTTCTGACGCTTCTGGATACAAACCGATCAGTTCAGGAGCCAACCAGGTCATTTTCTAGGAGCCAAGGAAATGGTTCTTTGTTAGAGTTCTATGTAAAAAAAATAAAAGTCAAAACATACAGAGCCAGCAGTATGGATTTTAGGAGACAAATCTCTTATTAGGATCTTTAGAGTCTGGCAATGTCTACCGTGTGCCTTTTTATTATAACTTTTCACCACTGTAAAACGAAAAAAAAAAAACACAGGGTTTCACACTTTTTTTTTTTTTTTTTCTTCTTAATAAGACTTGCAAATTTTGACTTTCTATTTGTATCTGGCTGCTCTATACAATTGAGGAAACTTGACCCAAATCTTCTTTCCCTCTCCCCATCTGCCTTCCTGGACCCTTAAATTCTTTCTTTCTTGCCTAATCCAGTAGTCCTTTTGGATTCTGTCTTTACCTCCCCTGCACCTTCTCCGAGATACTCCCTCTCCTTTCTCTTCGTTCTGTGTTCAGATGTGTGTATGTGTCTCTCTCTATCTCCAAATTCTGTTTCCAACATCTACTTGTTCCTCCTCCAGGTTTCGAAGCAGGAGGAGTTTTTCAACCTCTCTCGCTGCCAGTTGGTGAATCTGATCAGTCGGGACGATCTGAACGTGCGCTGTGAGTCTGAGGTCTTCCATGCCTGTATTAACTGGGTGAAATACGACTGTGAGAACAGGCGGCCTTACATACAGGCCCTGCTACAGGCTGTGCGCTGCCACTCCCTCACCCCCAACTTCCTCCAGCTGCAGCTCCAGCGCTGCGAGATTCTGCGAGGAGACTCTCACTGTCAGGACTACCTCTCTCAAATCTTCAAGGATCTTACCCTTCACAAGCCCACCAGACCCCAGCAAGGAAGGATTCCCAATGTCCCGCAGTTTATCTACGTGACCGGAGGATATTACCGCCAGTCTCTGAGTTTCCTGGAGGCGTATAACCCGGTGGAGGGCGAGTGGCTTAGTTTAGCGCCCCTGGAAATGCCTCGGAGCGGCCTGGCTGGATGTGTCTTGGGTGGGCTTTTATATGCTGTAGGGGGGCGCAATAATGCCCCGGAGTGCAACAGAGACTCTGACGCTCTGGACTGCTATAACCCTATGAATAACCAGTGGTCGCCTTGTGCGGCCATGAGTGTACCCAGGAACCGGGTCGGAGCCGGAGTCATAGATGGCCAAATCTACGCAGTGGGTGGATCTCATGGCTGTTTACATCACAACAGCGTGGAGAGGTGGGTGCATTATAGTCCAGGAGTGTCTGACTGCGGCCCTCCGGCTCCTGATGGCTTAGATCTCCCAAAATCCCATGGTTGGCAAATAGACTGGTAGGGGAGTGTGGGAGATGCAGTCCACCACCAGCTGTAGAGCCACGGTTTGACACCCCTGTTCTAGAGTATTACAGGGATGCCCTGCTCTCTGCTTGCGGCTTCTTTTAGCTCCTAAGGGTGGAGAAAGCTGTGAGGGGCCAAGTTGCATGAGGTTTCTTTTGGATATGTCAGCGAGGGAGCAGGAGCGAGCATGTTTAATTGGGCACATCTGATGAGGTGTAGAAGTGTGAGTGCTTTTTAGAGCACAGAGCTGTCAGGTTCACGTCAAATTGAAAGAAAGGAGCTGTTTTGTAGGAACGGGGCCTCTCTAATCACAATCCCTAATTATGTGTTGTGATGGTTAACCTTGGCACTGCAGATGCATTGCATCAACATATCTCATCATTCTCAGTCAGTCACAGGAACATTCAGCATAAGGCTGACTGAGAATCACAAGTATGTTGTTGCAGTACATTTGCAGTGCCAAGGTTGGCCATCACCGATCTACACTAACACTACACTAGTCCTCTTCTAGACAGACACATCAAGATCATGCAGAAGACCCAATAGCAATATACACATGTCCTGGCAGGGTTTATTTAATTTTTCTCTCACATACAAACAAGTACAGACATTATATGGGCAGCCTCCTCTCACATGCAGGCAATGCACATACCGTATTTATCGGCGTATAACACGCACCTCATTTTAAGAAGGAAATTTCAGGAAAAAAACTTAAATTTCAAATAAAGAACTTTGAAGCCCAATATGTCATTTTAATATGCCAGGATATTGCCCCCAATATGCCATTTAATATGCAGGATATTGCCCCCAATATGCCATTTTAATATGCCGGATATTGCCCCCAATATGCCATTTAATATGTAGGATATTGCCCCCAATATGCCATTTAATATGCAGGATATTGCCCCCAATATGCCATTTAATATGCAGGATATTGCCCCCAATATGCCATTTAATATGCAGGATATTGCCCCCAATATGCCATTTTAATATGCCGGATATTGCCCCCAATATGCCATTTTAATATGCCAGGATATTGCCCCCAATATGCCATTTAATATGCAGGATATTGCCCCCAATATGCCATTTAATATGCAGGATATTGCCCCCAATATGCCATTTAATATGCAGGATATTGCCCCCAATATGCCATTTAATATGCAGGATATTGCCCCCAATATGCCATTTTAATACGCCAGGATATTGCCCCCAATATGCCATTTTAATACGCCAGGATATTGCCCCCAATATGCCATTTAATATGCCAGGATATTGCCCCCAATATGCCATTTAATATGCCAGGATATTGCCCCTTAGTATGCTAGTTATGCCACCCTCCTCCCCCCCCCTTCCCCAGGCCCCAGCACTTACCTCGTTCCTGCTCTGTTCCCCGGTGCTCTGAAGCTGCGTGGCTGTGAGGGAAGCGTTGTGAGCTCCCCTCCAGACGCGCGGAACAATAAAAAGTTTGTTTTAAAAAAAAAAACACACTTTATTGACCGCGCGGCTGGAGGGAAGCTCACAACGCTTCCCTCACAGCCACGCAGCTTCAGAGCACCGGGGGACAGAGCAGGAACGAGGTAAGTTTTTTTTTTTTTTTTTTTGGCGTATAACACGCACACACCATTTCCCCCTATTTTCAGGGAGAAAAAGTGCGTGTTATACGCCGATAAATACGGTACATGCTATGAGCAGTGCCGGCCTCTTCTTACGTGCAAGCCACGTACATACATGTTATGGGCAGTGCCAGCCTCCGCTCACGTGCAGGACATGTGCGTACATAAATGACCACTCCAAGATATCCATTTCTAAAAAAAGAAAATTCACCTGATAAATGTTACAGCGCTTTCGAGACTTCCCTTATGCCAGTTTTCTCCTGGGCATCCTGCTAAACATGACTGTTCCAGCATGCATTGAGAGACTGGGGTGCATGGGGATGCAGCACTTGGCACTGTAACATATATGCCCGGTGCTTCCCACATTCTTTTCATTTGCTGGGTATGCATATCCCTGGCTCCTAAAAGTCTTTAAATCCTTCGCCAAGCATCTACACGTATTAAAGTATGCCAGCAGACTGCACTGCTCTCCTATCCTAACGATCTCTGCCATGCTGTTTGTGTGTGCTGCGCAGACGCACAAGGCCTGACCTGTTGTTTATCACTGGCTTGGAAAGTGCTGATTACTCTCGCTCAGTGAGCCCTGCCTCCTCCATTATTTGCTCAGACTGTGTTTAGACAGACTGCGCCAATGCCAGGCCTGGTGGACACACACTGACATGTGACCTGGAATCATTACAGCGTTCAGTCATGTGGCATCTCTCAGTCTCACACGGGCACCTGTTTACTCAGCACTGGCAGTGCCAGTCCTGCCCACAAAACCCAGCTTCACAGTAAAAGCCAAGGCCGCGTTTATTTGGAAATCAAGATACAAATACTCCTCAAAATGTTGTTGCTTGTATTTTGACGTAAGACAATGTCTGTATGTTAACACCAGGGAGCGTTGGCGCGAATGAGTAGATTCATTTTTTTTTTCTTTCTACTCATTAGGGTTAAGACAGCTCTTATGTGACCTCTGAACTGGAACCACATGTTGTCTTGTCATCATTGATTCTGCACCATATACGTATACCCATTCAATTCAGGAAGTTTGCCCAGTCTCCCTTTCATATTCCAGGGCTTGACAAATTCCTGTCGCCTTTAGGAGCCAGAGATACCAATTCAGGAGCAAGCCAGGTGGATGGAACTTCCATAGAGGTCTCTGAAAAACACTAAAATAAAAAAACTCCCAAAAAGGTTAGGAGCAGAAGTAGGGATTTTAGGAGCCCTGGCTCTGTCGCAGTGTCGTACACCATAACCATTTTGTGTCACACTGCTGCCATTCGGCGGACTACATTTCCCATACTTTCCCCGGAGTTAGGGTTTGCAGTTTCACAGTTGACTCTGTATCCTTTTAATGTTTCAAAAAAAACCAAAACAAAGTGCAAGTAAAAAAGATTTATTTTTTTATGTCCATTATAAAGTCACACCGTCTTCCACAATTTAAAGTCCTCTTCCTGGGAGGTGGTTAGAGCATCCTTAAGATGAGGCACATGCCGTACAGGGACACCGGCAGGGACAGTGCCGGTAGCGCCAGCCTCATTCTCACCGGCTTCCCTTCTGTCCATAGGTACGATCCTGAGAAAGACGAATGGCAACTTGTGGCTCCAATGAAAACGCGACGGATTGGAGTGGGAGTGGCCGTGCTCAATAGGCTCTTGTATGCTGTTGGCGGCTTTGATGGGACTAATAGGTTAAATTCGGCAGAGTGTTACTACCCTGAGATGAATGAGTGGAAGGACATTGCACCCATGAATGTTTTGCGAAGTGGTGCAGGTGAGTGGAAAATATAGTGCCCCTTGTAAGAAATAATATTCTCATTTGGTTCATTTACTCCATAGCTAATTATTATTATTATTATTAATTAATATATATTTTTATTGAGTCTTTCAGTATTTAAGAGGAATCTGCTACAACAGTGTGTAATACTGTTGTGAACTTGTCAGCTAATTTCCTTTTACATAGAAGAAGAAGAATAAGAAGAGGGCATCTTTTGGGGTTAAAAGGAGATTTCAGGTATAGATTTGAAACCACATTTAAGACGAGCCTAATTGCAGGCAACGGTTTCCAAATCTCCTGTCTAATGTTAATTTGTCTTGCACTATGCAGTCTGTTCTTAGATTGAGACTTTCATATTTAATTAATTAATTAAGTGCCATTTGTGTTGGGAAGGTAATCGGTAATCTGACAAGGTCCAACTGTCTCTCTTCTGTGCTAGTGGAATGAGAGAAAAAATAAAAATGAAAAGAAAACCAACTGAAAAACATGTCTGGTTTACTCCAGACCAGCAGCAGTTTAAAAAAAATGACACAAATAAAATCTTTTGCTTTACTGACGTAAGCAGAAAACCGTTTTTTTGTTTTGTTTTTTAAAGTTCTGCCCCCCTTATCCTCAAGCTTGGACTCCATAGAGTGTCTAATCCATTGAGATTAGAGCTTTCCATACTTCTAGTGAGGAGCAGGTATCACCATAAAGATTCCAATCCATGTTTTCCTCTTTTTTTTTTGGAAATTCGGAGACTGCCCTCTAAGAACCCCCTGGTGACAATCCTTCAACCCTGAGTTGTGACCATTCCTCAACCATGGATTGTGTGTGCTTTTCACGTGCTGTGTTGCAAATAGGGCGTCTTGAAGTGCACACTACATAGTGTTTTGTTGATGCAGATGTAGATTCATGGTGATCCTGCATTTCTGTCTTCTAGGGGCATGTGCAATAGATACCAGTGTATATGCAATGGGTGGATACGATGGGACGGACCAGTTGAACAGCGTGGAAAGATATGACGTGGAAAAGGATTCCTGGTGCTTTGTGGCTCCCATGAAACACCGTAGGAGCGCTCTTGGAGTTACGGTGCATCAGGGGAAGATCTACGTTTTAGGTAATTGCAGTGACCATCTGTCTCCTTTTTTAAAACTTTTTTTTTTAAATTTTTTTCGATTAATCGCTTGTATTACTTTTTTTTTTTTTTTGGAACAGTGTCCTCCTGCTTTAGATACACATTGGGTTTACTTTTTGTTCTGTCTCTTAACTGAGGCAGAGCTCTTCCAATGCTGGCGGACTGCGCACGGCTCTCCTCACACCACCTTATCGGGACATTGCAGAGGGAATTTCCGAGCAGAGCATGATAACTGCTGTATAGGGGTGAAGCCTGTGTACTTTCACTGAATTTAGAGGCCCGGTTAAATTATTTTTATTGGAGAACAGTAATTTATTTTACTGTAAAAACAAGTGCTTTTTTCACATTTATTAAACAAACATACAAAATACAGAAAATAAACGAGGTGAAGCTGCCTCTCTAAAGGCCTGATTTTTTTCCCCCCTTAATTTCCCTTATTTATGGGTTTTCCTGCAGTATTTATTTCTAGTTGTGCTATTAGATGTATTTTTACTATGGCTGGGAAAATATCTAATCCTCTCTTCTGCCATATTAGGTGGATATGATGGGAGTACCTTTCTGGACAGTGTTGAGTGTTATGACCCGACCACAGACATTTGGACAGAGGTTACCCATATGATGTCTGGACGTAGCGGAGTAGGCGTAGCCATCACCATGGAGCCATGCCGCAAAGAGCCCTGCGGGAGTCTCTTCCCCAACAAACCGAAAGATTGCTACCTTCAAGAAAAACATCCAGGTGGCTGCTGCTTCTCCCCCACCCGCAAGAAATAAGGAGAATTAAAAAAAAATATTGTTGAATTACCTACAACAATTTTCAGTGTTATAAGAAACCATTTTGGATTTTTTTTTTTTTTTTTTTATATGCAAGTTTAAAAAACTTGTCAATAAAAAATAAACATTTAGCAGGTGCCATGGAAACTAATGACTTTTCCATTAATTTTTACAATGAAGGCATATATGGAAAAAAATACTATGTGCAGGTACATTTTTTTTTTTTTTTTATTATTCAAACTTTTTTTTTTTTTTAAATTAAAGTGGCCCTCTTAAGAATGATATATTTTTACCATGGTTTTAAGTATGGTAATGGATAATTTTATTTATTAATTTTTTTTTTTATGCGCTTCAGCATTTTTTTTTTTTTTTTAGTACCGTTATCCAATTTTAATGTATTATCAGCCAAGAAATTCATTATAGCATTTTAAGGACACACATCTCCCCTTCCTTCTTTATGAGGCTGTTTTCTATACTAGCTGTAAAGCAAGTATGCAAGATTTTTAAATTGTACAAAAGAAGCAGCCAATCAGGGACAGGAAGTGAGGTGCATGTTGGGAAATGATCTAAGCACAAGAGACGTGGTATGACGGATATTGTGTTCCTGCTCTACCGAGCAGTCCCCGCCCCCAATTTTTTTTTTCTTTAATGGCTTATTTTCTTTTAGATGCAAAGAGTTTCCCTAAAGCCCTAAATTATTTGCATTAGTCCCAGAGTTTTACCATTTAAAAAAAAAAAAAAAATTGCAAACAAATGGTTTCTACAAAACTTGCTGTTGACTTGCGAAGCAAAAATCCACAGGGAGTAGGGAAAAATGTAAAGAAATCTTACTGCAATCTCTATCAATGAGAAAACGAAACCAGCCAGTGACTGGCATAAAAGCATATTGCAATAATTTCAATTTTGGGTGAACATTATGTAAATATAAATTATTATTTTTTCCGAAGTTGTGACTGGCAATATTTTCTTCTTTTTTTTTTCTTTTTTACAAACTTTATTTATCTACTGATATTGTTAATGTGACAAAATATGTGAATTCTTTTTTTTTTTTTTGTGTGTGTGTAGAGTCTCAAACAGATTTCTAAAATCTTGCATAAATTTCCCAAATTTCTTAAGGAAATTAGGGTTTTGTTTTCTTGGAAATTCTGACTTAACTTGCAAAGGAAATCTACATGGAAGCGTATATTGTCTGACTGTGGAAGCTCAAAGTTGAGAAACGTGACCAATGAAGTTAAAGGGCTAGACGCACATTAAGTTGTGACATTCTTAAGTGTACGTCACAGTGTGATCCACTAGAAGCAACTTGATGGCAGCAGAGTCTAATAATAATTCACACAAATCATTTGTAGTGCTGATACCATTGGATCTTTTTAGCATAATTATTTTCTTGTCCTTCTAAAATAGTATTTTTGGGGTGGGGTACTGTGCATTTGAGGTTTTATTATATATATGTCACATAAATCGTTCAAATTAAATTGCCAACCGACCTGGATAATCTTTGGATCCCCCAACCTAATCTCTAAATGAAAGAGACTACTTTGGATCCCCCAAACGGATCTCTAAATGAAAGAGACTGCTTTGGATCCCCCAAACGGATCTCTAAATGAAAGAGACTACTTTGGATCCCCCAAACGGATGTCTAAATGAAAGAGACTACTTTGGATCCCCCAACCTGATCTCTAAATGAAAGTGACTACATGATCAAGGCAATGGTTTTATACTGTGAATGTAGAGATTAAACATGATCTATGCAGAATTGGAAGCAAATTAGGAGACCCATGTGTTTTTAAATGTGGGGTCTCCTGTTTATGACATCACATGTTCCTTGATATTACACATTTCTCATTGAAAGATGTTCATTAGCATATCAAGGCACAGGGAATGTAATAAACTGGAGATACCACACATTTAAAATCTACTTTTTTTTTCCTCTTAGAAGAATTGCAAACAAATACATAATTAAAGGCACCGGAGTGATTGTTTTATATTTTTTATTCTCTACATTCAAAGAATAAACCATGTTTAAGTGACTGAGTCCCTTCCATGATCTAGAAGTGCACAAATCTTAAATTCAATCAATTCTTGATGCCTGATTAAATGTAAAACCTTTATCAGAAACCTATAGAACATGCCTATTTTTAGTTGTAGTAAGAGGTTTACCATTAGTATAATTTTATCTGACCATTCTTTGACCTATAGCTGAAAGGCTTGAGCAAGCCAATCAGAATACAGGCTAGATTTCAAACCCATCAAGGCTTATGGAGTCCTAATGGGGTGCTAGTGCTTGCTCTTTAAGATGCTTATGTATCAGCAAAAGCACCATAAAAAAATAGTCTGACTTTTCTTGTTGTGCCATTTCATTTAAAATGAGAACTAGCGTCAAAAACAAAATGATATCGCAGTGTAGGCATTTTGAATAGAAACATTTTAATGAAATGGTTAATCAAGTATTGTGTTCAGCCTTCTTTTGCTCGGTATACCTCTATCAGGAGGCAGACATGTTTAGAATCTTGGTGAGATTAAGGAAGATCTGATCCAAGATTCTAAACTGCCTGGGTAGTTGTCTTTAAAGAACAATAGTAGTCATTTAAAGGGACACTACCACTTCCATAAGCTGTAACTAGATAACCTGGTCATTTAAAACAAACACATATATAAATCATATGCCACAGTTTGTTTTTTTATGATTGAATTAATTGCATATAAAAGGAAAAATAAAATTAGGTGTTTATCGCCAGCATCCATTTTGAGAATATTTCCCATGATGCAACATCATCCAAAATCTTCCAGCCAGTCTCGCGTTACAATTGTTGCCAAAGCCTGCATGATGATGTCAGAAGATACTCCCCTGCTCTTAATGGCTCCAGTGTATCATAATGGGCAGGACTAGGTGGCTATGTACAACTTTTTTTTAACTGCCTTCCAATAGAAAGAGAGGAGATTAACCTGATCAAACAGGATTATAACTCTGTCCCCTTATGATGTAATAGTTACATTACCCTCCCATTCAATGAAAGTCTATGATCAGAATTCTGACTATATTATAGACTGCATTCTGTGTCCCCAGCCTCAAAGGGCACCCAAAAACACTATTTCACAAAATGGCGGCGCCCAGTCACACTTGTTTAGTTACATATTTTATTAAATACAGTCACATAAGAAAAACAAAAGACATATCTGAAATCAACAATACAAAATAAAAAAAGTACAAACATTTTTTTGGGGGAGTGTCCCTTTAAGAACCACTTATACACATTTGCATATGGGTTCTGATTGAAAAAAAGCTGTTGAAAGAGGCCAGAAATACTTAGATAAAAAGAGCTATGGAATTACCAGGGCTGTTCACTAAAAATGAACCGTGAAAATCACAGTGCCTGATTTTTTATTTTATTTATTAACTTGACTTAAAGTGACTCTTCGTACCCCCTATCCATGCAGGTGACAAGTTAATTAAAAATCTTTTGTTATTCAGTTGCATTGTTAACAAAAAAGTCCACTTGTAAACTGTAATAGCAATTGGTTTAAATTGAAATATGCATAGATATGCTAGGTAAATGTATATATTTTACAATATTATTTAATTATATTTTGTGTATCTTGATGAACAATGTTTGTTTGTTTTCTTTCTTTTTTGTTGCTTTTGCACATCCTGCCTAAATTGGTAATAAAACATTTACATTTGATAACTTGAAATTTTACCTTTTGGTTTTTCATGTCTAAACTTCCTTTCTCATCCCAAACCCCACCGCCCCCTCGGCAACCAAAGGTTTCCATTGAAAACGGGGAATGATCAGACTGTAGCAGAACACTGATCACTTGCTCAAAACAAAAACCATAATATATAGGCAGCTCATCGCAATATGTTTCTAAATTCACCACACATAAATAGCGCCAAATACTATCGCCATCTTCCACAATGTATAACTGTTTATATGTACACATTCTGCACTTCGGGGGAGCTCTGATGCTTTTAGTGCCAGTGTTCTTGTATGAAAAAAAAAAACCTTGCTGAGAAGTGGATTAATCCACCAAAGGACAAGCTATCTACAAATGACTGTCCTGCTCCTCTCTCTCTATAATACACGGCTGTCTCTCACTCTGCTCCTCTCTATAATACAGGGCTGTCTCTCACTCTGCTCCTCTCTCTATAATACACGGCTGTCTCTCACTCTGCTCCTCTCTATAATACAGGGCTGTCTCTCAGTCTGCTCCTCTCTATAATACACGGCTATCTCTCACTCTGCTCCTCTCTATAATACACGGCTATCTCTCACTCTGCTCCTCTCTAAAATACAGGGAGGTCTCTCACTCTGCATCTCTCTATTATACACGGCAATCTCTCACTCTGCTCCTCTCTCTATTATACATGGCTATCTCTCACTCTGCTCCTCTCTCTCTAGAATACATGACTGTCTCTCACTCTGCTCCTCTCTCTCTATAATACACGGCTGTCTCTCACTCTGCTCCTCTCTCTATTATACATGGCTATCTCTCACTCTGTTCCTCTCTCTCTATAATACATGACTGTCTCTCACTCTGCTCCTCTCTCTCTATAATACACGGCTGTCTCTCACTCTGCTCCTCTCTCTATTATACATGGCTATCTCTCACTCTGCTCCTCTCTCTCTATAATACACGGCTGTCTCTCACTCTGCTCCTCTCTCTATTATACATGGCTATCTCACTCTGCTCCTCTCTTTCTATAATACATGACTGTCTCTCACTCTGCTCCTCTCTCTCTATAATACACGGCTGTCTCTCACTCTGCTCCTCTCTCTATTATACATGGCTATCTCTCACTCTGCTCCTCTCTCTCTATAATACACGACTGTCTCTCACTCTGCTCCTCTCTCTATTATACACGGCTGTCTCTCACTCTGCTCCTCTCGCTCTAGTATACACGGCTGTCTCTCACTCTGCTCCTCTCTCTCTATTATACACGGCTATCTCTCACTCTGCTCCTCTCACTCTATTATACACGGCTGTCTCTCACTCTGCTCCTCTCTCTCTAGTATACACGGCTGTCTCTCACTCTGCTCCTCGCTCTCTAGTATATACGGCTGTCTCTCACTCTGCTCCTCTCTCTCTATTATACACGGCTATCTCTCACTCTGCTCCTCTCTTTCTAGTATACACGGCTATCTCTCACTCTGCTCCTCTCTTTCTAGTATACACGGCTGTCTCTCACTCTGCTCCTCTCTATTATACACGGCTATCTCTCACTCTGCTCCTCTCTCTCTATTATACACGGCTGTATCTTACTCTGCTCCCCTCTCTCTAGTATACACGGCTATCTCTCACTCTTCTCCTCTCTCTCTAGTATACACAGCTGTCTCTCACTCTGCTCCTCTCTCTCTAGTATACACGGCTGTCTCTCACTCTATTCCTCTCTCTCTATAATGCACGGCTGTCTCTCACTCTGCATCTCTCTCTCTATTATACACGGCTGTCTTTCACTCTGCTCCTCTCTCTCTATAATACACGGCTGTCTCTCACTCTGCTCCTCTCTATAATACAGGGCTGTCTCTCACTCTGCTCCTCTCTCTCTATTATACATGGCTGCCTCTCTGCTCCTCTCTCTCTATTATACACAGCTGTCTCTCTGCTCCTCTCTCTCTATTATACACGGCTGCCTCTCTGCTCCTCTCTCTCTATTATACACGGCTGTCTCTCTGCTCCTCTCTCTCTCTGTTATACATGGCTATCTCTAACTCTGCTCCCCTCTCTCTATTAATCACGGCTCACTCATTCTGCTCCTCTCTCAAATCATGAACACAGCTATAAACAATTTGTTGGGAAGGATCCACTTCTTTATTATAGTTGTGCACTTTGGCCGTGCCAGGGGAGTATAAAATGGTTTAAAAATAAAAATGTAAACAATCGTCAACATTTTAGCTCCCACGGTTTCCGAAAATAGTCTGTTCTGTACATACAATAAGACTGAAGGCTGCTCGTGGGATTAATTATATTAAAGCTCTTATCCAGACAGAAATAAACACAAATAAAGTTCTTGGGCCACTGGATTACCCCATGGGCTTCATTTTATATTCAGCGAGAGTACTTGCGAATGAGAGTGAATGGAAAAGGCACCAAAAATCAGCACTTTCACTGCCTTGCAAAGTCCTATATTGGGAATTGATGGGTTTCTTTAAAATATATTTAGACTGAAACTCACGTGTAATATATATATATATATATATATATATATATATATCAGTTTTACTGATAGAAAGTCATGTTGAAGTGTGATTTTGGCACATTATTTGGTTTTGCATGGTTACTATCACACTAATAGCAAATCATGAGATTCTGTATAACATTTTCAATCACACAAAAATGTAACATTGTAGAACAATATTAACTAGTTTATATATCATATAGGAAAGAAAACGATCAGCATATGACTTGAGAAAGAAGTGTGGAAAAGCTCATTATAGTTGCAACGAAAATATAATAGCGTTTGTACCCATTGCGCTAAGTCAGGTTATTTTGAGTGAGATCCACAATTTGTATGATTTTTTTCATTAAAAAAAAAAAAAAAAAATCAGACACAAGTGAAATGAAAGGTGCATTCCTATAAGCTCGTGGTCAAAGACCAGAAACAGAGAATAAACAGTTGGAATGCAGCTTTCATGTCCATTGTATCAACTGATTTTTTTTTTTATTGTGGTGTCTATACCTCTCTTGGCCCCCGATAATAGCTCAGCATCCACCCAGCAAGTTTTTCCTGGAACCCTGCTCTCAAATAGCAGACAGGACCACTAGCAGTTAGGTACAGCAAGAATGAACAACAACTTCATTTGTCAAACAGCACAGACTTATACACACACACATGACGATGACATCAACTGGGGGGAGGCACAGGGAACTAATTATAATACGGTAAGGGTTAAACAATAGAAGACCTTATTTAAACAGGTAATTTAAATACAGTAAGACATAATTTAATTAACCATGACACCTTTAGATACAGACTACAAGAGACAATAAACACAGGACAGTAAACACTTAGTGTTGAAATGTGTACTTATCTAATCAATAACATATAATAACATTGCACACACTACTTGGAAAGCTCTGCCTGGGCAGAAAGTCTTGCTGCACTGAATGGGTGCCTCTGTACAGGGTACAGGCCCTGGGTAGTGACAGACTCTTGGGGCTTTGGGAACAGGGGACAACATGGGGCCCAGTAGAGCATGTCAATAATAAATCCAGGGGACAGGTAACAAGGAACAAGCGGGGCTGTGATATGTCCTTTGAGAATGCTATAACCCATTCCAGTGCCAGTGGAGGGGGCGGTTCTTGACCCACAGAGGGTTCATAGTCAGCAGAGAGTCTTGTGGCCCCAAGGGCCCTCCAAGAACCACAATCACAGTGGCTCTCAACATTCACTTCGTGACATATATATAAAAAATCCAAGGTATGATGCACTCAGCTAAGGGCAATCGTAACAGACACTGGCCCGGGTGCTGTGCAGCTAAAGTATACAGAAATCCCAAAAACACGCACTCACGATTTAGCTTGATAAAGGTCCACGGTGTGGACCGAAACGTCGATTGTATCCTCATGTGAATTCCACACCTGTATGAGTAAGTAAAGCATCGACTTGTTCTTGCATAAGCCCCGTGAGTGCGTGTTTTTTGGATTTCTATATATATATATATAGATGTTTTTAAGTAGCTTTATTAAAAACTATAGCTTTAAGAGTTTTTCTCCTACCTGCTTTGAGGTGAGTGCGCTGATCTTTGGATTTTGTATAAATATTTGGTCTCAGCAGCACCCCGTATAATATAATATATGCTAGTTTAGGTGAGTGCATTCCTTTTGGATTTGTTTATATATGTATATATATATATATATATATATATATATATATATACACACACATACATACAAACTTCAGGTTATTCACTACCAGATGCATTCAAGTTAACCAGCAAAAAGCAACTTAATACCCAGATCACATTAAATCAGATATAAGGCTACTTTTCATGTGCTGAAATATGGCAGCTCTCTAGTCTTTGATTTTGTGAGCTGCAAGGGGAACAATTCCTTCAAGAAATACGGATATGACCCAGCCAAAGGCACTGCTAAATCATCTCATTTAAAAACCACTGCTCTATGTCCATTGCTTTTTTCATTTTTATAACAGGGGTGTCCAAGTTTTTTCTGAAGTGGGCGGCATTATGAGATGTGCATGTTGGGCTGCATTCATTTATTTTATCTACAGTAATGGTGGAGAATGGAAATTGAACCATAGAAAAAGCTTTGCTTATTTAACAGTAATACAAAAAGCAGTTAAAAACAAGTTTAAATGAACTGTATTCATCCAAAAGTATGCATTTATAGGGATAATGACAATATGGGAAGTTAAGTCTGGTGGGCCGCACCTTCCTGTCCAGTGGGCACCTGTTCTATGAGAACAGAGGCACCATTAAACCATGTACTCTACATATCACAGCGCAAAAGGACTGCATTCTGATTTAGCAACAGAAATCTTTAATAAGCTGGCTTAGTTTTAGTGACTATATTTTATTTTTCAGATATTCACATAGGCAGTGTTACTTATCTGTTTACATATTGTTTTCTAGGGTTTCCTGGTCTAGAATATTTAATATCAAACTGATTACTGGCTGCTAAAAATATATAAATCAAGAGTAATCAACAAAAACCTTTGAAGTCCAAGGCACCAAAAAAGAAGTAGTGTCCTCTCAAGCAGGGTCGTCTTGTACTGACCTTCGAAGCTGGTTGTGTTTGAAGGTTTTCCACAAGGTAAATGAAGTTCCACCTCAAATATCTCCCCATGGACCCCAGAATGCTATCAACTAGCAGCGGGGAACAGACATGCTTCCAGATAATATACTGTACACCATCCAATCCGGTGCAGGCACTGGGCAGTGAGATATGCTAAGTGATGGATAACCAGCTCTGTATTCAGAAAATGTCAAGTCTGTTAGGTTATTATGATCACCAGTCAGTAGATAAGAGGCTCCACAGGTAATTACAGATGAAGATTTTGGAGTGTTGGGTGCTGTCAATACTGATTGGCTGAGCAATATCCCCTCCATAGTGGACTGAAATTTTTTGTAGTCAAGGAAAGCACATGAGAAGGGAATAACAAAACCCTAACTACATTCTATAATACATGGATTATAGAGTTAATAAATATTATACTAATTGCACAAATAATGAATTGTAATTGAATTGAGTCCATGTGTGTGGAATGAAAATATCAAATATTTTCAAAGGTCCCATGGCGATTACTGTGTTTTAACCCCTTCCTGACGCTAGGATGTTCTATGCAGTCCTATTTTTTTGGTCCCAAAAGACGCTCGGACGGTATAGTATGTCCAGCGCTAAACAGCTCATCGCAGCTCCCTGAGATGAGCCGTGTTCAAATCCCGCTGCTGGGACTTGCAGCAGGATCTCACCAGTCAGATGAGACCACTATGAGTAGCCTCAACGTGACAGTGAAATGTAGCCACGCTCAAATCGAGCACCGGCTACATTTTAATGAATCGCGCCATGCCCAAACCCAGAAGTTCCAGTAAAATGTGACCTCTCACAATTTTTTGGGGTCTAGTAACACCCTGATCGGGTCTCTGCAATTGTTATCCCCTTGTGATTGGGGCAAGGAACATAAAGTGGCGCTTTTTAGATTTTAGCTAATTGAGTCTTTTTTTATTGCAATGTTGCTGACTGCCTCTAGGGGCAGTCAAGCAACAGCATCAGAGCGACGGAAGTGATTTTTTTTTCACTTCTGATGCTCTACCCACAAGAGGGCAGCAGCCATATTTGAGGAGCATGCTGCTCACCAATATGGCGCACAGAGCTATTGGTGTCCCAGAACAGAACTTTCGGTGTTGTCAAATGCCTCGACGTCAGAGCAGTTTTCTTGATCGTTGATCATGCTAGGCATCTCCATTGTTGGCAACAGAGTAGCCGGCTGGATGTGCCAGACACGTCACAAAGGTATTAATCTAGATATTGTTGTCGCAGAATTGTAAGCCAATGCATAAAATAAGAAGCAGATGTGTCTGTGGTGTCTCCGGTTTATGACATCACATGTGGCTTGATATGCAAATTAACTGCTTTTCATTGGGAAAGGTGGAATTAGCATACAAGCCACAGAGGTGATCATAAATATATTTTCCTTTCAATATACACAATATAGTGTAGCCGGAAATTGTGCAATATGGTGATCTAAACATCAGTATCTTAAAGCTCAGCTGTTGCAATATTTTCGCCACATATGGTGTAATTGTTTTCAGTTGTACAGTAGAGTTGAGCGGACACCTGGATGTTCGGATTCGGCCAAACTCCAAAAAAAAGTCCAGGTTCGGCAACACAAATAGTGTTCAAACATATGTATAAAATTATTCCAGACAATAAAAAATTTAAATTGTGTCTGCCATTTATACAGATGCCAGATCGGCCATTTTTTCCTTGACAAATAACTTTTATGCAATGTGCAAAAGCATATTATTCATATGCTATTTTGAAAAAAAGTCATAAAGTGATATTTGTGTTTTCTGTTTTCCTTCCACTACTCTAGTACTTTATGACTTTTTTTCAAAATAGCATATGAATAAAATGCTTTTGCACATTGCATAAAAGTTATTTGTCCAGGAAAAAATGGCCGATCTGGCATTTTTTACCAGCCACATATAACTTTTGCAGGCTTCCTTTCAGTATGTACAAGTCATATGTTACCAGATGAAAAACAATTAACTAATCAACGTGGCTCTGTTTGATCCAGTACTACAGAGTATCGATTATCCGAAAATCCCTTATCCAAATCCATACATCACAGTGATGGTGAGTTATTTACTCTATACAGTATTTGCATTGATACTATTGTATTTCATGAGTACTGAAAGGCTTTATTATATCTTATTAGTGAAAATTCATTATTTTTTTCAATATGTGGTGCAGATCAAGTAACCAGCACCACTATCCCTTCAGAAAGCCTGGGGTTTGGCTGTATCTGGGGCAGGGCACAACCATGTGTTCTTATCGGTGGAATGTGGAGGGAGTTTCGGCGGTAAAGACCACTGTCCTGCTTGGCATGCTGTGACGAGCGGAAGGGGCGATGAATGTGCCCATATCCTGCTGCACAGAGTACCAGCCGAAAGAGAGATCTTCATACAAGTACAATCCTAGTACAAATTAGCAGTACCCTAGACCAGCAGCATGGAGGTTATACTTGTGGGAGGGGCCCACATGGCATCCCGCCATCCAAACCCGACTGTGTGCCTGGACACAAAATGCAGAGATTCCCTTTATATGTGCATATTGCTCCCTCTGCTGGACAGAAATGGAAGCAACGCTTATGGTGCTTGTTTGGAGAGTCCATAGTTTAGCAATTCCCTCACGTGGATGCATTTAGAAAAGGATACTCCCTTTGATGAGCGTGGGGTCGCAGTTATAATCCCAATCAATCTTTGTGACGTTGTGAAACAGTTTTGCCACATACCTGCAAAGAGAATAGATAGGGAAGTGTTTATCAGTTTTCAATGCATGAAATATTTCACTGGCAGCAAACAATTTGAAGATTTTGATTTCAGAAACCCCTGTTCCTTTTTTAAAATTGGTTCTGTTTATTTATTAAGACTATAACCCTCTAAGTGCAGTGCAGCATGACTGTGGGTCTGTTAACACTGTGAATATAGAGAACACAAAATAAGTAATTATGAACATGTGCTTCGTTTGCATTTCAAACCACAGGCGATGTAATAAAATGTCAAGGAGGGTAATCCAAACTATAGGCTATTCATGTTATTTAGTAAAAAGGTACATTTTAATTTAATGGAAAAATAGTTGTCTTTTAAGATAACTATTATTTTATTATGAAAATTGTTTATTGTTAAAAAAGTTACACTAAAAGAGTAAGTATTGTTTAAAAAAAAAAAAAAAAAATACATCTTAAAATATAAAAGTGCATCCAGAAGCACACAGTGGTTTCTTTCACGGTGTCTTTTCCAGGAGTATATTTTTATATAGTGGCAAGGGTTACGCACAGGGCAGATGGAATGACCACAGTGGTATCTTCGTCCGCTTCTCTACGCATCTCTGCAATATCTTCCTCCATCACCCTCAGGTCCTCCAGATCTTTTTGTAAAAATGTATTAAAGTTCAGGTAAAATAAAAAAAATATATAGATCCTTCAGTGACATCCTAACTATTACCTAAAAACACGTCACATAAACACACATAGAATTAAGTTAAATACATTTGATTGTATGTAACTTAGCTTCCTTCTGTCGGTGTCACCCTGTGGTGGGAGGGGCAGACTCCATGTCCCATAGCTCTCTCCTGTCTGTGTCACCCTGTGGTGGGAGGGACAGACCCCATGTCCCATAGCTCCTTCCTGTCTGTGTCACCCTGTGGTGGGAGGGACAGACCCCATGTCCCATAGCTCCTTCCTGTCTATGTCACCCTGTGGTGGAAAGGACAGACTCCATGTCCCATAGCTCCCTCCTGTCTGTGTCACCCTGTGGTGGGAGGGACAGACTCCATGTCCCATAGCTCCCTCCTGTCTGTGTCACCCTGTGGTGGGAGGGACATACTCATATCCCATAGCTCCCTCCTGTCTGTCACCCTGTGGTGGGAGGGACAGACTCCATGTCCCATAGTTCCTTCCTGTCTGTGTCACCCTGTGGTGGGAGGGACAGGTTTGTATGAGCTCCTCCTTGGGTGCCTCTGTAGAGTATAGGCAGAACCCAAGTTTCTCTGTTGTTTTGTCTGTCACTATGGAAAGGATATTTCAGGTCTGTTTCCAGGCAGGCATTCTTGTCACATTGTTCCTGTAGCTCCTTCTCAATTCTGTTCAGTTTGGATAAGTTCTCCTGCTTAGCTTCCTCTTTGTCTAAAAGAGTATTTGCTACTTCTTCTTCCACCGTCAGGAGAGCTGAAAGACTACCGAAATGTCAGCACACGTATGAATACACACAGGATGGATGTCACACCATCTTTCTATGACATCACGGAACATGTGGATAAATACTGGAATTAACTATTCTCATTTAGAATGCTTGTACCAAAATACAGAAAAAACGGGCAAATTAAGGGCACAAATGGAGCAAGGTGATGGACAATAGGTCTGGCATTGGGGATGGGACTCTTCATCGCGGCTGCTTCCGCGCAGCCTTTTCACCGCCGACTCTGCATCACAAGACAGATCGTCGCTGGAGATTTCATCGCGGGACACTTCTTCGCTAAAGGTAAGTATTTTACCTATTTTCGTTTAAGGGTGGTTAGAATTAGGAGTTTAGAATTATGGTTTAGGGGGTTAATTTTAGTATTAGGGTTAAGGGGGTTAGTATTAGGGGTCGGGGGTTAGTATTAGGGTGTTAGTATTAGGGTTTAGGGGGTTAGTATTAGGGGTCGGGGGTTAATTTTAGTATTGGGGTTATTTTTAGAATTGGGATTTGGGAATCATTTATTAGGGGGGGTTATTTTCATTTTACTTTTACATTTGTAAGAGCTGAAAGTTCAGCGCTGAACTGTCAGCTCTTACATAGCCGCGGCCGCGATGAAACGGCCGTGTTATTCTTCATTGCTGACAGTTCAGCGTTCTAACTGCCGCGCTGAACTGTCAGCGATGAAGATACGACGAACAAGTGTCCTAGACCCCTGGCATTCTGCCTTCAATATGGTGAATGTGATCAATCTGGAGAGAGAGCACATTACGCCTGAGGGCCAGATTCATGTTTTGCTGCATATCTTGATATCGAGGCATTGCAGCAACACCCGAAGAGATTAGAAAGCGACCACTGATCACTTTCTAAGCTCTATTCAACATGGTGACGTGCCTGCCGCACAGGATCAATATCACACTGAATCACCATTTATTCATGTTGCCCCTAAGGTACAACTCTGCTTCACACTTACGCTAAATGGTGAATCAGGAAATGTGCGATTACAGAGCAGACAGGAAGACAGAACTGACTGGTATACTAATTGTTCATAAAGGATCATTTGTTTATAACATAAGAGGGAAATGACCACAAACTGTCATCTCCCATACAAAGCTGACCACACAGCTCTTCCAGAGACCTCCAGAAGGTTTGCCAACACTTGCTATGTAGCTGTTAGAAGAACCAAAGTTTACAATGTATTTATTATTTATCCATATATTAGTTGTAATGAAACTCATTTTATAGGTGGACTTATAATATTATTATCGGAATGCCCAAATAAATATCTTAAAAAAAAAAAAAAAAGGTGAAAATCTGGCATTTCCCATGCTTTAAGTAAGAAGCTGTTGAATTTCCTAAATGTGGGAATATAAATAAACAAGAAACACTGTTCTCTATTAGGGAAAATTTGTACATCACAGAACTTAAGTGGCGCAATTGCAAAAATGATATAATTCGGACAACAGTGATAAAAGACTTAGAGGTTGTACTATAGTATTAATAATAATATTCCTGTTAATAAAGTGAACATGCTAAAAGGGAGTGTCACCCAAATGAAGAAAATAACAAAGATCTATAGCAGAAATTAAGAGGACAACGTGTTTGACATGTGTCTGTGGTGTCCCCTGTTTATGACATCACCCATGGCTTATATGAAAATGAACTACTTTTCAATGGGAAATGCCAAAGATAAGGTGTCATAAACACCACAGACTCATTTAAAACATATGTTTAGCTTAATGTATGCATGTGCTTGCAATCCTGTTAAAATAATGTACAGATCATTTTTATTCAGTACATTCACAGACTAAACAATGTTTAGGGGACAGAAACCTTTTAAATACATATGTAAAAATAGTTCCTTTATTAAGAACATATAATAGTAATTTATTTAACACGTAAGCACCTGAAAGAGGCCCACCTTCAAGACATTCTAATTATGATTAGATAACATTATAATACAGGGTATTGGTTGAATCAGTCACCTGCGAGGAGCTGCGAGGCCTGGGTATCTGTGTCTAGGAGACTGTCTAGCATGGCCTCGTGCCGGTCCAGACTCTTTTTCAGCGCCCCTGCTGCTGTGTCCGACACCATGACCTTGACAATCTCACGACTCACGTCCACATACTCCTGCATCTGCTCGTGCAACATGGTGCCAGATTCGAGAGGCCGACAAGGCTGGCGGATAAAGAAAGAGGCGGGTCAGCTAGACCCATTACAAGCACTGTAAATATATACATAGAAACATAGAATGTGTTACCAGCAGATACGAACCATTCGGTCCATCTAGCCTGCCCAATTCTCTAAATACTTTTATTAGTCACGAGTTCCTTATCATATTTAGGATAGCCTTGTGCCTCTCCCACATTTCCACACCACTGCACCAATTATATTTTATAACAAAAAAAGGTTTAAATGTGCACCTGCAATTGCGCCGAAAGTTAAGCAAGATGATTTACAGTGCCTTTGCTTGTAATCCAATATTCAGATGTTTTTAGTTCTACTCTCCATGATCAAGTCTCTTTAAAGGGAAATTAAACGTTGTTAAGCAATACGTTTGCCGGTACAATTAAGTAAACCCGTGTGTGTATCTTAATAGATATACGCGGGTTTACTTTCTGCTGTGTCTCACATGCAAGACACTGCAGGTCCCAGTTGTCGTGTGCTGACAAACTTCAGCATGCGCACAGCCAATCAGAGCGGGGGCTCGCCCTGCTCTGACAGCCAAATGCAGGGGGCTCTGGCTTTTTGCATAGGATCAGCAGGGGAGACCTAGTTAAGGTCTCCCCCCTGCTGATCTCATACAAAAACGAGGGTCTCTTTCTGCTAGTCGCCGACCAGACGCCAGTATACGCCAGTTCATCCTCATACTAGGAGCAACTAACTTTTCCCTTGTAGTGGGGAAAAAAAAAGTTTAGTGTCCCTTTATTTATAAAACAAACCCTTCCAAAAGCCAGTGAATATTTGAATTTAGATCACTTTACCAGTGCTAAAATAAAAAGGGGTTTTATATTTTTTAACCAATAAATAAATAGTCACAATTTCAATTTTAGAGCTATATACAGGGAGCTGCAATTGTGGACATGTTGAATGTTTACACAATCCTCAGTCACTCAGGCTATTACATATGCTGTGACTCAATACTACTACTCATTGCTGAGCCTTGATAGCCACGAAAGCTGCTACTGGCTGAGCATAATGAGCATTATTGTTTACCTAATACACAACACAGGCGCGTCAGCAGTTACTCTCACCACTACCCAACTGACAGCTTGAAACTGCTACTCCTGTCTGCCTCCTCCGACACTGTAACCACGGCAACCGCGTCTTCGCTTGACCAATCAGGTACCCGAAGGCCGGACTCGCAAGCTCGCGCGACGCTGCAGCCGTTAGGAATTCGAACGTTCCCGCCCAGGCCAACGTTTCGTCACAATGATCACTAACCTCCATTCTCCTCCCGCCTCCCGGTCACGACCCGCTTACCTGTAGGCTTGAGGTGATTATGTCTCTCGGAGTGGAGGGTTTCGATGTACGGAGGCGGGGGCTCTACTGATAACGGATCCTTGGAGCTCGGTATGATGTTGTACAGTCAGCAGGCGGTAATATCGCTCTGTGAGGAGGAGTTCGGCTATACGCACCTCCTCTTTACAGAGGGCGGGCTAAATTTATGGAAGAGGTGTATGCCTGACAGTATATTTACTGGTAACTAGTACAGGAAAGGCAATTAGCGGGTCAAAATACTGGCTGAGCATGATAGGAACCGACCCCCCCCCCCCCCCCCCCCCCCCATACCACCTCTGGCTGTGAAATGACTTATGGGACCGTATTTATCAAGACGGGGAAGCGCTATTTAAACAAAACAAGTGCTAAAGTAGTAGTAGTAACCATGGCAAGCTATAGCACATGGCTCCAAATTTCGCACTTAAAAAAAAAAAAAGAAATAGCACCTGTTTTGCCTTGGTAAATCTGTCCCCTTGTGTCTCTTCAGTGCCCAAGTTAGTTTTTCTGTGGGGATTGAATACCACAGACTGAAATATAAAAACCTGAGTTAACCATAGAGACCATGCTGTTCATATATAGTTTATTATACAGCTGAAACTCAAGTAAGAAAAGTACAGTAATACTGGTTGGCAGTGTGTGAGCTACATTTGCTATCCAGAAATTACTTTAACATGTATTTTTAAAGCACCAACAATAGACAGAGCGTAGAAGGGAATTACTATGTTAGAAAAAGAGAGATGGATAAAGAGCCCTACTCACAATCTTACAATATGTAGGTGTTCTCTATAGTACACGCTCACGATCTCAGTAAAATTAGTATGTTAAGCGTACATTTTTTTTAAGGATGGACTGTTTTTTTCAGTGTTGCGGTGTTTGTGTTTAGCTGTCCTTTTCTTCTTTCTCATTTACAGTAACCACACATTTATACATAGTTATTTTTGGGATAAGAAGGGCTTACTTTAGATTATTTTGATCAAATCATTTACTGTAAAAAAAAAAAAATGAAAAATACAAAACACATATTCGAACCTTTGTATGAAAATCTGTTTTACACATCTGCATATGCTAATAGAGCTTCCGTCACAGCTCTACTGCAAGGACGTAAAGGATTGGGGGAAGTGGGCATCCCTGTCTAGATTCATTTGTGATGTTGAAAGGCTCTGACAGGAAAGCTGCATATCAAACTTTAGTGGACGGGGAAGAATATTACACTGAGATGGCTTTGCTGTATTCAGGAAGAAAACCAAATTGTGTAATGATAAAACACATTCTCAGTGTCTATGGTGAGCAGAAGGCATTCAGTTTTTGTGGAATGGGATGCGTTAATAAGGTTGGCTATCTTTCTATATTATCTGATGCTTGTCTGTCTTACAAAGCTGACTTGATCATAGTTTAGCAGGGACAGTAGTATATTTTGGATTCTACTAGCTAATATTTTGGAGTATAAATTTAAATCCGTATTTAGGAGTGAAATGGGTCGAACATTTGGGGAATTCAGACCGGGAAATATATAATTCAAAGGGTTTAATCAATTTTCTTGTTATCTAGGTGGAATTTTAAATTATTGGCCAATATTTTAGTGCTTAGAAGAATGGTTGATTTAGTTACTAAGAGGTTTTAGATAGATATAAAGGTGTGGCTATTTGGGAATTGTGTATAAAATTACCTACTTATTTTAGGCTATGAGTCATACAAATGCCATCAACCTTTATACACTTTTGACCCCTTCGCGACAATGGTCTTGTCAGACACGTCCTGAGGTGGAACGAGCAGTTTTCGCGATCAACAATCGCAAAAAGAATCGCTCTAATGGTGCTGCTCTATTGCTTCGATGTCGAGGCATTAGGTAGCACCAACATTTTTATTCTAAGGCACCATATTGGAGGAGCAATATGGGTAGAGCGTCTGAAGTGGAAACAAATCCACTTCCGTCGCTCTGATGCTGTTGCTTGACTTCCCCTAGAGGCAGTCAGCAACATTGCAATACAAATAAAAGACTTACCGTATTTATCGGCGTATAACACGCGCCGGCGTATAACACGCACCTAATTTTAAGAAGGAAATTTCAGGGAAAAAAACTTAAGAACTTAAATTAAGAACTTTGAAGCCCAATATGCCATTTTAATATGCCAGGATATTGCCCCCAATATGCCATTTAATATGCAGGATATTGCCCCCAATATGCCATTTAATATGCAGGATATTGCCCCCAATATGCCATTTAATATGCAGGATATTGCCCCCAATATGCCATATAATATGCAGGATATTGCCCCCAATATGCCATTTAATATGCAGGATATTGCCCCCAATATGCCATTTAATATGCAGGATATTGCCCCCAATATGCCATTTAATATGCAGGATATTGCCCCCAATATGCCATTTAATATGCAGGATATTGCCCCCAATATGCCATTTAATATGCAGGATATTGCCCCCAATATGCCATTTAATATGCAGGATATTGATATTGCCCCCAATATGCCATTTTAATATGCCAGATATTGGCCCCAATATGCCATTTAATATGCAGGATATTGCCCCCAATATGCCATTTTAATATGCCAGATATTGCCCCAATATTCCATATAATATGCAGGATATTGCCCCCAATATCCCAGGATATTGCCCCTTAGTATGCTCGTAAAGACTGTTTGAAATTATATATAGTTCTATTTTGGTTTTCATTTATGTATAATACTCAGAGAATTTGTAAATAGAGTAATGGAATAAAGTTGTTGGGGGTGTGTTTTAATGTAAATTGCAACTTTAATCCATGTTTAGGTGGACTGGAGACTCGGTAGAACAGCAAAGTCATGTACACTTTATTGTAATTTAGTTCACATATTTATACAGTACTGAAATCTGAAAATACATAACTAAGCAATAGAACTTAAATGGATTACTAACTTAATATAATCAAATTTACAAATTATTTTTCATTGTGGTGAAATATGTGTTCACATTTGCCTGGTGACATCACTATCACAGTGCTTAGGATCTAACAGACTTTACAATTGGTGCATTATCTCACTGATAGAGTAGCCACCTCAGGCATTTTTATATATGCTTTTGCAAGCAAAATGTGACCAGAAGGAAATTCATTAACTAATCAAGTAGTGGTTCCCACAGAATCATGTTGATTAGTTATTTTATTTCCTTTTGGTTATATATGACTTGTACAAAAAAAAAAAGGGGGTAGATTCTGGCGCTTAATCCTATACAAAGCAGCACCAGCCTGTGTGTTTCTCTGTGTACACACGTGGTGAAATAGACAGACAAAATTACCCAAAAAATAGGAGTGGTAGGTGCGCTAAGTGAACCCTTAGTGCAAATAAAAATAAATGTAATATTTGCCTGAGGAATGATGGTGTTGCTGTACACCTTGCAGATGATCCTCAGTATGTATACAGTGTGTGTATATACAAGGAAAAAAAAACAAACAGAAAAAAGCACATAGATCATAGCATAATTCTGTTATATATTAGTGTGGTATTTGGAGGTAGATGATTCCACTCACAAAACCAGCAGATGATCAAAGCTCTTCTATAGACTTGTGGAGTCTTCCTTTCTTTCAGTCAGACGCTCACATATATATAGAGGAAAAGACCAAAGGCATATATTGAGTGTAAAAGACTTACAAAATTTAATGTATTATAGTAGTATCTTACATCTCAGAAGCAGGTAGAACAGCATAAGGAATCTCCATAGCAAAAATCCTCTTAGCTCTTACAGTCTGGATGTGCAAAAACAGCAAGTAGTAAAACAGTACAATGAGTTAAAAGCAGGATAAAAAGTCCGTACAAAAGCAACAATGGTGGTCACGCCTACCTGTTAGTAGGCGAAACGCGTAGCGTGACCACCATTGTTACTTTTATACAGACTTTTTATCCTGCTTTTAACTCATTGTATGCTGTTTTACTACTTGCTGTTTTTGCACTATGATCTATGTGCTTTTTTCTGTTTTTTTTCTTCTTATATATACACTGTATACATACTGAGGATCATCTGCAAGGTGTACAGGCAAATATTACATTTATTTGTATTTGCACTAAGGGTTCACTTAGCGCACCTACCACTCCTATTTTTTGGGTCATTTTGTCTATATATGACTTGTATACACTGCAAGGCAACATGCAAAACTTATATGTGGCTGTCACGGGAGGGATACCAAGATGAGTAGCTCCTATTAGAATCAGTTCCGCAAGATACACTCCTCAGGTTCGGGATAACACAAAACTCCAAACGGGGTTATAGTCTCTGGTTCCCTACTAGCAAACCCCGACATAGCGGATGAGACCGGTTGTGTTGGGTAAAACAAGAAGAAATGTTATTGATTGAAAACACACAGAATATATACAGTTTAAACATCTTGATTACACAGATTAGACAAGGGGGTAAAACAGGATTAAAGTTAGGATACAATGGTGAATGTGACAGACCTAAAAGGATTTACACTTAACACAGAATAGTGAAAAGGAACAGGGATTACAAGTTCACACATACACAAAGCATAATTGAATTTGGTGCCGATAGGTTGGAGACCAATAGGAATGGGGCAAACAGGGAGCGTCCAATCGCTGGAGGGCCATGGTCTAAGGCCAGGCTTGGCGGAACCAATCAGGCCCTTTAAACGAGCAACCTATCAGCGCTTTGCTGGACATTTAAATAGGTATCCAAAACATGGCCGAACGGTTATCCCCGGCTACCCAATCAGAGACGAGTGACACATTTTGTCTCTAATGCAGCCAAAGGACCTTTAAACTGCCGACCAATCGGGGACATGCCGATAATTCAAATAGGGTGAATCTTGCCAGAGACCGGGCTCAACCTTTATTGAGGAACCTGATCTCTGGCTGTTCATCCGAAATACACAAAACAGTGAAACATCCCTTTCGTTACAGGTAAGGGAAAAAGTAGGCGGGACGTGAGCACTGCTGAATGGCAAAACATGGTTGGTTGCGGGGGCTACCGTGACATTTCTCTCCCTTTTGAGGAGGTTGTCCACACGGATAAGCCTGAAAGTGGCATCGAAAACACTGGGTGGGGGGTATACTTACACGTCCACTTGCCGGGACAAGCCTTCTGCATTTTTATTGTCCTTTGCCGGGCAGTATTGAACCGTGAAATTAAAGTGTTGCATGGATAGACTCCACCGCAATAGTCTACCATTGTCCCTGGACACTCGGTTCAGCCACACAAGGGGATGTGGTCAGTTAAGGCTGTGAATTCTCAATATGGTTGGAACTGCTTGAGTGCCCACAGGCCAGGCACACTTTCTCAATAGCAGCATAGCCCACCTCCCGTTCCAGTAGCTATGCTACCGGGTGCACCTCTACTTGTTTACCTGGCTCAGCACGGCTCCGAGCCCAAACATGGAAGCGTCTGTGTGGACCAAGAAGCTTTGATTAAAGTTAGGGGATGCCAAGACCAGAGCATTTCCTAGGGCTGTTTTTAAGGCTTCAAAGGCAGCACCACATTCTGGGGACCATAGGACTGTCCAGGGCAGGGTTTTCTTAGTAAGGTCGGTCAGGTTTGGCCAGGGAACAGTAATTGGGTACATGTAGAGGTGGTGCTTTTCAGTGTGAATACTCTGCGGCTGGTCCGGAGAGAGTGGTTCTGCAGGCCAGGCTTCTCTCTCCCGCTCCGCCACTTCCATGATGCGGTTCCCAATGTCTACGGACGGGTTGGGTCCATAGAAAGCCAGTCTCTTCCTTACCCTCTGTAAGATCTCATTACTCTAGTCACAGGGGGTTCCATGAACCTGGAGGGGCTGAATGCTGCTTGCCCCACAATCGGGCTGGGAGGGCAGCTATATTATCGGAGCACAGCTCATCGCGCTGAGCCAAGATGAGCTGTTAAATGCTGGACGTTCTATGCCATCCTAGTGTCTTTTAGGACAGCAAAGAACATACTAGTGTCAAGAAGGGGTTCAGCTATATAAAAAACAAATATACATTTAAAAAAAGAACTGCAGTGTCAGCTTACTGGCACATTTATAAATCAACGCTTAATAGAAATCCAGTGCTACTTTTTCCAACTGATTCATCAGTAGGGCTAGATCCAGAGTACATTTCATGGAGTCATACTCATTTCTACCCCCTGCTATTGTATCTTGTGCTGATCTGAGGAATAAACAAGCAGAATTTGGGGTCTGTGCTTAATAATTGAAGTGCTGTTATGTTTACCCTGTGGTACAGCACAGTGAGTGATATATTACCGTGCTTACAGCACAGTGAGTGATATATTACCGTGCTTTTATAAATAAAATAGCAACATGTTTTACTTCAATTGTTGCCATTCTAATTCATACAAATTCCAAATTGGGACTCTGCCAATCTGTCAACGGTGCTGCTGTGTCACCAGATAGCCAGGAGATGGAGCCAATGATCCAGTTAGTTTGTTTCCAGTCTATAAGTAGAGTTACAATTATACCATTTATTGGCTAACTAGGAGTTTCATTGCAAACTTCCTAGACCAAGTTGCCAGGTCCCTTCCTCAGGTATTAATAAGGCTAAAACAAATTTACAAAACATAGTTAAAGGGACTGTCTAGTGCCCAAAATGCACCTTCCAAATATTAATGCATATTAGTATTCTTTCAAAGTACTTTAAAATTTATGTTTTACATTTTGCATTGCTTAAAATATATAATACTGACAACTAGAAGAAATTGTGAAATTACAGCAGTTTTCAAGAAACCAGGATTGCCCACACTAGTTGTAGGGACCAGTAAGAATAATGTTGTTCAAATGCATGGAACTGCATACACTGTTTCAGGTGTATTGTGGATGATGAAAGGACTTAGGAAAGGTCCCCAGCTGTACCTTGCCCTGTCTCAATGCATTTATTTTTAATTGAATATTTAAGGTCACTTTTTTGGGTGCCATCATCAAGTGACATGTCACCATGGAAATGCTATCTAAGAATGGGTCTGATGTTGCACCCTGCCCGAGGAACTGGATAAATAAAATGTAACTTGTTATCAGAAACTTATAATCAAACCTTGGATTTTTTCAATGACCATTTTTGGATTAAAAGAAAATGCCCTTCCATATTCAGTTCAATCTATATTTATGCCTGTTATGTATAGTTGCATAGTTGGCAAATACCCTCTAGTAGACCTGGACTGTAAAGTCTAATGAGGTGATATTTTTGGGCTTTTTACATTTTATTAAATGCGAGTGGCAGATGTGTCCCTTTCATACATATCCAAAATGTAGAGCGGGGGACGTAATTGACTAGGGTCATAAATATGTATAATTAAGGAAAATATGGAGTCCAGAACCTCAGGCCTACAGTGACCTGTTATTTTCCATCTTACTTTGTTCCAGTGCTTGTGAAATGCTGTACAGCTTCATCAAGCCCTGCCTTGCAAAACATTCACACACATATGTTGTAAGCAGCCATCAAAGGAGGAACTACTGCAGGAAATAGTACAGATATTCTGTGGTACAGTGTTTTGTGGCCTGCATTAGTTGTGTGGCACAGTCAATTACTTGCGAGTAGTTTATCATATCCTCCTCTCTTGGAGGTGTGTTTGGCGGAAGCAACCGCTTTGTTACATGGCAGCCTGGAAGACTTCCCACAGAATTATGGATTTATAAGCAGTGCTCCAGAGTAGTATCATTCACAAGTCTTTTTTGTCTGATTGAACATTGAAATACAAGGTTTAAGTCCCTCTTTAACCCCTTAGTGACAGGACTTTTAAAATAAATTCTACCCTTCTTGACAATGTCTGTTTTAACATATTTGCGGTGCTTCTGTTTTAGATGTAATTTTCCTATTTAATGTACCACACATTATATACTGTGTTTTTTTTTTTATCAAGACAAGAAGTGATTTTTTTTAGATACTATTATTTTCATTATGTCATAATTTAGTAGAAACAAAATAATCGTAAAATATGATGAAACCACTGGAAAATAAAAACCTTCTCTAACTTTGTAATTGTGTTAAAGAATTTTCAGGTCAAATGGTAAAAAGACCCCATCTGAATGGTTTGTAATATTTGTGTTTACAAATACCATGTGTACTTTTTCCAAGTTATAGAGCAATAACTAAAAGTAGTGTTTTTTGTTTCCTAAACATTTTATTCTACAGTGACCTTTTGATCCTAACCCTAGAGCTAGGGTTATTATAAATTTAGGATTCAGGGTTTTTTTGCCTATAAGATTGCCTCTATAGGCAGTCTAGCAACAGAAATGATCTCTGATTACTTCCTTCTCTCTTGCTGGCTACAGAGCAGAGCCATATAGGAGGGGCATGCGGCCATCAAATATGGGGACTATAGTGACTGCTCTGTGGAGTAAGTGCGGTGCCCTGCATAGGGAGCACCCGTTGTCACTAAGTGTCATGTTTTCTGTGAATGTTATCTCTATTGTTGCGAAGGGGTTAAGTCTCTGACACTCTTGTTTTGGACTACTAGCTCTTAACTTTTTTAATTTTATTTTTAACATAGAATTCTATGTGGGTACCATTCCCTAGCTCATGAAAATGACTAGACTGGGCCCTGAAATAATGTCTGTGGCTCATAAAGCTTCTAAGTATTTGTCAAGCTCGGTTTCTATGAGTGCTATACTAGGCCATATACACCACATATACTAATGGTGCATGGATAGGAATTTGGTTAGTCTAGGTATCCGTAGTAAAGAGCTAAATTTAGTGTGTCTGTAAACAAGTTGAATATGTGAAAGAGTAAATTATAAAATAAAACTTGTTCCTTGTATATAAAAAGAGAAATTGTTGAATAGGAATAATCTGCAGTTTTTCTTATCTCTAGTAGGACAACTAAACTTTTGTTTAACTGTTTCTTCCCCAGAGGAAGCACGGGTTAGAAAAAGCAAGAAGAGATGTAAACCTGATTAGTATCTTTACAGATGTTGGTGCAATTCAAAACTAAGGTCTTTCTCTGTACTAGCCAAGAGAGACTGCATGTAAGAGCAGCATCCCTGTCTGTCATAGGATAAGCTGGTATTAAAAAGCAATGGCAGTTTATCATCATACTAGTTCCATTCATTTTTTAACTTGTGGTTCTGTATTAAGTAGGTTTAAAGGTTAGTTTCCCTTCCAAGAAAATTCCTCCTATCCTTACATTTTCATTTTTACCTCTTGTCCTAGTTACATAGTACTTTAGGTTGAGAAAAGACTTGTGTCCATCAAGTTCAACCCTTTTTCTAATCCATGTTTACCGCTGTTGATCCAAAAGAAGGCAGTACCTCCTCCCTTATTCTGCTTTTTAAAGGGGGAAAAAACATATTTCTTGACTCCAAATGGCAGTCCTATTTCTCCTTGGATCAACAAGAGGTACCTATACAAGTGGTGGTGAACCTTTGGCACGCCTAACTCTCAGTTGTAGCACACGTCCATATTCACCCCTCACCAATTGTCTGCTCTGTCCAGCTTCTGGAGGAGCAGTCATCAGTGAATAAAAGACCAGTGCTGCTAGTTCTCCCAATAAGCAGGCTAATGCATGCTATGTGGAGAAGCCAGTAGAAGCGTTCAAGACGGAAAGCAATTAACTGTTTGTTGACTTACTTTAAACTTTAACAACAAAGTGACAGTGCGCTTAGTGCAAGATATAAAGTTCAGGGTTTATATGACCTGGTATTTCTCCAGGAGGATGTCTTCACAGTTCTTGTGTATATGCAACAACAATAAAAACAATATACACAAAGTATATAGTGTAATATGTTTGAGGTAGTTGTGATAAATGTATTAGTTCTCCAAAGTTTCCCAAAGGTTTTCAGCTTATATGATGGTCTGTATGGTGATAGGTCATTCTTGTCTCCTCCAGATAAGGGATAAACAATAATGAATAAAGTGCCAAGTCTTTCAATACAGAAGCAAATAAAAGTACCTTACACTTAAATGAATAGTAGCAGATGTAGTGGTCTACTTTATTCATTATTGTTAACTTTGTTGTTCTTGTTTATCTTTTTTTGGGGCAAGTGTGGGATATTTCATAAGAAAGTTGCAGCTGGTGCGCCACCCCAATTAAGCGCCTTATCACCCTGCCACTTTGTTTGATTAATAAAGTTCCAAGCCCCTCCTACTTTCATTTCAGAACCCTTGGCTCAGTTATGTTGCCAATGCACATGAACCAAGGCGTCCGATTTGCATTTCTGACCCAGCCTGTTGGGAATACAATTTTGTATGATACCCGAACTGTGTGCGATTGCAGCTTTAAACCGAAAGCTGGATCAATGGGAACTACATTTCCCATGGTTCTGCGGCTGAAGAAGCCAAAATCACAGGATTACGCATTATTCGGCAGTCAGGTATCTTTCAAATTGCATTGCCGACACAGTTGTCGCAATTCGGACACAACAATCTTAGAGCTGCCTATCAGGGGCTGGCAACTCAATGAATGAAAAAAAGGAAGTCGTCAAAAAAAAATAAAAAAAAGTCACTTAAATAATATTTTTTTTTTTTTTTCATTTTAATTAATATATTGTATTTCTCCTTTTGAAAGCAGTAACTAGGAACAACCCATCAGAAACACATATTATGCGATAGGATATGTTTAATATAAATAGTCTAAATCAATTTATATAGATGCAGTTTTTTTGCCACAGGCCCAGTGTAGTGTTTGCCACTCTCATCTTAACAGCCAAACACTAAGCAATGACTCGGAGATGTCAGTCAGTTATGTTGCTCACCCATTATACTGCACTCCACCTATTTAAATATACAGCTCTGCTTAGCTACAAATTGGAGCAACAAACGCACCCATATGTCCACGGCCTAAAACAAGGAGCTGTCCTTCATGGAAATATTTACTGCTCTGACCTTTAGAATATTAGAAATAACCTATGTTTCCATTGCATCCTGGAAGCAGTGATGCAACATTTGGAAGTGGGTCATGGGTAGCTCTGTAAAATTACACAGAAACAAAATGAGCATTTTTTTTCATGGAAGATTTCTTAAAAACATCCCAAAATGTTTGCCCAAACCCATGTAGTAGACCATGATTGTAACTATTTTATACAGCTCCAAAATATGCAGAATGTCAGGTTTTTTTTATTTTTTTTTATTTGTATCTTCGTCTGTGCCCATGTTCCGGCTGCATTATATATGTTTTCCCCTGTGTTAACTGTCTATTTAAAATGTGTAGTGCACTGTTAAAAGAGCTTTATCACTTGTAACAGTTTCCCCAGGAATGTCTTCTACAGTGAATCTGATTGGTTGCCAGGTATTCTGGCTAGGGTTGCCACCTTTTCTTCAAAAAAATACCGGCCTTGGTACTGTCTCCATAGACTTAACATTGGCCTGATGCCAATTTTTTACCGGCCTGCCGGTAAAATACCGGCCAGGTGGCAACCATAATTCTGGCACCAAATTCAATTATCCTTTGTGTATGTGTGAACTTTTAATCCCCTATGTCCTGTTTCCATTTACTATTTGTCACGGGAGGGCTACTAGATGGGTAGCTCCTACCGGAATCAGTTCCACAAAATCACTCCTCAGGTCCAGTAAATATCCAATAGCCAAACGGGGCTATAATCAAGGCTCCCCTGCAAGCAATTCCCCCAACATAGCAGACGAGACTGGTCGTGTTGGGAAAACAAGAAGAACTGTTTATTGACACAAAACACAGGACATATATACAGGAAAACATCTTGATAACAAAAGTTGAACAAAAGAACTTCTTCACACCTACACAAAAGGACAGTACCTGGCAGCCAATCAGATGAAAGGTAGGATTAGTAGCAACCAATCCCCAGCAGGGGGCGTGCCCCACAGATCAGCAATTATATGCAAATTGGGCATTTAACTAAGCAACCAATCCGAACAGTGCCTACACGGGGGCTTGGTCTGAGCAACCAATAGGAAAACCGCCTTCCTTTTGAAGAAGAGAATGAGCTCAGCAGCCAGGATAAACCTTTATTTTGAAGTGGCTGCTGAAGCTACATTCCTGGGGAAAGGGTACAAGGGATTAGGCTCTTTAACAGGGCACCATACATGTAACACACACAGTTAGAACAGGGGAAATTAACTCAGCCGGAACATGGGCACTGAGGAATGGAAAAACATGGTTGTCTGGAGGGGTGCTACCGTGACATTTCTCCCCCTTTCAAAGAGAGCCAGCTCGGGGTTGTCCACACGGATAAGCCTGAAGGTGGCGAGGAAAACACTGGGTGTGGTGTTGACTCACACGTCTTCTTGCCGTGATAAGCCATCTGCGTTTTTATTGTCCTTTCCCGGGCGGTATTGCACTGTAAAATTAAAGGGTTGAAGGGATAGGCTCCACCGCAATAGTCTACCATTGTCCCCGGACACTCTGTTCAGCCACACAAGGGGGTTGTGGTCAGTTAAGACAGTGAATTCCCGGCCATACAAGTACGGTTGGAACCGCTTTAGTGCCCACACAAGAGCCAGGCACTCTTTTTCAATAGCAGCATAGCCCACCTCCCGTTCCAGTAGCTTGCGACTTTGGTATGCTACTGGGTGCTCCTCTCCTTGGCTGTTGACCTGGCTCAACACGGCCCCGAGCCCAAACATGGAAGCGTCTGTGTGGACCAAAAAGCGTTGATTGAAGTTAGGAGCGGCCAAGACCGGAGAATTTCCTAGGGCTGTTTTTAAGGCTTCAAAGGCAGCACCACATTCTGGGGACCACAGGACTGTCCGGGGCAGGGTTTTCTTGGTAAGGTCAGTCAGGGGTTTGGCCAAAGAACTGTAATTGGGTACAAATTTTCTGTAATACCCTGCGGTACCTAAGAAAGCTAGGACCTGCTTCTTATTGAACGGTACAGGCCAGTTGACAATAGCCTCAATTTTGGCGGGTTCAGGTCGCTGTTTCCCACTCCCCACCCGGTGTCCCAAGTACTGGACCTCGCCCATACCTATTTGGCATTTGTCGGGGCGGATAGTCATCCCTGCTGCCTGTATTCTGCCCAATACCACATCCAGATGCTGGAGGTGCTCGTCCCAAGAGTCACTGAAGATGGCTATATCGTCGAGATAGGCGCAGGTATAGCCCTGCAGACCCTCGAGTAGCTGATCTACCAGCCGCTGAAATGTAGCTGGGGCATTCTTCATCCCAAACGGCATGACCCGAAATTGGTACAGGCCGAATGGGGTGATGAATGCCGACTTGGGGACAGCATCTGCCGTCAACGGGATCTGCCAATAACCCCGGCTAAGGTCTAGTGTCGAAACCCAGGTCGCCCCCGCTAACTGGTCTAACAGGTCATCTACTCGGGGCATAGGGTAGGCATCAGTGGTCGTCTTTTCATTTAGCCGACGATAGTCCACACAGAAGCGGGTCGTCCCGTCCTTCTTAGGCACTAGCACAACTGGAGAAGCCCAGGGGCTGTGGGAGGGTTCTATAACTCCCAAGGTCCTCATCTCTTCAAGCTCCTTCCTAATGTGTCCCTTGACTGCTTCAGGGACCCGGTAAGCGGGTTGCCTGAGAGGGCTCTGACCGGGAGTCTCTACTCCATGCTGGGCTAATGATGTGATGCCGGGTAGAGCAGAGAACAGCTGGAGGTGCTGCTTTATCAGCGGGAATACTTGGGCTTTTTCTATGGGGCTCAGCTGTTCTCCGAGCTTGACTTGGGTAATATCCCCGGGGTGGACGGACTCAGCAAGGAGGTCTGGGATAGCCCGGTCTCCTGCCTCCGTGTGCGAGGGGGTACAGATAGCAGACACCTCTTCTGTACGTTCTAGGTATGGTTTGAGCGCATTTACGTGGCAGAGTCGCCGGGTCTGACCCCTGGCTCCTCGGGCGACAACGTAGGTTGTCTCTCCCCTGCGCTCTACAACCTCGTATGGTCCTATCCAGGCAGCCTGTAATTTATTTTGGCGGGTAGGACGTAGCATCAGGACCCGCTGACCCACTAGAAGCTCTCGGGGCTTAGTGTTGCGGTCATACAAGGTCTTGTGGCGGGCTTGGGCTGCCCTTAGGTTCCCGTGGGCTAGGGACATGAGCCGGTCTAATTTTTCCCGGAGCTCAACTACATAAGTGATAAGTGGAGTCTCCTCTGACTCGCATTTCCCTTCCCAGTATTCCCGCAGAATATCTAGGGGACCCCTTACCCTTCGCCCATAGAGTAGTTCGAATGGTGAATATCCTGTGGACTCCTGTGGGACCTCCCGGTAAGCAAACAAAAAATGGGGCATAAATTTTTCCCAATCAACATGATCTGCTATGAACGTCCGGATCATCTGTTTCAAGGTTCCATTGAACCTTTCACAAAGTCCATTCGTTTGTGGATGATAGGGGGACGTGCGCAGGGACTTAACCCCACAGAGGGTCCATACCTGCTGGAGCAACTCAGAGGTAAATTGTGTGCCCTGATCGGGGAGTACTTCTTTGGGAAATCCTACCCGTGAGAATATAGCCAGAAGGGCATTCGCCACTGTCTCAGCAGAAATATTTGGCAGGGCCGTGGCTTCAGGGTAGCGGGTGGCAAAGTCTACTACTGTGAGGATGTACCTTTTCCCCGTCTTGCTAGGATGGGCAAGAGGGCCGATGAGATCTATGGCGACCCTACTGAAAGGTTCCCCAATAAGGGGTAGAGGCTGCAAGGGGACTCGTGACGCTTCAGGTCGCTTCCCTACCCGCTGGCACAGCTCGCAGGTGCGGCAATGGTGCTTAACATCCCGGGAGATCCCTGGCCAAAAGAATGTGCGGGTGAGTCTGTACTCTGTCCGCCTGGCGCCGAGGTGACCGGATAGAGGGGCTTCGTGGGCTAGGGTGAGGAGAGCGGGGCGGTGGATGGCGGGGACTATCAATTGGAGCCGAGGAACCTCGGTAATACCATTAGTGTTGCCTGGGGTAGCCCTATATAAGAGGTCTTTCCTCCATATAATCTGGTCAGAGAAGGTACCTTTCTCTCCCGTCTCTGCCCGGCTGCGATAGCGGCTAAGGCTGAGGTCAGATAGCAGTTGGGCACGGAAACCGTCAGGGGGGAGCCATGGTAGGGAGTCAGTTGTGAGTAGGTCGTCGGGGTTAGTGCTTACCTGCGTCCCAGAATCGGAAGGTTGGTTAGCCTGAGAACGGGTGACAGCCAAGCAAGCAGGATCCACTGTACAATCCATCTCAGGCACATACCGGCTCTCCAAATAGCCCAAATCATTTCCCAGCAGTACATCCGTGGGTAAGCCCTCCATGATGCCCACATCTCTGTAGCCCTCCCCAGTGCCCCACTTTAGGTATACCCTGGTCATGGGTAGCTGATGTACCTGCCCCCCAGCCACGCGCACATCCACTTTGCAGTTAACTGGCTGGTTAGGGGGTAAAGTACGGGGCTGGACCAGTGTGAGGGTAGCTCCAGAATCCCTTAGTCCCTCGGCTGGCTGCCCATTAATGGTGACGGGCTAGTAGTGGTGCTCTCGGTTGTCCTTCCGAGGATGCTGAGCCAAATAGACCTCATCTGAGTAACTCTTATGTATGGCAAAAGGCTCCGGGGAACAGTAATTGTAATCCACAGTTGGGTCTGAGTTAGCTGGACCAGAATCCTGGGTCCGGCTCACGCACTGAGCCTGGCGCGCCATCCAAGGGCCTGGGGACTGGTTCCTTCGAGGACCATGGGGTTGAGCCCTGGGCTGTAGCTGGGGACAATATTTCTGAATGTGGCCAGGTTGACGACAGTGAAAACATCCCGTAGAAGCCCCACTAGGTCTAGCATTCGGTGCGTATGACCTATTCGGATAAGACCCCATGGGTCGGGTAGGTGGGGAGGCTGGGGGCATGGGGCGGTGCATTAGCGGCTGAGGTCTGCTGTGGTAGGGTGTCTTGAGACTGGGCGGCGGACATCCACAAATTTGTCCGCTAGCTTTGCCGCCTCTTCCAGGTTTACGGGGTCTTGGTCTCTTACCCAGTCTCGTACCTCTGTGCTCGTATGAAGAAAAATTGCTCCAGTAAAAACTGTTGGAGGCATTCTTGCCAAGTGGTGACTTGCCTCCCTTGTATCCAGCTGGTAGCGGCTCGGGTCATGCGATGTGCCCACTCAGTGTACGTGTCTCTTGGACCCATCCTCGCCTCTCGGAATTTCCTACGGTATGTATCAGGGGTGATGGCATATCGGGCCAGCAGACGGGTCTTTACTTCGGGGTAATCTCTAGCCCATTCATCAGGGATCGCTCTGTACGTTTCTGCAGCTCGCCCAGATAACTTGCCCACCAGTATAGGTACCCAGTCCTGGGTGTCCACATTGTGGAGCTGGCACTGTCGTTCAAAGTCTTGTAGGAATCCATCGATATCCCCGACAGCATCATCAAACTGTTTGAAGGACTGGTGGTTAACTTTGATCGGGCACGTAGAGGTGGTGCTGCGCACTGAGTGTGAATCCTCTGTGGCCGGTCCAGAGATAGTGGCTCTCCGGTGCGCCAATTCGGCTTCTCTCTCCCGCTCTGCCACTTCCATGATGCGATTAACAATTTCTACGGACGGGTTGGGTCCAAAAAACGCCAATCTCTCCCTTACCCTCCGTGAGATCTCATCACTCTCAGCACGAGGGGGTTCCATGAACCGGGAGGGGATGTGTGCTGCTTGCCCCACAATCGGGCTGGGAGGGCGGTTCTCCTCCCTTTCAAGTTCCAGTAGAGCCGCCACCAATTCGTTCTTTTTCAAGCCTCCGGTGTCTTGGCCTTTTTGGGCAAGCAAGTCTTGCAGCGCAGCCACCGTGAGGGACTTGTATGCTTCTGCCATAATAAAAGAAACAATAATCCACTTGATAAATCCAAGGACCAGTGTTGGGAGGAGAGATCCCACTTCTTGACACCAGTGTCACGGGAGGGCTACTAGATGGGTAGCTCCTACCGGAATCAGTTCCACAAAATCACTCCTCAGGTCCAGTAAATATCCAATAGCCAAACGGGGCTATAATCAAGGCTCCCCTGCAAGCAATTCCCCCAACATAGCAGACGAGACTGGTCGTGTTGGGAAAACAAGAAGAACTGTTTATTGACACAAAACACAGGACATATATACAGGAAAACATCTTGATAACAAAAGTTGAACAAAAGAACTTCTTCACACCTACACAAAAGGACAGTACCTGGCAGCCAATCAGATGAAAGGTAGGATTAGTAGCAACCAATCCCCAGCAGGGGGCGTGCCCCACAGATCAGCAATTATATGCAAATTGGGCATTTAACTAAGCAACCAATCCGAACAGTGCCTACACGGGGGCTTGGTCTGAGCAACCAATAGGAAAACCGCCTACCTTTTGAAGAAGAGAATGAGCTCAGCAGCCAGGATAAACCTTTATTTTGAAGTGGCTGCTGAAGCTACATTCCTGGGGAAAGGGTACAAGGGATTAGGCTCTTTAACAGGGCACCATACATGTAACACACACAGTTAGAACAGGGGAAATTAACTCAGCCGGAACATGGGCACTGAGGAATGGAAAAACATGGTTGTCTGGAGGGGTGCTACCGTGACACTATTCTATGTTGAACTTTAATCCTGTTATAGTTCCTTTGTTTAATCTGTGTTATCAAAATGTGTTACTGTATATTTGTCCTGTGTTTTGAATTAATAAACAGCATAGTTGAATATAGACTGAACAAACCAACATTCATACATCTGGTCATGGACGGAAAGAGCTACAATCTGTTTAGCCACCATCACCATCTGTGAGGGGACTTGGGTTGGGCGATAAAAAAAAAAAGAAGACAATGTAGCTTACAAAACGTCGCTACAAATCTCAACCAACCCACAGGGGAGTTTCTCCTGAAACTATGAGGGAGGCAGGAGCATACCAGTACCTAAATCTGACATTGTATTCCAAGCAGCCCATACCCTCTCGTAATTGTCAGCTGTGGCTTCATTCCTATTGTAACTTTGGCCTGGAAATATTTTTGGGGTGTGATCTCCAGCCAGGGTTGGAGATCTGCTCTCTTCTAATATCTCGCCTATATATCTTAAATGCCAGCAGTATATTAATGCACTCTGGATAAATTTGTCTGTAGTTGGAAGTTCTAAATTAAAAAGAAATGTTTGAGGCTTCAATTCACCTCTAGATCCAAACAGACTAGTAAACAAACTTGATCATTGCCACGGTACCTACCATGACTCTTACCCCTGGCAGGCACAGGGGGGCAGTTGCCTGCCGAGATACTACGGACCTTGTCTGTGGCAGAAGCCAAAAGCTCCTAGGAGAGCTATAATCGCTGGCCCCTACACAGACTGTCCTATACCCCACTACTGCTGTCTCCGTCTAACCGGAGTACAGCAGGAATAACACTGGAGCTATGCAGTGCATTACAAATGTGCCCTTGACCGCAACAGACACTGGGGAGAAATACCGGGTAGGCGCTCTCCCCATTGGCTAATTCAAAAAGCCTGCATACAAGCTTGATCGTAGCATGCATACTGTGTTTTTTTATAGATTTAGTCTGTAGTTAGAAAGAGTACCATATAGCTCAACAGCATCTAGAAGAGCTAGGATTGTCAATTCGTGCTGGGACAGCATCCAAAGTATGTCGCCCGCATAGAGCATAATTATATGTTCCTGGTGCCCTATCTCAATGCCCCGTATTTCCTGGGCTCTGTTTAGATACTCAGTGAATGGTTCCATCATACCATTCCGAATAGAGAAGTATTCCGAGTCCAGGGAAGGACCCAATATTTTAGCTCTGAGATTTACCTACTGTGCCATGATCAAAATTAGACCTGTAACCCAAACGCCCGCAGGGTCTGGGCAATGATTGACCAGTCCATTCTGTCAAAGGCCTTCTCCACGTCCAAGGCTAATATGACAGAGGGCTTTTTTCTATGGTGTATTATATCTAGCATATTAAAGACCCTGCAGGTGTTATCTTCACCAGACCTCTTGGGCATAAAGCACTCCATTCAACCTTTTGTAGAATGTCAGGTTGTTAATGTCTCTCTTGACTAGTGCAGAGAGACCCTCATTTTTATGTGATCAACAGAGGGGAACCATTTAAAGTTCCATCTGTTGATCCCTAGAGTATTGCTTTGCTAGTGCCAACCAGACTGTGCTGCCTGCTTCATAGAGTAGCATGGCAGCTGCTGGTCACTATTACAAGTACTTGGCAGTTTATCATCATGCTAGAACAGTGCTTCTCAGACCTGTCCTCAAAGACCCCCAGTGGTCCAGGATTTAGGCATTATTCAGTTGTGTTTAAATAAGAATATGTATAATACCTGGTGTGATTCCCTAACTGCAATGGATAAAGGCAAAAAACGGCACTGATGGTGGCCAGGAAGTAGTAGTAAAAAACAGTGATTTAATATCAATGTGTAGAAAATGAGTACAAACGACACAGCAAACAAATGGAGAATAGTGATCAAATCCGATGTGTAGCTTGCACCATTTTCCATTTGTTTGCTGTGTCTTTTGTACGGATTTTCTACACACTGATATTAAATCACCGTTTATTATTTCTACTTCCTGGCCACCGTCAGTGCCATTTTTGCCTTTATCCATTGCTGTTATCTATCTGTGTGGGTCACACACCAGCAGAGGCACCGGAGGCAGTAAAAGTGGGGACATACCTATTTGGAGTGGTTGCCATCACTGGTGAGCCCGAGACATTCTTATCTCTGTCATTACCTAACTTTTACGGAACCATTAACGGGGGTCCTTGAGGGCAGGTTTGAGAAGCACTGTACTAAAGTACTACCATTTTAAATTGTGCATCTAACTTTGTGATAAACTATACAATATAAAAAATATATGCATATAAAAGTGAGAGAGTAAATACACACAAATGCAAAAGCTAAATGACATATCTTATGTCTCTACTGGTTTTCTAAAAATATAGAAAAGAGCTCTAAAATATAGAAAAGAGTGATAATGTGTGTATATATATATATATATATATATTTGTTATTTATCTTTTGCATTCGTGTGTATTTACTCTCACTTTTATATGCAGATTTTTTACATTTTTCTGTATTGTTGTGTATATATTATTGTACATGTACTTTTCTGAATTTAATATGTATACTCCTGAAGCAAAATAATTTTTTGTACCATTTTATCCTTTATGCTGTCAACTGCCTTTTGATTTATCTCGAAGAGGTTAATTCATATGTATATTATGTGTAGTTTTAATGGGTGTGTCAAACCTACAGACGTCCAATTAGTGTCGTTTGGGGGTTTTCTTAGCCCTTTTTAAGCAGACATGGTACTTGTTGTTAAATGTCTATGCTTAAGCCTCATGGCGAAACATGGGAGACTGTAGCTGGATGCTACGACTGAATATTTTGGACAGGTGAAGAGGTGCGCTATTTTGCTTGCCTATTTTTATAATATTTCATTAAAAAAGTATCCAGGCAGCTTTAAAGGCTAAGGTTTGCTAGAACCACTTCTTCGAGCAGTGAGTTCTATAACTTTTATTGTCCTTACTGTAAAAATTCCCTTCCCCTGTGATAGACTAAATCTCCTTTCTTGAAGTCTTAGCGCAGGGGCGGGGAAGCTGCAGCCCTCCAGATGTTGTACAGCTACATTTCCCATACTCCTCTGTAGAGCCTCTTTCAGCCTTTACCTGAAAGACCATTATGTGAAATGTAGTTCATCAGCAGCTGGAAGGCCGCAGGTTCCCCACCCCTGTAGCGGGTGACCTTCATGTCCTTTCTATTGTTCTGTTAATGAACAGGTCATTACAAAGCCTTTTGTATGGGCCCTGTACAGGTATCTACCACCTTCTGTAACATAGCATTTTCTAACATTTCCCCTCAATCTTCCACAGTATAGTACTCCCCCTTTTTATTATATATATAAAAAAAACTTCTCATCTGTTTAATTGTTTAACATATTTGAAAATGTTCTGTCATGTTTCTCTCTTCCAATGTGTACATTGTAAGGTTTTTCCTGTCATAATTTATTGATGAGACCATGTTTTGTTTTTAGTGGACATTCTATAATTCTCTAAATTATTGATGTCCAACTGGTGGTCCACATGCTACATGTGGCCCTTACCATGGCTTAAAGACCCCATAAAGGTTCTATTGTTTTACCTCATAACATTACAAAGGTTTAGGCCCCAAATACACTTTGCTCTGAATTATTTATGCCAGTTTGAAGCTATGGTATGAAGCAAACCAGTAAAAACAAACAAAGAAGCAATAAAACATGACCATGTTCAGTCCATATTCCACTCCTTTCTTTCTCCCATTTCTCCCCTTGCCCCACCCCCCACCCCAAAAAAAAGGATTTTTAGTAGTATATACTGGAGAAAGTTCATAATTCAACACAGACACAATATGTTATTCGTGACTCTGTCAGAAGCTGTAATTCATGATTTGGTAAGGTACAGAGAACAGTGCAATGTGATACAACGATCTCAGAATTAACAACTTTTACAATTTCCAATTTGTCTATATTACACCATATAAATATACAGAGAGAATGCAGCTCTATGTCTCACCAGGAGCATTGACAGTATTAGCACCTCTCAAACCAGAGGTGGTCGCCCATAGAATAATTTACAATCTTAACATTACAATATATACAAAAAAAAAGAGAGAAACATTTCATTTATTTTTTTTATTTTTTTCAAATTTATTTTTTTTAACCAACCACGAGTGAAACAGAATAAAAATAAAAAAATTAAATCAAACTGTACAAGAACCATTAAAGGATTCCATTGAGGCTTAACCCCATACATCCGCTGGAAAGGGAGTACATACACTCTAAGACCCACTTCCAACAGTGTAAGGGGGATAAACTACCAACAGCGCCAGGGAGGTGTCACAATACTCATCGTTGCAAAGCTTCTCTGGCATTGAAGGAGTTAAGTAATAAATGATGGCTAAAATCGAACTCAATTGCTACAGTACTGTGTACAAAAATGGCCATTCAACTTTATTTATTCTGCTTTTTATTTTTATATTTATTTTTTGCCTTCCAAAAAATAAACATTTCCCTTTTATTCATTAATAGATTTAATAAACACTCTATTCATCCAACGGGAGACAGAAAATAGACTCAACACTGATACGTATGTTTTTCATGTTGTCCTTCAGATGATACAAATGTATGGCTAAAGAAAATCCCAAAAAGGCAGAAACCCATTTTGCTATGTAGTTCATGATTTATTTATTTTTTAAATCACCCGAATAATCTTCAAATATTATATTTGCCTAATAATCTCTCAGTTTCTTTGCTTAAGTAACTCCAGAAAAGAATAATTGTATTTGGTATTTTGGCAATGGTGAGATTTTTGTATGACGTAAGTTTTTTTTTTTAATGTCATTTTTGGTGTCATTACTTTATAATTTCATAATAATTTTCAAATACACTGCTACATCAGGGCAATATTCAGACAGACATTGTATGTTAAACTTGGTCACCTAAACAAAGTTTATACTGTAAATGTAGTGCAGAAGCAATTACCTATTTGTTGTTTAGCAGATTTAAATTTTTTCTTTTTTTATATAAAAATAAATATTTTTTAAGTGAGTCTGGTGTTTCCTGCATATGATATCACATTTGAACTGGAAAATTAACTACCTTCAATAGAAAATGCAGAATTTGCATATCACTACAAGGTGATGTCATTAACTGGAGACATGACAGACACATTTAAAACTTATTTGTAGCATTTTTTCTTCTCTACATTCAGAATTTAGACAAAATGGTTAGGTGACTGAACCTCTATAACTATACTGGGACAAGAGAGCAACATAAAATTAATATTATATAACTATTCTATACATTCAAAGCAAGAGATAGGCACGAAACATAGATTGGTAGTGGGGGACCTATGGCACACCAACAGTTCCACTGGGATCAGTCACCCCCATGTAAGCTGGTGTGACAAAAATTTGCTATAACGATTACAGGTTCTCAGATCTGGTCTATAGTTGCCTCAAACCACATAGGAAAATATACCTGTGCTTAAGGCTGGTGTCACAATCGCTCATTGAGAAGATTGTGAAACCACTATTGTCCTTCAGGACAGACCTTAAAAACCAGAGGTGAAGGGAGACTTGTCAAGTCCAGAAGTTTTAATGTCAACTTACGGAATATGTAATAATAATGGGAATTCTTTCTTTATTTGGAGCTGTCACTGAAAGGATTGTGGGAAAGGACTTGCTTAATCATCTGGATAAACCTCAAAAACACATTTCTAGCTTGTATTCACAGTTTTTAGCCCTCTGTGAGCTAGAGAAAGGAGACACACAGCATACATTTCCCCAGCTCTCATAACAAAGGGGAGCGAGCTTATACCTTAATACCTTGCAACTTCTCTTCACAATAACTAAAGAGAGGTCATGTGGTAAAAGCCATCTGATTTGTTTATATTAAGCATTCAAATGTTACACCAGTGTATTCAGCAGTGCCCTTAAAAACACATTAAAATACAGAAAAACTTTCCACGTGACATTTTTGTTGTTGACACTTTAGAACCAAAGTAAATCTCTAACACCACCACTGGAACTTTCCCATCAGCCTTTCAACCCTTTGTACCCCTAATGCACCAAAAGGTAATTTTCCATACATTGGAAAACTACTTTTGGGCCAATAAATCAAAACTTCCTTAAAGTTGATAAAACCAAGGTGTAGTTGGAAGCAGATGCCATTTAACCCGAGTTCAATATATCCTGCTATTATGGAATACAAAAGGGACTGAAGTAGGATCCTACCTGTCAGATGGGGCCACTTTGTGTGAGCTTAGACTGACAATGTAACTGATGCACAAAGTGAACGCTGGCTACATTTATCTACATTGTACCATGCCTGAATTTCTGGGTCCAGGCATGTCTCCGTGACATCACAATCCCCTTTGCAAATGCAGAGAGACACAGTCACCAGGCTGTATGGTTCCCTGGGAAGCATGGCAGCTGCCCGTCAGAAGGTAAACTGGCATGTACTATCCAAATGACATGCTAGTTTATCATCACACCAGGGGCACTACATGTTTCATCTGTGGTTGTATAGTAGATACACAAGTGGGGAAAAATCAAAGTTTAGCTGTCCTTTAAGCAGCATGAAGGGGTTAATGTATGCAGTTGCTTGCTATATTAACACTATATATATATATATATATATATATATATATATATATATATATATATAATTTTAATTCTATAGAATCAAATTATAAACACTGTTTAGGTAACTGAGTTCCTTTAATATTGTGATTTAAAAAACTTATTTCCACAAAGTTCTTTAAAAATACAGCTTGCTAGGCTGTGTCATCTCTGAGTTGAACAAAATATTATTTTCAACAACCATGGAGATTTGCAAAATGATGCTATTTTACTACTCTTGCCTGCCAATATACTAAGGCAGAACATGCTTGGCTCCTATACATGAAAATGTTTATACATAAAACGGACAATTAAATTGTTCCCTTTTGGCCTTAGTGCCATGTCGACAATCTGAAAAAAACGTTACCCAAATTGAGGAATATATTGTTTTGTTTTTTTCATATATTAAACAGCATTGCAAAAATATATCAAAAACAGTGAATGGCCAAACTACAGTTGACAGCACTGAGTAGTGTTTAGATAGACAAAGAACCTGTACATAATTCTGTATTACTTTTTGTTTAATCATAATTCATGAGATAAACATCATTGGATAAACCCACAAGTCATTCTACTTAAAAGTCACTGTTTCAAATTTTCTCTTCTTAAATTGACCATATATTTTTAATTTTTCTAAGCTATCAAATTCATAAGCCAGGATCTATTTGACCTCTGCAGTGCCCTATACTATGCTCTGTTGTGCCTTTTGTTGCAAATGCTGAATATTAGTCACATCTCCTACGTAAATCTCCTTTTCTCCTATTCTCTGCTTTCTTAAAGGGGCTTGATCACCTGATCATGGATTGTGAATGTAGAGAATATAAAATGATCTATACATGGTGAAAGCAGAATTGTAAGCAAATGCCTCAATTAGGAGAAAAACTTATTTTAAATGCATCCATGGTGTCACCTGTGTATGACATCACCTGTGATGTCATAAATAGGAGACACCACCGACACATTTAAAACACGTTTTTCTACTAACTTTACTCGCAATTCTGCTATCACCATGTCCGTGTCTACATTCACAGTCAAAACAAGGTGGAGTTGATGGAGTCCCTTTATGCCTTCAAGCTATGTCAGTGTCAAGTATGTGGGAGGAGCAGTTGTGCAAATCATGAATGCCTTCATCACACAGAGGATTTGCTTGAGCTCTGTGTTCTGTAACATACAATTTAAAAATGGAGTTTTGCCAACATTTTGTAACCTGATTTATTGACTGAATCACTTTCTGACATTAACTTTGTACTGTTTCAGTTAGAAAATATCACTGATAATTTAGGAGAGAAGCAAAGCACTAGGAGTTTTGCTTCCTACAATCTGTCTGGCCAAGGCTGGGGGTGTGGCCATCACCAACAAACTCTACATTTTAATGGTCATCTAGAGTGGTTTGACAGAAGGTGCTCACAGACAAACTTTGATGAAAGTATGTGTGCTGGTGCTTGGTTTCTCCTCTACTATCTGATATCTACTAATCAAAACATGATTGAAAATAAAACATGCTAGACGATCCAACAGAGATTAGCAACAATAAATGATCCATTACAGGATATCCCATCATTATCCACATTTTATCAACAATGCTGTTCAGTAGGGAACATATACTTATAAGAAAACCCAGGACTCAATTACCTCCTGTGTGAGTGAAACACAGGAATTCATGGCTCTTAAATTAGTCACTACTATTGGTTAATAACTTGTCTGATATCAGGAGAAGAAATGATGAATATCTCTGGCCTAACATACACAACCAAATATAAAGAGAGGAAACCACTACTGAATAATGTGAGGCTATTCCTACAAGAAAGATATCACACCTCCAATGGATTATAACCACACCATGCATTTTTGCCTTCCCATTTTGTGGTTTTGCAGCTTGATTATTTCCCTTTTTTGGCCTAAGCCTTTGGCCTATGTTCATTCATTTGCCAGCTAGAATGCTCAAAGTCTGTAAAATGCATCACACCAACAGATACAACGTAAAACACACTTCCTTTTCCCATGAGCAACCTCAAACCAATTGGACTACTCAAGTTAAATTCTGAAAGACAAACGTGAACTATAAAAAAATAAATAAACCCATCTATAGATTCACAACTGGCGATACTTCCTTTGTAAGTACTCCTGACCTCTAGATACCCTTCTTTTTGAGGTCATTGTTAAAAACATTTTCTAAGTAAAAGCACACCATGGTTTACATGGTTTAGCGCCACTGGTACACCAACCATGCAGTAGGCCCTGGAGCAAGTTTTGCAGCTAAAATTTCTACACACCTTGAGTTACAATGTTATTCTTTGGAAGGATACAAGTTCATGCGGAAATATATAGCAGCAAAATAAAAATAAGCATTTAAATAAAACAAACAAAAAAAAAAAATAGATTAAAAAACGGACAAGTTTGTTTTATTTTTATAATCCAGGACAGCCCTTTCATGTCAAAGTACATAGCACATACAGATTTCTAAAACTAAATTCCAGAAAGAGGTCCTGCCTGAAATTTTGGCTTAAGGCAGATGTAAAGATTTCATTGCTTTGTCTGTAAACTGCTCTTTAAAGAGGAAGGTGTCTCTGGATGAGGTTAAGTATTATTATGGTACAACTCCCAAAATGTTTGGCCAGTGGGTAGTCATACAAAGATGATCTTTATAGTTCAGTAATATACAAAGTGCAACCCGATTGGGCTGGCTCTGCTTTAATCAGTTGGACAATGGACAAAAAGTCAAAGTGGGGAGACCTTCCCAAGATACTCGGAATTACAGTGATCTCACAGATTATGTCAATCTGTGTGTAACATACTGAATGGCTTGTTAAGCGATATTATTGCCTTTATGCAGTGCTTAAAAAAAATACCAAAAACAAAGACTGAGAAGGTCTGTATTTGATCGTCAATAGTAAAAAGGATAGTACTGTGTTAGCTGTCTGTATAAAATGGGGTAAAACAATCCTTTAACTGGTTAATGAGGATTAAAGTGCAAGCTTTCAAGATGACTTTTGTTCCCTTCATCAATTATCCAAAAATTACAAGAAAAGGGATCTTTAGATTTGGTAATTAACCGCTTCCAGGCTGACATCTCCAAACAACGAATGCAGCTTTAATACAGAGAAACATAGTGGAAGCCTCGGTCCTCCCCATAGATTTCTATATCAAGGACTTATTTTGGGGCCATATTGGGAGGGCCTAGGCTATTTATTACAAATATGGCCAATGTCCAACCATAGAAATCAATGGGATGACTTTGACTTTAGCCGAAATAGCCAGAAGTCCTCCCGAAATGGCCAATGTGTAATAAAATAAAAATCTGTAACAATAAATAAATGTGATACATTAAATTAATGCTTAAAAATAAAGCAAATGAACATAAATATTTTTTTTATTAAAATGTAAAAATGCTTATATTAATGTAAATATACTATTATAATATAAAACATTAATATAATTGTATATAAATATTTATTTCTCAAATGTTTACTGTTATTCTTCTAAACGTTTCTATTCAGTCCTCCAGCTAACATCTGGAGAATTGAAATGGACAAATTTCATGTATGTTACCCAAATTCAGAGCGTGTTTGGTTGTGATCGCCCCATATAGGCTAACTGAAAATCTATGGTTTTGATTGTGAAAATGTCCTGATCTGAATGCTTTGATTTCTTTTACGGCCAGAACTGCTAATTCGGACCTGAATTCAGTGATAGGGAGTGGCCGCATATTGGGGATTTGTGAAATTCGGCAAAAGTGCCCCAACCGAATCCAATCCGGGACATAACTGTGTACATTGAGTTGACCCTTTAATCTATGCATTCTCTTGCAACTCTGCTAACACAATAAAAAAATTATTTTATATTTTGTACATTCGAAGAAGTACAAACAAAATTTAGGTGACCGAGTTCTATTAATATCTTGGGTGGACATTAATGGTCCATAGTTAAGCATGGCTGTGACCAGGATATGGAAGGAACTTTGGAGGCTTGTATTAGCCCACTAACATGCTGTTGAAGGAAAGAACTAACCTTTTTTTTTCAGGACACTGTGTCCAGTCATTACTGTTTATTTTAGATATTCAATGCAGATTACAGACAAGCAATAATTTGGCAAAGGAAAAATAAAAAAAGTTAAAAACAAACTCAAAAATCTGCTGGCGGAAAATCTAAATATTGTAGTTATTTCCCCTGCAGAAACATTTGCAGCTCATTATCCCGTTTATCCATTCTATTGTTAGTGTATTGCCGTTATGTGCAAAAAAAACCAAAACAAACCAGCGAGGAAGACTTTCCGCCAAGCTGCAAGCAGCTTCTGTAATAATGGTCTCTCCCATATCCCTCCCCCTGTTTATCCTTTACCCTAAGCCCTCTCTTCCCCATAAAACTATGGCATTGTGGATCTCAAGAGAGAAACCGATCAATAAATTAATACAATTTAGAAAATATATTTATATATGTCAAGAGCTTAAGAGATAGAATTAAATAAAATATTAATATCTATGTTTATCTTTTTTTTCAAACCAAAAAAAGAGTCACATTCCTTGACCGTTTTAGCTACCACACCGGAGGTGAATATTGCACTCCTTTTTGGTAGGAAAAGGGGTAATTCCGTTATGCAATCTCTCACTCAAAAAAAAGATACACTTTTTGAACATTTTTCATTACACGCAATTCTGAGGTGAAAATGCAAATTTTATAAGGTAAGCTTGCAAAGCTTATGATGTTCACGGTTCTCCCAGAAGCCTTTGCACAGGAGTGCTGTCCTCCACACAAAGAAAAAGACAAATACATTTACATAAAAGGCACAACCTTTCTTGTAATCTTCACCCCCCCCCCCCCCCCCCCACCACTTCTTCTCACCCACAGACCATATAACTAGGGAAAAGCAACCATCTTAACTGTGTAAGCAGACTTTGTATCATGAACAATCTATACGTTAAATAACATTTTAAAAAGTAAGAAGTTCTGCTGTGTGGAATGGAATAACATACAATTTTAAAAAACATTTCTATTCAGTTCTTGACTGTTTTTTGTGAAAGAAAAAATGGCTTATCGCAGCAAGCACAAAAATAGAAATAAAACTTGATTTCCTTGTTGCATCCGTTTGAAGGGAAAAAAATGCAAAAGAAAACAAAAGAAGAAAGTTAATTAGAAAAAATTATTCAAAAATAAAATAAGTTACTTTTTTTTTTTTTTTTTTTTTTTACTTTTTCTAGAGCATGTTGTAACTTTCTTATGGCAACAAACTCCTATTCTGTGCAAAGTATCTGAATCTACAGTAATTGTGTTTGTTCCCCTTGAGAATACAAAAAAAATGTAAAATATTAAACCAAAAATAAATATGAAATTTGAAATAAAACCACATTTTTTTGATCTTGTAAAACAGTTTTTCTTTTCATGTGTTGTTATCGAAGATTTATAAGTGTTTTTTGTTTGTTTTTTCCAGCTAAGTTCATGATTCCACAGGCGTTGTGTTGTTTGAGACCTCAGTCTGTTCTGTTTGTCCTTCCCGCATTGTGGTATCCTCTGCCATGTCACCTACATCAGTCTCTGGTACTTCGATTTCTGTTGCTTCATGTGGGCAGCTGCCCTCCTCTTCCTCAATCCCATTGTTCCTTTCCTTATCAGAGTCTTCTGCTTCCTCCTCTAGGGTAAGTTCAAATTGAAACTTCTCAATGCATGTCTCCTCATCTTTGTCGGGGTCATCTGGTGGTGGGGAAGGACTTTGCGGAATCATGCCTTGGTACCAATCTCGGTTGTCTTCTAGTGTATCAAGGATGTCCTGAGCATCAGGGTGAACTAGATCTGACCAAGTCTCCCATAAAGGGTGTACAATGTAATCAATGAAGCCCACCTGTTGGGAAACATAAATGTCGTTACTACTAATACCTAAAATGGAAAAAACAAAAGTGACACAATGCATTGACACTTGCAATCAATAATAAATATATATGTTAAAAAAACACTGTAAACTAAAGTGATTATCAATCAATAATACCCCCAAATTATGTGTTCTGTAGATGGGATTTGTAGAGTCAAAGACAATCAAAATCTTTCAAATTCACTTGTCACTAAAAGGACACAAAAAATAAAAGAAAAATGTATTCAAGTATAGAGATTTTAAATAGAAATGCTTTAATGATAGAATAGAAATAAAGTAATTTATGAAGCTATCTTTACTCCATATAGCTCTATCAGGGGGCAGACATGTTGTTTAGACTCTTGTATCAGATCAATGAAGATCTGACCCAAGATGTCGGTCTGCCCACTGGTTGGGAGCATAGAGGGCTCAATAAAGCTATGTTATTCCTTTCAATGTTACAAAATCCCTTAGAATGTTATAAAGGGGAAATAGATGCTAAAATGTAATCATATTATAATATTTTATTAAGCATTCTGTGTAAATATTCACATTGTAGCCGTCTACCTCCTTTGTATTATTTTGCTGTAACAGAGAGCATTAGTAAAGGATTTTCTGTATCTTCCCTACCCGGTCACCATGGCAACTTTGCTAATAGTCTAGAATCGTCTAGTCTGGAAAACCACCACCATCTGCAGAAATATTTAATTACAGGAAAATACAAAGGAAAGGGAATGCCCTTGTAACGAAATGTCCAGAGCTTCTGCTAGTAGCTAAAAACCTAGAACACACTTTGCTGGTTTAAGATGTAATATACCTAGAACATATTCCAGTCTAACAGACAAAATATTCACAATATACAAAATGCCTACAAACTAGGCATTACCTGCTCCTACAGTATCTAAAACACCATTAGGACTAAGACTTCAAAGGGTGACCCTACTTGAACTTTATGAGTGTTGACACTTTCAAAGGGATCTACTGGTTCTATAGGGTGATCTTAATGGTGACTGGGCTAGATCATTCTAATAACCACTTGAGATGTCGCTAGAACATGACATGTAATAGAGTTTATTACTGCTATTTAAATAGCACAGATAGTTAAAATGTTGGTTAGAACATTCTGACAATGAAACGCACCTGTGATTTCTCCACGGAGGCTGTGTGCTTGTCGCACATGGGACTGATCTCCATCCCCCTCTCTCTCTCCTTGTCCCCCTGTCTGAAGAACTCTTCCAGAATGCGGTCTGTCCACTGGCGATACAGCTCCAGAGGCTTGGTTGGATTGCTCAGGTCAGCGCAGTGGACCATATTTCGCAGGACCTTAAACACAAAGGATATATGTTAACTGGTTTGTTACGGGTGAGCTGAAATAAAGCCTCCAGAGAATATACCAGTTCCAATCGCAAGATCCTGAAAAACAAGGTATCGCTAGACATCTCTGAGATCTGGTACAACATTTGTACTCTAGCCATAGAAGTGTTATTTGTGCTTCTGTAGACGAAAAAATACATAAGTGGCTCCAATTTCTGTAGATTCCTTTTCTGCATACAAATTTTGCGTTTTGTGTGTTCATCTCAAGTACTTTCCATGTTATAAGACGCTGTCTTTCGAAGTAATACAGTGATTGTAAATACATGATGAGTACAAGAATGGTATATTACTAGTGAGAGCTAAGAAATGTTAAATGCATGGAGAAATAGGATTATTGTCTAATCCCCTGGGAACATGATGTCGTTATAATGTTCTGGCTTAAAGGATCACTCCAGTCTGAAAAAACAATCCGGACAAATACGTGCATATTAAAAATAAGTATGCCTTTATTTTCCACTTTTGGAATATTGCTTGCAATATTTAACATTGAAACCATTCCTTTTGCAGGACCTAATGCATTGCTACATTATAAAAAGTACTAATAAGAAACATAATTCATTTATTGGCATTATACTTGAAGAATAAATAAAAACTAATCATGGCCAATTCCCCTATTTTTAAGCGTCAAAAAATAATATCTGCGACCCTGTTCCATACATTACCTGTATCCTGTCTGTGTAGTTATCTAGCAGCAAAACACCAGAACTGGTCACTTTTTTGGTCTCCACCATGGTCTTTAGATCAGCTAACAAGGTCATGTGTTTGGACATGTCTGTCGCCAGGACCTAGACGAATGAAAAAAAAAGTAAATAACTTGTGATATCAGGCGTAATTTGTCGTTTTGATTATTTGTTCCCTAAGACCATCTCTGTTGGGAGTTGGTTCCATGTATAATTTATGGTGTTGGAAAGCAGCTGTTTACGCAAGTAATACTAGGTTTGTTGGCATTGGGTCAAGCACATGCTGTACTATTCTTGTTTTTATGTTTTCACTGTTAAATGAGCTGTAAGTTTGTTTCCGCAGTCCAAACATCTAGCACTTCCAGACCTGGAAGAGTCAGCAGGCGTCTCCAGCTGGGGACTGAGAAAGGTTATACATACAGCCAGTGAAGGTTTCAGTTCTACGCCTTTAGCAGTGATTTTAGTACATTAATATGTAGTTCCTTTGGGACATGATTAATTAACTGGTCCCCCCTGGACACACTTGCATTCTGCAGGGGAGCAGGTAAAAGTTATTTGTGTCCAGTGACCCAGCTGTACCACTGATGGAAAAAACCTGCAGCTGTGTGCGCTGTACAGGATCCTGTGCACTATATCTATGGGCCATATTTATATGACAAATTGCAGCACAGTTCTTTATAAATACTCTTCAATGACTGAATGACCAGTTAGAAAAACAAAATACACGAGAATATTGCAACCTGTGACCTCACAACACAGCAGAACATGTCCTGAGCAGCTGGCATCCTGGATCCCATACACTGCATGAAGTGGGCTCACAGACCACCATAAAACATAGATCATGACTGCAGATAGAAACACAGATAAGAACCATTTGGCCCATCTAGTCTTCCCAATTATCTGAATACTTTCATTAGTCCCTGTCTTATATGCAGGATAGAATTATGCCTGTCCCACACATTGTTAAACTTGTTCACTTTGTTAACCTCTACCACTTCCACTGGAAGGCTATTCCATGCAGCCACTTCCATTTCAGTTATGGGTTATTGCTTTATCTACGTCAGTCTATTTCTTGCTTAAAGGAAGAAACTTATTTGTACCTCAGGATGGCTGTATAACCTGCTAAAAGTGTGAAAGTAATACGGATATCATATTTGTACTCTTGACTCGGCTAATGTTAAGGATTTGACATTACCCCTGTGGCTCCTGTAGATGGCATATCAGATCCTACTAGAGTTGCAGTTCTGTTACCACGATACATGGGGTCAGTGGTGTATCTTGATTTTGTGCTGCCCTAGGCAGACAAAATCCGGGCACCCCCCTACCCAAGCTGCACACCCACGTTACACACCTAAGACATGCCCCATCATTCAGACTCACATCAAGCTCACACTCCCATCACACCCAGTCACACACTCCTACTCCCATCACACTCAGTCACACACTCCGCCTCCCATCACACACACTCCGACTCCCATCACACTCAGTCACACACACTGTCTCCCATCACACACACTCTGACTCCCATCACACTCAGTCACACACACTGTCTCCCATCACACACACTCTGACTCTCATCACACTCAGTCACACACACTGTCTCCCATCACACACACTCTGACTCCCATCTCCCATCACACTCAGTCACACACACTGTCTCCCATCACACACACTCTGACTCTCATCACACTCAGTCACACACACTGTCTCCCATCACACACACTCTGACTCCCATCACACTCAGTCACACACTCTGACTCCCATCACACTCAGTCACACTCACACTGTCTCCCATCACACACACACTCTGACTCCCATCACACTCAGTCACACACACTGTCTCCCATCACACACACTCTGACTCCCATCACACTCAGTCTCACACACACACACACACACACACACACACACCATCAGCACTTACCTTTCCCTGGCAGGCAGGCAGCATGGTCCCTCCATGCTGCCTGTTCGGCTTCCCGGCGATCGTGCCGACAGGTCACGTGACCGGGCGCGCGTATGACGTCAGCGCGCCCGTCACGTGACTGTCGGCACTTCCGTGTCACACTGCACGGGGAGCCGAACAGGCAGCACGGAGGTTTCTCTGTGCTGCCTGTTCGGCTCCCCGTGCAGCCTGGCAGGCAGAGCGATGGTGAGGGGGGATCTTCCGATCCCCTGTCACCTCCGTCTCTGCCTGCAAGCGCGGTCTTTTTTTTTTTTTTTTTAAAGGGCCGCGTTTTTTTTTTTAAATTTTTTTTTTTTCAGTGCTGGGGGGCGCTGCCGCCCCCCAAAATTTGCCGCCCTAGGCATCCGCCTAGGATGCCTCGCGGTAAATACAGCACTGCATGGGGTACATGTGAGTCTGTCCATCAGTGTCTGAATCCTGTCTGGCCTCTCTTGATGACATTGCATTCATTATTACACACCGCTTGGTCGTTTGAAACATGCTGGGAAATCTAACCCTGGTATTTCCTTTTTTGTTCATTGCCTGTTTATATATTGTTTTACCTATGTTTAAAGTGATTCAGCAGTTTCTAATAAGAGATTTCAACCTGCCATAGGACTGGTGATCCAAACTGAATTAATTCAATAGACGTGAGGTGTGACCCCGTGATGGCTTACCATGTCAATCACCATCTTCCTCATTGTTTGACGCTGGCGTTTGGTCAGGTTCTGGAAAATGTCACAGTTCTCCTCCTGCAGCAGCTTGAAGCCCACAGCCAGATGGTGGTTCTCCAGCACTGACTCGTCATTGTACATCAAAGCCAGCTCCGAATCTACAGAGAGAAACAGCAAAACCTGATTTAGACTGTTCCCCTGGTGCACCTCATATCTGAAGGGGCAGTGCTGTAAGATCACCCAGTCCAACAGCACATACCCCAGAGCAGTGACAGACACACTGAAACATCGACTGAACATGATAGGGGTTGTAAATCACAGCACCCAGATTCTTACAGGAAGCCTCTCCCCATCTTAGTGGATGCTGATTGCAGTCTGCAGAACCTGTCTGGTTCCTGGGACACTGTGTTCAACACATCTTGGCCAGGAGGGTATTAACACTTTCAGTGCCAAATGGGTTCATCAATACCTCTTGTGAAAGCATTAAGAGCCTTCTTCACCAACCTATGCCAGAGGTTCTGCTTGCATTCTATTGGTCAATGATTTTACCATAATCATATCTACTTATATTTCTTACAGTAATGTGTGGTTGTCCAAAAGAAGAAGATCCACAAGGATTTTTGACTTGATCTTTGGTCCGAGTGGAGTAATCGGAGATTTTATATAAAATCGATGATTTCATATAATGTGTCCCTTCAAACACGCGAGATTATATATATTTGCGCCATATTTTTTCTTCCAATTACTAAAACCTTTTTTTGGTTCTGGCTAGTATTTGGTGCATGCAATTTTTTCAAGAGGATGCTATCATCACATGAATAAAATAGTTAAAATAATAGTTAAAATATCTACTATTATTTAAAAGAATATTATTTCAGTTCCTGATTTAACCTCATTTAAAAAAGTGTATGTGTATATATATATATATATATATATATATATATATATATATATATATATATATATATACATACACACACACACACACACACACACACACACACACACACACACACAGATATATAGTTCAATTTACTTTTGCTAATGTAAAAAAAACACAAGGCCTGAAAAATTCCAGTTCTTTAAAAAAAATAAAACCCTGATTAATACAGAACATTAGGACTAATAGAATTGATACAATTCTACTGACTGAGGGAAAAAAAATCCAGAGGAATTAAGCCAGTCTGCCTGTTTTATCACAAGACAGATGTTCTGGGCGTCCGACTGAGCCATTTCTACGCTGCAGATTTCCTAGTAAAACGGGACATAAGCTCTTTAAATACAGAAGATGGTGGATCCACTTACTTGTATTAATAAGAAACTGATTGGATACGCCAGGATGGTCTACGTCATGGATCGCAGCGCCAAATAACGCGGCCAAAATCTCCAGATCTGTAAACACCGCCTAGCAGGAGACATAATTCTGTTAACCAAATATCAACGAACATGCAACATATGTGGGTTGTGGAATTGTGGGCCTGAGATGTCATCCAGTGAAGGCTATAGCACTGCAGAACTATGACCAGGGATAGACCCCGTGTGTCTGTGGAGAGGTCTCTGACAGTCCATAGAATATCAGTACATTGTTGGTGCCAACCCATGATGGGGACTACAGGTTGTGGCATACGGTGTGGTCGTGCAGGAGCGCCCCAGTTGCCAGATGATCTGAGAGTGCCATTAGATGCTCCAGTGACCTCCCCAATAGGAGCAGTGTGAGCGTGTTAAGAACACGTATCCATCTCCTGGTGAAGGTAAAGGTGAGTTCCCGTGGCTGCATCTGATGGCACCTCCTGATGAAGCTGCATCCACTGGTAATGGCGTTATGTGGAAGGAACAACTCGATGTAATGGGAAAATGGCCAAAATAGGATAATGACATCAAACTAAATGTCCCGCTAAGCAGGCAGATATATGGCTGTAACATGTAGTGTAGTATGTCTCAGTGAAGGCAATTCTGCATCAAACACGGCAAAAAGTAAGCAGCGGCTGGCAGAACAGTGAGTTGAGGTTTATATGCAGTCATTTACCAGGTGTTGCAATAGTACAATGTATTATTTTGCAAATATTTTTGAGCCCAATATTCAAGTTAGTGACCGCAAAGTGATATTCATCCCTCATACTCTGCTCCCCTTTCTCCCATTTTCATTGCAGATTTTATTCTAGCTTGCCCTTCTGTTTGTTTTCTTTTCATCAGCTGCCCATCTAAGAATACCACCCAACTGTTCCATATCTGGTTGAACAGTCCTCCTATCTAGCAGGCTTTCCTTTGTATCCCACTTTTCTGGGACAACAAGGGAAAAGATCAGCAATAGGGGCTTCTGAGTGCCAGACAGGTCAGCAGGTCTGTTGTTTTTACCACTGCAATACCCAGTATAACAGTGCTGCAAAGGATTCTGGGTAAGGGCGTGCAAACAACATCTGAATGTTTTTCTCCCCCCATTATCCACTTTATGCATGGATTTTATGAACTGTTTTCATGTCCCTTCACTATGGACTTAAACCTATTCTGACAATGTCCCCTTAAAAAAACAAAACATTTTTTGCCACAAAAAAATAACAAAAGAAACTAGAAAAAAAAACAACAACAAAAAAAGTAAACAAAATACTAATAAACTAAACCAGCATGATGGATTTTTGCTATGACAACAGTTTGAACAAACAGTGTGAAAAAAAACGACAGCAGTGTCTGTATCCAGTAAACAATATATTAAGAAGTTGAAAGAATAGTCATCTGGCTGTCGTGGCAGTTTTGTCATGTACAGAGGAATGTGACGTTTTAAGCGGCAAAGTGTGGGATAGAGTTACGAATGACATCAGTGTTGCTAGCCTCCGTTGTTTTTGTTGTACATTATTAATACTTTGAAAGGGTTTTAAAGGGTAAACCTGTAATCCTGCTCACCACACATTGGGGAAGTGGGATTTAACCCCGTGTTTTAAGCCTGAATTGAGACAATAACCAGGTGCAGCCCCTCATCGGAAGACCCCCTAATTATTGAAAGGTTTAGGACTTCAATAAAGAACCAGAAGTGTGTGGTACACTTGCTGGAAACTAGGTGTACTTCATATTTGCATTATGTTTACTTTCTATAACGTCTTTGAAATACTTGGAAATAAAACCATAATGAGGAATATCAAGAACATTGTAGTACGACTTTTGGCAAATATCCAGGTTTGGCATTCCTCAAAATAGCCACCTTTTGGCTTAACAGCCTCACGCACAGGAGGCATTCAGTCAACAAGTTTCAGCAGGAAATCACCCACCATGTCTTCCCATACACATTTCAAATGACTTGGCCTTCACACTGAAATCCTTCTGCTTGGGCCGATCATTTTATAATACAATTCGGATGTACTCAAGATTTTGACTGCTACGTAAATATGAGATTCAGCACGAAGAAGTGGTCTCCCATCTACATGTTATATGTTGGGAAACATATTAAAGCTCCCCAGATCTTTAACAGTAGATCAACTGCCTATTTTTGGCCACCCCTCTGATAATAACAACAGTTTGGAAAAGTATCCATAGAATACAAAGAAACCAGTAAGCTATAAAACCCCAATGGATGGATCAAGACTAGATGCAGTTTGCTGATCTGTCCCAGTTATTCTGGCTACCCACTGACCTGTTGTGTAACACAGAGGTGGATCCTAACTCTGATAAAGTAATGGTTCCCCGTCAAACAAGGATTTAAAGGTTTCACATGTTCTGAACAATGTTACCGTCACATGAATAATGAAACTGGTCCGTGCGGGACGTTTATAAGCATGAGTAAAGGGCACAATTATCAATACGTTAGCCCATTTTAGGATTAATGCTGTTTAGCAGGTTATAGCGCTTTGGGTCTTTTCAAGACCACCTAATAATCAGAACTGCCGATATAGTAAACACCTAGATATGAGTCTTCCCAAGGGGCACATCTAAATTCTTTAAAAGACAATAGATAAGGCCCAGGGTGTCAGAAGAGATTGACGAAAGAGACACTATTCTATAAGGTCTTGCTGGATTGGATCAAAACGTGCTGATGCCAGGTTATGATGGACCTTATTCCCCTGATTCACTTACATCTAATGCCGGCGTGGAGAGCAGGACATGCGTGGACTGCATGACGTCTGCGGCGTGCAAGCTGTTGTGGTACGCGACGTCCGCATGGTAGTGATCTTCCAAGGTCATTATGTACGTGATTAATGTATCCACAGGGATCTTGAAGGTTTTCAACAACTCTCTCTCCTGTTCAAAGCAAAACAGGACAAAAAAGTGAATAACATAATCCTACGGACATTGATGACTGTAACAGAGGCAAAAAAGGAATGGGGAGCATTCACCAGCCGCCATGCTTGGCTATTAATGGCCTCACCCCATGGTACATGATGACTTGTGGGTCCTGGGGACTTCTCTCTTTTAACTTTATCTAAAATGTTATATTAACTATTCACATACAGGTCCTTATACACTAATGTTATTTGGGGGAAGGCATGTGTTAAACTGTAGCTTTGCTTGACACTCTGTGTTAAAGGAGCAGTTACAGCTACAGTGTCCACAGTTTATTTCTATATAAGTACTGCATCGTACAAAGTAGAAATAAACAAAAAAACATATCTGTCTGGTGCGCCAACAACCACTCGCATCCCAGTAACAGTGATTTATTTGCTCTATGCAGTATTTGCATTGATGATACTGTATTCCATGAGTGCTGAGAGGCTTTAATATATCTTATTGGTGATAATGATCCGTTATCCAAAATAAGTATTTTGGATCAGGGATACTCAACCTGTACAACATACATAAAAGTCAGGTGGAATTGCCTCTTTTCTGCTGGAAATGCCAAATGTCGTCAACCCCCCGCCCCTGCTGAATCATACATAAATACAGACAGATGTACATAGTTACAGCCAGATGACAGAGACGTACAATCAGATGTACAATCACATTGCCTGTACTGGCAGAGCTCCTCAGTGTGTGGGTAGTGTTGAGTAGTGTTACAGGTGACACACCTGTTACTATGCCTGGATGTGTACACTAGACATTATTGATACTTTGGGTGGGTCTGCTGGAAGCGACTGATTATAAAACACATTGCCCCCATTCCTTGTTTATATAGGCCTGTCAATTGTAAACACCTCCGTTTGTAGATACAGTGATTGGTGGAGAGATCACTATACGTTTCCATTTTATTAACTCCCTTTATTGCCCAGTTCGTTTTGTCAACCTGTTCCTTATTTTGCTTATTTCTCCCTTTGAATCAAGAATGTAAATTATCTGGAGCAGTGGGAACAAACCACAGCTGATTCAAGTGATGTCAACTGGAATCCCCATAGTGCACAGCAGCAGGATGCTTGCAGAAACCGTCTCTCAGAGTTTCCAATAATCTGTATCCATGGCATTGCCATGCTGGGAACATGTGTGTATACTGTATGGGACATGATACCTGTGTAGTGTTACAGAGACAGTCCGCTCCCTACCAAGGCTTGCTTAGATCCTCCTAGTGCAGGGGTGTCCAAGTTTATTTTGCAAAGGGCCACTTCTATAGAAATGTATGTGTGTGTGGGCCACATTCAGAGAATAATATATATAATTATATACAGATATACGTGTTCACACTAATGTGCAGCGGTCACACTAACTACACACACACACATGCATACACTGTCACATCCCTACACTTAGCCCACACACACTTACACATTTATACACACACACTCACATCCCTAAACTTAGTCCACACACACTTACGCATTTATACACACACTCACATACATACACTTACCCCATACACATTTATACACACACACTTACCAAAGAGTTTTTTTGGGGGGTTTAAACGGGGCTGTGGGCTCCTTGATTCCTGAGGCTGTGGACTCCCCGTGATCTTCAAGCTGCCGGTGCCCTTCCTCCCTCCCTTGTTTATGACCTCACGTGCAGGGTTGAGGAAGGGATTTGCGCACAACAGCAGCACCGCCGCAGCTTCCCGTGCGGTGAGCAGTTGGAGGTGCGGCTACCGGAGCAGAGCTCAGGAGGGCAGCAACTAAATGCCAGGCGGTCCGCACGTTGGACGCCCCGTCCTAGAGGATGCCTGCCATTTAAAGATCCTCCTAGAACTGTACAACTGTTATAATGATTTTATTTTACTGCTTTTGGTTATTTTGGTAATTGCCTGGAAATTGCAGAACATGTGTACCCTCCCCAGTATGTTTCTGTTGGAGATGCAGCAACTCTCCTACCTTAATGTCTCTATTTGCTAGGGATATTATTTTGCATGTGTTACAAAGCTCCACATCACTAATGTATCACAGAGCTCCACAGCAATAAAACTCACAGTAATGTGCAGTGTATGCCTGTATCACAGAACTCAATAAGTAAAACTCACAGTAATATGACGTGTGTCAGTGTATCACAGGACTCCACATCACTAAAACTCACAATAATGTGCAGTGTATGCATGTATCACAGAGCCCCACAGCAATACAACTCATAGTACTGTTCAGTGTACGAGACTATCACATAGCCCCACAGTACTAAAACTCACAATAATATGCAATGTGTAGGAGCGCATCTCAGAACTAAAAGAACACAAGAAAAAAGGCCCTATGCATCCCCTGAACTTTGCTTACTTAGGTGGACTGTGATTATTTTGAAGAGACTAGACGTCTGCAGGCAGGGGTAACAGTTTTATATTTAAATCATAGTATTCTTACCTGAAATATGGTGTACATTATGCAGCTGAGAGGCCGGTTATTGGAATACTCTGCCACTCGGAATATGTTAAGGCCCCACTTATTTAAGTTATCCAATTCCTAGGAATCAAGAAAAAAGGACGAAAATATTACTGATCTAGGTGGATCCTAGCAGGTCTGCTCACTGGGATCATGCTGTCACAATAAAGATTTATCAAAACTGACTCATCATCAATTCATTAGTCATCAAGTGACAAACCATGATCCTCTCCCACCCTGTGTAACTCTCCACTTAGATCCCTGGAAATCACGATCTCTCCGTAATCATGGACTATATCGACCTATTTAATAATGAAACCACATTTGGCTTCAGTTCCTTAAAGTTAGTTTGTGTGTTGCGCACAATCTCTGTAAAAGTCTTTCTGCCTGTGGTATTGTGCTACATAGAGGTCTCAACAACACCAACTACCTAATTCTGTGTAGTCAAGCCGTAGCTTCGTGTTAAGGTGACATTCAGATATCAGCAGAGTGTTATGATAGTCTTGCAAAGCCCTTATTGGCCGTTATTGTCTAATACTAATCATCATTTGTTTCCTGCCCTTACCTTTTCAAGAGGCTCTTCTTGGTCGGTCTTCACTCCGAAGCGTGGGATGGTAGAGTTGGTTAGACTTGAGCTATGCATGAGCTTCTTGACACCGCTGATTTGGCACATAGACTCCTGCTTTTTTTTCTTTTCTCTCTCCTTCTGTGTTGGGGACGGGATTTCCACATCGTTTTGTTTATCTGCAAGAACACAACCCAACATTACCGAATGGACGCAGCCTAGACGACTCAAGTCCAGCAAACAAATGATAAACCATCTCCTTGTACCCAATATGTCTTTCTTCTCCCACTTGGTATCAAGGATCTTCCTGCCATTTTCCAGGAGCGATAAACTGAGTCTTAGAAAACTGCTTCCAAGGGACAAAAGAAAATGTCCATCAGGAAGATCCATCAGGCATAACAAAGTGAAAGCTACAGAGAAAGGCAACCAGAAGATGGTGCTTTGTGTAGTGAGGGGTAAGGGCATCGCAACGTGCATTTAAAGGACGAGAGGTGTATGTTACAGGAACAGCTGCGCAGGCTTTCCTAATATCCACCTGCCCGGAAGCTCCGCTGAAAAGCCAAGTTTACTAGCTCTGTAAATGGATTTAGAGATCTAGAGAGCAGACTGAAAATGGATCGGCCACTAAATAATAAATAAACAGACTTGCACATGGACTAATACAGCATATAATTATTCATATGGGCAGCATTTAGCAATTTTATTTTTAATAATAATACATTCAGGCTGCCTTTGTATGGATTAGGGAATGAATCTAATCTCCCCATGCCATCTTGATTGCTGCATGTACCAGAAAGTGAGTTAAAAATATCTGGAAACATTCAAGAACAGCCAATCGGGAAGCGGAGGACAGGTGCATGTTGGGAAATATGTTTTGAGTGCAAGAAATGTAAACACAAATATGTTTTTCAAACTCGTGTTAACCATCTGATTGACAGCTTGTATGCACTGTACGGAAATTAAAAACAGATTATTCTCCTATCAAACCTTCAAGACTCCACTCCAGGCGGATGGAGGTTGTGCCTGTCTTGTGTGACACACTGTAGATCATCATAGAGAATCATGTGAAGATGAAGGGGGACCGGCAGGAAGAGGACTAGTTTTTGGCCTTATTTACAGGCACTTCTGTAAAATGGTTTCCTGCTAAGATCTTAGAAATTGCAGAATAACTGATGTAGGTTTCTTTATTTTACTCATCTTCATTACTCTCACCTGTCCTGAGGAAAATGCAACTTCCCACCTCAATGTAGGGTCCAGGTTTTGTTATGGATGTTTATCTGGGTATCAATGTACGTATGGCACTGCATTTAGACCAGGGGTTGACAAATCTTGGGAGCAAGATTAATTTTGGCTTTTTTTTTTTTTTAGTTGTTTTACATAGAATTCTATGGAAGTTCCATTTCCTTGGCTCATTAAAAAAAAAACAGGCTGGCTCCTAAGTTGGTCTGTCTCAAGCCCTGCTATTGGCTTGTGCACACCCATGACGTAGAGGGTCAGTCGTGTTAAAAATAACAGGACAGTGGCCAATCAATGTACCAATAAAAAGGCCTCATTGAAATATATTTTTAGGGTTTAGTCTCTCTCGGTCACTCAACATACATATCATTTTTCAGGTATGGATTAACGTGAGGTTTTTCTTGGCAGGCAGTCAGCTCCTCAGCAATACATTGGATTATACTTTAAAAAGTGTATTTGGTGTTTGGAAAATTAATTAAAAACCGGAGGAATGTTTGGTAAATTTTGGTGAGTTTGAAAAAATGAATGACAAAAAAACCTATGGTCAGGTCTCTGGGACATTAAAATACAGCTGGAAATAGAAAACCCATCAATACCCCCTCCTTTCCCACAGCTGGAGCATTTTAAAGGAGAGGCTCTGCATCACTTCACCGTCACAGGTTTATTAATACACCATGGGATTTACCATCTCTAACAGGAAACCATGTGTATGCGTGAGAACCGACAATCACAAAACATGAGCAGCGGGTGTGATAGAGTAACAGCCAGAGTTATAGATAGAGGTTATATAGAGTAATAGGAGGAGTTATAGATAGAGGTTATATGGAGTAATAGGAGGAGTTATAGGAAGGGGTTATATGGAGTAATAGGAGGAGTTATAGGGAGAGGTTATATGGAGTAATAGGAGGAGTTATAGGGAGAGGTTATATGGAGTAATAGGAGGAGTTATATGGAGTAATAGGAGGAGTTATAGGGAGGGGTTATATGGAGTAATAGGAGTTATAGTGAGGGGTTATATGGAGTAATAGGAGGAGTTATAGGGAGGGGTTATATGGAGTAATAGGAGGAGTTTTAGGGAGAGGTTATATGGAGTAATAGGAGTTATAGTGAGGGGTTATATGGAGGAATATGAGGAGTTATAGGGAGGGGTTATATGGAGTAATAGGATGAGTTATAGGGAGGGGTTATATGGAGTAATAGGAGGAGTTATAGTGAGAGGTTATATAGAGGAATATGAGGAATTTTTTTATTACATTTTCTGGAGACAAATTACAAAACAGCGTTCAATGTATTAAAACCATTTACAAAAATATACTTAAAAACAAAAATGTCGTATCTATATTTTCCCAATAATCTGTGGTTTGTTCTTTTACATATACATCTTTTATGTCTTTAATTACAGAATCTATTGTTAAAATAATTTGTTTTGATGATTTTAGACACCTTGCTTGCCATAAATGATATATTACAATACAATTTAAAACATATAAAGTGCATTTGTTAATCTTATTTGCCCATTTGAAAGCTCCATATACCAATTCAGCATATGACTGTCCTTTAAAATTGGATATTTTAAGAAGTATGGACATTTCTGTCCATATTTCTAAACTAAAGGGACAGTCACACAAAATATGAGACATCGTTTCTAACATCCCTGAACATTCTTCCCTCGAAAAATTTTGTTCCTCAAGTTTTTTAAATTTTAAATTAGACCGAACATATAATTTTCCTTGAAAACTAAGCCAACTAACATCTCTCATTTTAACTGGGATTCTCGTGCTAGTAACATTTTGAATGCCTTTTTTCCTTAAGGTATTAGGACAGTCTTATAAAACCAGCTGTGCGCTATGGTACTTATTTAACAGAACATGATATAACTGTTTTCTATTTAACCCAGTGATATCTTCATATGAAATTTCCCATCTCAGCAACAACTTTATGCATTGCTGAGCATATAGTGAGAAATGTTTAACATTACCAGACAATCTTTTGATCTTTTCACCACTTGCCCAAGCTCCAACAAATTGATTAATCTGTTTTTTATACAAGACTCCCCATAAATCTGTTCTACCAGATTTAAAAAAAAAAAACTTAAATTCTTGGTTATAAACAAGAGATTGTAAAAAAGTTCAGGACACAACATGCCTAATCCTCCATCTTTCCTATGGAGATTTGAAATTTTACGTTTTACAATATTTAAACGATTTCCCCATAGTAGCTGGAGCAACAAACTGGCTATCTTAACCACTAAATTATCAGGTAATGGAAAAAAAACTAGTATAAATAAAAATCTTTTAATAACTTGAATTTTCTTTTGGTAAGACTATTTCCAATTTTTCCATTTGTGTATTTTATCGGAGAAGATTTTTAATTTATCATCCCAATTTCTCTGGGCAATGTCCTCTACACTTCCATATGTAATACCCAATACTTTAATTGTATTATCTTTTCTTTTAAAAGGGATTTGAAAAGCTTCCATATTATCCCCCAGCCACAATGCTTCACTTTTCTCCATATTAACCATAGAGTTTGAAATTTGAGAATAACTTTTTAGTTCTCTTTGTTACACTTGGTTATCTACTTCCAATTTAAAAAAAAAAAACAGTAATATCATCTGCATAAGCACAAACTTTGACCCTCTCGGAAACACCTTCTTCCTTCACTTCCAAACCTTGAAAATGATGGTTTCCTTTTATTTTCCTTAATAGAGGGTCAATACTAAAAACATACAGAAAAGGACTTATAGGACAACCCTGCCGTACTACAGATTCAACTTGAAAAGGGTCTCCCAAACTACCATTAATTAAAGGAAAACATATTGCTTCTTTATGCAATTTCTTCAACCAATGAGTAAAAGTATTAGGAATACCGTAACTCCGTAAAGTCTCAAATAAAAATTCATGTTGTACTCGGTCAAATGCTTTGGTCTGGTCTAGCCCAACCAAATAAATACCTTCACTCTGCTGTTTAGCATATTCTACCACCTCCTTTACTTGCAGCAGTAGATGCTATGATTCTTAACTGCACACGACTGGCATAGACTTATCAATTTTTCAGCCACCACACTAAGCCTTGTGAACATGACTTTCGTAAGAATTTTGTAATCAGTATTTAATAAGGACAATATACGCCAGTTCTTTAGCTCATTCAAGTTACCACTTTTAAATAAAAGTACCAAGACTGAGGCATACTGCGAGGACGACAACTGTCCTTGAGTTAACACTTCGTTATATAGCACTACAAGGTCCTTTACCAAAAGATCTAAAAACACTTTATAAAACTCTGCAGTTATCCCATCCAAACCTTCTCTTCCCTACTAATGATGGAATGCTATTTCTAACTTCATCCTCTGTTATAGGCTTAATCATGATGTCAGCATCCACAGCATTTAATACCGGATTATCAACATCTTGCAAATATTTTACATTATTATTCTTGCAAACAATTGCTTAAAGTATTCTGTGACAACATTTAAAATGTCCTTACTTTCTGTTTGTATTTCACCATGTTGATCTTGCAGTCCTATTATGGCTTTCTTACATACTCTTTCCTTACACGCTTGAAAAGGATCCGGTGCTGTGAAACCCCAACTATCAAATTCATTTTCAGCTTTTAGAGAGATCATACAGTCATATTGGAGTTTTTTCATTTGATCCTTAACTTGATTAATACTATTTGAATTCACATTCTCACCACTATTGACCAAGGAATATAATCTGCTCACTCTAAGTCTTAGGGCAAGATATTGCATATATTGGCGATTTCCTACTTTTCTAGCTTTTGATTTAAAAAAAAATTTCATATCTTTTTTTATTGGTTCCCACCAACTCAACATTGTGTCGTATAAACACTGCGTGGTTTTTCGATCTTCATAAAAAGTAAAGAATTCATGCTTTAAGTTATCATTATCAAGTATTCTTGTGTTTAGTTTCCAGATCCCTCTACCATATACCATTCCTTCCTTTACCTTTAAGGACAGACTAATCATATCATGATCTGAAAACTCTACCAAGACTAGATTATATCTAAAAGATGAAGTTTGATTTTTTTTACATAAAGTCTATCTATCCGACTTGCCCACTTACCCTTATGATATGTAAATCCTCGCTGTGTAGGATAATTATATTTAAAAGTATCAATCAGACCAGATTGACTGATCAGATGTTCTAGGAAATTTTCATCATATTTTAAAATTTTATAATTACTCTTTCGATCTTCATTATTTACCACGCAGTTAAAAACACCCCCCATAATTAACACTTTAGATGTGATGCAATATGGTTTTACACTTAAAAACATTTCCTTCCTACCCGCTATTGTCTGAGGAGCATATATGTTAATTATTCGATATCTCACATCAATTCTTATACCAACATCATCATAACTTTCCCGTCCAAATGATTAAAAAGATGGGCCCATTGTCCATTCTCTTTTGGCACATAAAACCTGGCTATTATTTCTTAGCCTTGTGTCTTGTAATAGACACAAATCAAATGGTTGTTCCTTCAAAAAATTATAGAATAAATATTTTCTCTCTTTTGTTCTCAAACTGTTAACATTAAGTGAGCATATGTGTAAAGTCATCAAATCCAAGGAGACTTAGCGCTTTTTCTTTATTGCTCCTACATTATCACCTTGAGATCCCCATTGTTTGATTGAAACAGAGGTAGATGCTCCTTCATCACAGGACAACTGTAATTCCTCTGTGGATCGCTTTTCCAGAGAGATCCTTCACTCTGTTCAAACTCCATGGCCTCTTCACAAGGTTCATCTAGGAGTTATCTCCAATGACGAAAGCATCTTAGGAGGTTTTTGTGACTCACTGGAACCTGAATGTTTTAATTTTTTCTTACGCTTTCCTTGCACCAACTGAAATTCTTCACTATTGTTTTTCGGTAATGGACCCTTTTCAACATTTAATGAGGGTTGTATTTCTTTAGGGTCCATCCTTATGATGTTTTCTGGTTCAGTAATGTCATCTTTCTGAGGCTCATGTATATCATGGTTCTCAGTTGTATTGGACTCTTCCATTGCTTCATTAAGTATGCTTTCCAAATCTAGCACACAGTCGTTTATCTTATTGTGGTGGGCTTCTGGGCACTCTCTAAAAGGTGTGACCTTGTACTGAACATAAATTGCATATAACATCCTGCTTACAGTCTGATCTCATATGGCCCAGACAGTTACATTGAGAGACATTTTTTTATCAGAGCAATAGGGCCAAGTGCCTTGTTGACCCACATTTATAACAGCTTCTAGGCTGTCCTGGATAATAGCAAATGCCTGTCTGAACCAATAAAAAAACTGTTTGGTAAATGGTGAGTAACGCCCCCTGTCTGCCACAGTCTAACTTGCAGTTTCCATCCACCATTCCATAACCCAATCTCATCATAAATCTTTTGTGGGTCACTTACAACTGTACAGTGTCTCTTTATCCAGTACACAATGTCATTAAAAGCCACTACTTCTCTCTGAAAGTGGAGATTGATGGACACTGTAGCCTGTTTTGTGAGTGGAATAGCTTTTATATTTTTCCAAATACCATCTGATTTTGTCTTATGGAAAATGTCCCAAAACATATCTAGGTTTTGCATTAGTTTAAAACTAACATCAAATTGTCTTGATCCAGGAACGTGAATAAATGCAAATATTTCACTGGCAGAAAAACCCATGAATTCCATTAAGAGTTTGCGACCAATGAATATTCTGTCTGGAATATCAGGTTCTGGTCCTTTGAACAACAGGCGCACTGCATTCTTCCGCTTTGATACATCTCCCCTTGATCTTGCTACATTTGAAAACAAGTTCCCACTTATTGCAGGTTGTTGTACATTGTTCCTGTGAACTGCTCTGTATGTTGGTTCCTATTCCCAGTTTAGTACCTGAATCCGGTCCATGTTTTCGTCCTACTGGATTACTAAAGCCAGCTCCAGATTGCAGATGTCTATCTGGTGATTCCTCCAGATCTTGCTTTGCTATGGAATTCCTGCTTTGTGTTGTATCTCTTACATGTGAGGTTTTTGCAAACCACTTTCTTTCTCTTGATCTGGTTTTTCAATACATTTTTCCACAACTCGCTTTATGCTCCTGGATCTCAGCTTATGGACAGTTATTTTATTTAAACATTCAGGTATGGCAATGCTAAGGGCTGCAGGTTTAATGCACCCTGGTGAACTCCCCGGTGTACATCCAGCAGCAGCCTCTCCTGTTTGAGCAGGTAAAGTCACTGGGCACATTTTATTACTTAAATTTCTTTATCATTACCCCTACCTGCTTGTCTTTAAGGGGTTGTGCTGGTGCCTTCTTAATCCTTAATGGGTTTAACTTTTGCATTTTATAAAATTTTCTTTCCTCACCTTTTATTGCACTTTTCCGTTTTTAAATGCTTTCCTCTCTTACATCCATTGCCGTTTGTAGGGAGTCTATCTCCACCTGGATCTGATCAATCTGCTGCAGCAAATCTGTTCTCTCAGATCCTTGGGTTATTTCATCCACTTTCTTCACCAAATCTTGCTTCTGCTTGTACAAATCATCATACATTGCACATAAAGTCTGATAATTAGCAGAAGCATCTCCCAGTCTTTTGTCCAAAACCGTCAAAGCTTTATTAATTCAACTTTCCTTAAAATGCCTGCTTTTGTTTATCTTGGCCTTCCAAAACCTCCAGGCCTGGGACTAGAGCAGGACTAGTATCCAGAACACCAACACTCCCCCCTGGGTCTGAGGCCATCCTCAGTCCCCCTACAGGAGCTCCAACACATAGGAGTTATATGGAGGGTTATATGGAGTAATAGGAGGAGTTTTAGGGAGAGGTTATATTGAGTAATAGGAGGAGTTATAGGGAGGGGTTATATGGAGTAATAGGAGGGGTTATATGGAGTAATAGGAGGAGTTATAGGGAGGGGTTATATGGAGTAATAGGAGTTATAGTGAGGGGTTATATGGAGTAATAGGAGGAGTTATAGGGAGGGGTTATATGGAGTAATAGGAGGAGTTTTAGGGAGAGGTTATATGGAGTAATAGGAGTTATAGTGAGGGGTTATATGGAGTAATAGGAGGAGTTATAGGTAGGGGTTATATGGAGTAATAGGAGGAGTTATAGGGAGGGGTTATATGGAGTAATAGGAGGAGTTATAGGGAGGGGTTATATGGAGTAATAGGAGGAGTTTTAGGGAGAGGTTATATTGAGTAATAGGATGAGTGATAGGGAGGGGTTATATGGAGAAATAGGATGAGTTATAGGGAGAGGTTAAATGGAGTAATAGGATGAGTTATAGGGAGAGGTTATATGGAGTAAGGTCCACCATGACCAATAATGCTTATATTCCAGTGTGATATAATTTCCAAAGTCAGGCATTAATAAATTATGCAGATTACTTTTATACAATTTCCATTGATAGAAACTCTCTGTACCTTAATCTGAGGGATCTTCAGGTACCAGTAAAGTAGAGTGAACAGAGTAACACACAGCAGAGCTGACTCTTCTGTTGCTGCTGCATGGGCCCTATTCAAAGTGCATCGCACGTAGACACAGACAAGATCCAGAAACGAAAAAAAACTCAGATCTAGAAAAAGCTGTTCAAATCTTTACACTTTCCACCTGTCTAAGTATCATTAGAAAAAAAGTTACCACATTTTCAATGGACAGGGAATTCCCTGGCTTTATTCACAATACTAAAAGGCTCCGCTTCTGATCCATGAGACTCATACTCAGTGGAGAATTTTTCCTTAGATACACATAATTTATTGTGCCCCCCATGGACGCCTGGCCCACCACTTGCCTGACCGGGAATATCATGCAAACTCTGACTTTTCTAACATGGATTTACTGCATTTGACCAACAATAGGTACACAATCCTGATTTCACACCCACAACACAACCAAAAATGTAGTCAACAAAATAAACCGAGTAATAAAGACTAGATATCAATAGAATGGATTGAAATCTAAAATAATGGCACACATGCTGAGTATCCCTTATTCAAAATGCTTGGGAACAGAAGTAAGATATACTAAAACCATTTAGTAATATCAATGCAAATACTATCAGTTTTGCTGTGATGTGAGACATCATTGGGAACCTGTCGTTGGCGTGTCAGACCTGTACACGTGCATTGTATAACCATTTGTGGGCGTAGGGGAATCTGAGCAGGCATGTAAAGGCTATATCACAGCTTAAAGGGACACTACCACTTACATAAGACATAACTAGATAACCTTGTCATAAAAAAACACATATATAAATCATATACCACTGCATATAAAAGGAAAAATAAAAGTAGGTGTTTATCTACAGCATCCATTTTGAGAATATTTCCCATGATGCAACATCATCCAAAATCTTCCAGCCAGTCTCACTTTACAGCAGTTGCCAAACTCTGCATGCTGATTTCAGAAGATACTCCCCTGCTCTCTTACTGGCTCCTGTTTATCATAGTGGCAGGACTAGGTGGCTGTGTACAACTTTTTTTTTAACTGCCTTCCAACACAAAGAGAGGAGATTAACCTGATCAAACAGGATCATTCAATAACTCTGTCCCCTTGTGATGTTACCCTTCCATTCAATGCAAGTCTATGATCAGAATTCTGACTTATAGACTGTATTCTGTCTCCCAAGCCCCAAAGTGAGGAATTTGTGCTGTAAAGTCACTGAGGGGTGGCACCCAAAAACACTATATGCGCCCAGTCACATATTTTATTAAATACAGCCACACAAGAAAAACAAAATACATATCTGAAATCAATAATACAAAATAAAAAAGTAAATTTTTTTCATTTTTTGGTGGGAGTGCCCCTTTAAGGGGGCTGGACAAAAAATAACCTGTTGTGCACTTACATTCTAACAGGTGTGGGTGTGTGTGGATTTGTAACTTGTGCAAAATCCGGGGAAAACAATTGGATAGCAAATTTCTCTATACCTGTATAAGACAAAAACATGGGATCCCCATGTCAACTGGAAGATGGTTAAGTGGTACAACACAATGGACAGACCTCAGATCAATGTTAAAATGAACTTACGTTTAATTGAAAGATTGCATCAAGTGTATAAAAAAATCAGAATGCTTTAAAAAAAAATGCAAAGTGTGATTTTATTGAGCCCTCTTTGCTCTGTATAGCAATATCAGGGTCAGACATGTTTACATATTAAGGTAGTAATTTAGGTTGAAAAAAGACTTAAGTCCACAAAGTTCAACCCTTCTACATATTATTTCTGCTTTTGATCCAAAAGAAGGCAAAAAAAAAAAAACATTTCAAATTTTGCTCAAAAATTACTTCTTAACTCCAAAAGGCAATCAGATTTCTCCTTGGATCTCTATTATTGAAGCTTTATTATGAATAGTTATTCTATTATTAACAGCCCTGTATGTCCTGCTTTTCTAAAAAAAAAAAAAAATATATATTCAGACCTGTTTTGAAGGCATCAATTTGATAGCACCACCTCTCTTGGCAGTGAGTTCCATATCTTTATTGTCCTTACTGTAAAGAATCCATTCTTTTGCGGTCTATGAAATCTTAGCTCTTCCAGTCTCAGGAGATGAATATTAACAAACTACTGTACAGACAGATCTCAATATTAAACCAGCTACTGTACTGACAGATCTCAATATTAAACCAACTATTATAACAATAGATCTCAATAATAAACCAACTACTATAAAAAAAAAAGACCTCAATATTATACCAACTATTATAACAACAGATCTCAATATTAAACCAGTTACTGTACCGACAGATCTCAATATTAAACCAGCTACTGTACTAACAGATCTCAATATTAAACCAACTATTATAACAACTACTATAAAAACAGATCTCAATATTAACCAACTACTATAAAAACAGATCTCAATATTAACCAACAACTATAACAACAGATCTCAATAATAAACCAACTACTATAAAAACAGATCTCAATATTAACCAACTACTGTACCGACAGATCTCAATATCAAACCAGCTAATGTACTGACCGATCTCATTATTAAACCAGCTACTGTACTGACAGAGCTCAATATTAAACCAGCTACTGTACTGACAGATCCCATTATTAAACCAGCTACAAATACTGACAGATCTCAATATTAAACCAGCAATTTTACCGAAAGATCTGAATATTAAACCAGCTACTATACTGACAGATCTCAGTATTAAACCAGATACTGTACCAACAGACCTCATTATTAAACCAGCTATTGTACCAAAATATCTCAATATTAAACTGGCTACTCTACCGACAGATCTCAACAAACCGGCTACTGTACCGACAGATATCAATATTGAACCAACTACTGTATCAACAGATCTCAATAATAGACCAGCTACTATACCGACAGATCTCAATATTAAACCAGCTACTGCAGGGCTCGACAAACCCCAGGCGCCAGGTCGCCATGGCGACCAGGAAATGAGACCTGGCGCTTGGGTGGTTACCCTCCCTGTCCCCTTGCCGCTGCCATCCGATTTATTTTTTATTATTTCGGAGCGCGAGGGGGTAAAGTCTGTGCTGATGGCACAGACTGCAAGCTCCGCCCCCTCATGCAACGCGTGTCTGAGTGCCAGGTGTCGTCACGTGACATCCTGGCACTCAGTAGGCCAATGAATGAAGACATGCTGCAGCGTTAAGAAGAAACCAAGAAAAGACTGTGTGAGGTGGGTGTGTGTTTGTATATATGTAAGTATGTAAAGTAGGTATGTGTGAGGTGTTTGTATATATGTAAGTATGTAAAGTAGGTGTGTGTGAGGGGTTTGTATATTTGTGTTTGTATATATGTGTATATGTAAAGTAGGTGTGTGTGAGGGGTTTGTATATTTGTGTTTGTATATATGTGTATATGTAAAGTAGGTGTGTGTGGTGTTTGTATATATGTGTATATGTAAAGTAGGTGTGTGTGATGTGTTTGGATATATGTGTATATGTAAAGTAGGTGTGTGTGAGGTGTTTGGATATATGTGTATATGTAAAGTAGGTGTGTGTGAGGTGTTTGTATATATGTGTATATGTAAAGTAGGTGTGTGTGAGGTGTTTGGATATATGTGTATATGTAAAGTAGGGGTGTGTGTGAGGTGTTTGGATATATGGGTATATGTAAAGTATGTGTGTGTGTGAGGTGTTTGTATATATGTGTATATGTAAAGTAAGTGTGTGTGTATATATGTGAAGTAGGCGTGTGTGTTTATGAATTGCGTGTATGCTTGCGTGATTGTCTGGCTCCTAATTTTTTTTACTGGCTCCTAAAATCAAATTAGATTTGTCAAGCCCTGAGCTACTGTACCAAGAGATCTCAATAATAAACCGGTTACTGTACTTAACAAACCAGCTGCACTACCGACAAATCTCCAGATTGAATTGGTCACTGTACAGGCAGATCTCATTAAACCAAGTACTGGTGGACATAAGTGGAATATGACCCAGGGTTGAACGATTTTATAGCAAAGGCAGTTATGGGATGGAGACATGCATGTGAATTATATATCAAAATCTTTTGGTTTCAGCAAGTACACAATACCATGTACGATTGTTTGGTGAGACGATTAAAAGATCCAATTACCAAACACTAAACATAATGCAATCGGCATACCAACAACACTCACCGAGAAAGGTGTTGGAGATGTATTCTGAGACCTGGTTCCCTGAACGGCTCATCTCAGACAGGTGGGAGAGCTCACGGTTCAGCATTCGTTTGAACTGGATAAGAGAAAAAAACACATATAGAACACATTTTACTTATATATCCAGCAACCTCCTGGGTAATATCTATTTATACAGCTCCTTTCTATTACATTATACACAGTGCGGACCCCTCTGGGGTGAGATCCCAGTAATATCTGTATTTATACAGCTTTTCTCTAGTACATTATACACAGTGTGGCCTCCTCTGGGGTGGGATCCCAGTAATATCTGTATTTATACAGCTCCTCTCTATTACATTATACACAGTGCGGCCCCCTCTGGGGTGAGATCCCAGTAATATCTGTATTTATACAGCTCCTCTCTATTACATTATACACAGTACGGCCCCCTCTGGGGTGAGATCCCAGTAATATCTGTATTTATACAGCTCCTCTCTATTACATTATACACAGTACGGCCCCCTCTGGGGTGAGATCCCAGTAATATCTGTATTTATACAGCTCCTTTCTATTACATTATACACAGTGCGGCCCCCTCTGGGGTGAGATCCCAGTAATATCTGTATTTATACAGCTCCTCTCTATTACATTATACACAGTGCGGCCCCCTCTGGGGTGAGATCCCAGTAATATCTGTATTTATACAGCTCCTCTCTATTACATTATACACAGTGCGGCCCCCTCTGGGGTGAGATCCCAGTAATATCTGTATTTATACAGCTCCTCTCTATTACATTATACACAGTGCGGCCCTCTCTGGGGTGAGATCCCAGTAATATCTGTATTTATACAGCTCCTCTCTATTACATTATACACAGCGCGGCCTCCTCTGGGGTGGGATCCCAGTAATATCTGTATTTATACAGCTCCTCTCTATTACATTATACACAGTGCGGCCCCCTCTGGGGTGAGATCCCGGTAATATCTGTATTTATACAGCTCCTCTCTATTACATTATACACAGTGCGGCCCCCTCTGGGGTGAGGTCTCAGTAATATCTGTATTTATACAGCTCCTCTCTATTACATTATACACAGTGCGGCCCCCTCTGGGGTGAGATCCCAGTAATATCTGTATTTATACAGCTCCTCTCTATTACATTATACACAGTGCGGCCCCCTCTGGGGTGAGATCCCAGTAATATCTGTATTTATACAGCTCCTCTCTATTACATTATACACAGTGCGGCCCCCTCTGGGGTGAGATCCCAGTAATATCTGTATTTATACAGCTCCTCTCTATTACATTATACACAGTGCGGCCCCCTCTGGGGTGAGATCCCAGTAATATCTGTATTTATACAGCTCCTTTCTATTACAATATACACAGTGCGGCCCCTCTGGGGTGAGATCCCAGTAATATCTGTATTTATACAGCTCCTCTCTATTACATTATACACAGTGCGGCCCTCTCTGGGGTGAGATCCCAGTAATATCTGTATTTATACAGCTCCTCTCTATTACATTATACACAGCGCGGCCTCCTCTGGGGTGGGATCCCAGTAATATCTGTATTTATACAGCTCCTCTCTATTACATTATACACAGTGCGGCCCCCTCTGGGGTGAGATCCGGTAATATCTGTATTTATACAGCTCCTCTCTATTACATTATACACAGTGCGGCCCCCTCTGGGGTGAGGTCTCAGTAATATCTGTATTTATACAGCTCCTCTCTATTACATTATACACAGTGCGGCCTCCTCTGGGGTGGGATCCCAGTAATATCTGTATTTATACAGCTCCTCTCTATTACATTATAAACAGTGCGGCCCCCTCTGGGGTGAGATCCGGTAATATCTGTATTTATACAGCTCCTCTCTATTACATTATACACAGTGCGGCCCCCTCTGGGGTGAGGTCTCAGTAATATCTGTATTTATACAGCTCCTCTCTATTACATTATACACAGTGCGGCCCCCTCTGGGGTGAGATCCCAGTAATATCTGTATTTATACAGCTCCTCTCTATTACATTATACACCGTGTGGCCCCCTCTGAGGTGAGATCCCAGTAATATCTGGATTTATACAGCTCCTCTCTATTACATTATACACAGTGCGGCCCCCTCTGGGGTGAGGTCTCAGTAATATCTGTATTTATACAGCTCCTCTCTATTACATTATACACAGTGCGGCCCCCTCTGGGGTGAGGTCTCAGTAATATCTGTATTTATACAGCTCCTCTCTATTACATTATACACAGTACGGCCCCCTCTGGGGTGAGATCCCGGTAATATCTGTATTTATACAGCTCCTTTCTATTACATTATACACAGTGCGGCCTCCTCTGGGGTGAGATCCCAGTAATATCTGTATTTATACAGCTCCTTTCTATTACATTATACACAGTGTGGCCCCCTCTGGGGTGAGATCCCAGTAATATCTGTATTTATACAGCTCCTCTCTATTACATTATACACAGTGCAGCCTCCTCTGGGGTGAGATCCCAGTAATATCGGTATTTATCCAGCTCCTTTCTATTACATTATACACAGTGCGGCCCCCTCTGGCGTGAGATCCCGGTAATATCTGTATTTATACAGCTCCTCTCTATTACATTATACACAGTGCGGCCCCCTCTGGGGTGAGGTCTCAGTAATATCTGTATTTATACAGCTCCTTTCTATTACATTATACACAGTGCGGCCCCCTCTGGGGTGAGATCTATTACATTATACACAGTGCGGCCCCCTCTGGGGTGAGATCCCAGTAATATCTGTATTTATACAGCTCCTTTCTATTACATTATACACAGTGCGGCCCCCTCTGGGGTGAGATCCCAGTAATATCTGTATTTATACAGCTCCTCTCTATTACATTATACACAGTGCGGCCCCCTCTGGGGTGAGATCCCAGTAATACCTGTATTTATACAACTCCTCTCTATTACATTATACACAGTGCGGCCCCCTCTGGGGTGAGGTCTCAGTAATATCTGTATTTATACAGCTCCTCTCTATTACATTATACACAGTGTGGCCCCCTCTGGGGTGAGATCCCAGTAATATCTGTATTTATACAGCTCCTCTCTATTACATTATACACAGTGCGGCCTCCTCTGGGGTGAGATCCCAGTAATATCTGTATTTATACAGCTCCTCTCTATTACATTATACACAGTGCGGCCCTCTCTGGGGTGAGATCCCAGTAATATCTGTATTTATACAGCTCCTCTCTATTACATTATACACAGTGCGGCCTCCTCTGTGGTGAGATCCCAGTAATATCTGTATTTATACAGCTCCTCTCTATTACATTATACACAGTGCGGCCTCCTCTGGGGTGAGATCCCACTAATATCTGTATTTATACAGCTCCTCTCTATTACATTATACACAGTGCGGCCCTCTCTGGGGTGAGATCCCAGTAATATCTGTATTTATACAGCTCCTCTCTATTACATTATACACAGTGCAGCCTCCTCTGGGGTGAGATCCCAGTAATATCGGTATTTATACAGCTCCTTTCTATTACATTATACACAGTGCGGCCCCCTCTGGCGTGAGATCCCGGTAATATCTGTATTTATACAGCTCCTCTCTATTACATTATACACAGTACGGCCCCCTCTGGGGTGAGATCCCAGTAATATCTGTATTTATACAGCTCCTCTCTATTACATTATACACAGTGCGGCCTCCTCTGGGGTGAGATCCCACTAATATCTGTATTTATACAGCTCCTCTCTATTACATTATACACAGTGCGGCCCTCTCTGGGGTGAGATCCCAGTAATATCTGTATTTATACAGCTCCTCTCTATTACATTATACACAGTACGGCCCCCTCTGGGGTGAGATCCCGGTAATATCTGTATTTATACAGCTCCTTTCTATTACATTATACACAGTGCGGCCTCCTCTGGGGTGAGATCCCAGTAATATCTGTATTTATACAGCTCCTTTCTATTACATTATACACAGTGTGGCCCCCTCTGGGGTGAGATCCCAGTAATATCTGTATTTATACAGCTCCTCTCTATTACATTATACACAGTGCGGCCCCCTCTGGGGTGAGATCCCAGTAATATCTGTATTTATACAGCTCCTTTCTATTACATTATACACAGTGCGGCCCCCTCTGGGGTGAGATCCCGGTAATATCTGTATTTATACAGCTCCTCTCTATTACATTATACACAGTGCGGCCCCCTCTGGGGTGAGATCCCAGTAATATCTGTATTTATACAGCTCCTCTCTATTACATTATACACAGTGCGGCCCCCTCTGGGGTGAGATCCCAGTAATATCTGTATTTATACAGCTCCTTTATATTACATTATATTCCAGATCACTTGGGAAGCATACAGAGAACGATCACCATTATACTCCAGCAGTCCCCGCTTACCTTGATGTAGCCCCATGATACAGAGCGCAGGTAGTTGGTGTCAGGCATGGTGAGTGAGTAGTGGTATGTCCAATATAGTGGAAGGAGTTAGTAGTAGTTATAAGAAGAGGGACCTGTTCTTTCTTATTAAGTCCAATATATCTGCCCCGGGTTTAGATTTCTTGGAAAGTAGTGTGCCTTTATACTGCAGGTTTCCTGACTCCCACCCTTACCCCCCAGTTCCTCTCACCCTCTGTGCATCCCAACTCTCTACAACTGCAGTGAGTCCTGTCTGCTGCCTGTGAGCTCTCTCATCTCTAATCCATCCTTTTGTGTAACACGCTTCTGCTCCGTCACTTGTACTTCCTTTCCGTTCCCTTGTGAGATGTCTCCGCTCTCTGCACTATGTCTCTTATTTACACAGCATCTCCTCTTTGCACCTTTCTTTCTCAGATCTGCACTCTTTCTCCTGTTTTACTATAGTTTCCAGGATGTCCGTTCCCTATGTGTCTACACTCCTTCTCTTCTGTGTAACCCCACTCCTGATAGTATTACGTCTCAAATTCTCTTCCACGTTTAACTCTCTACATCCTGACTTTTAACCGGCCCTGCTCTCTTCCTTTACTATTATCCCTATCTTTCCCCCAGCCGTCCCTTTTCCCAAGCAAGGCCCCTCCCAGGATTCCCCTCTCTTCCCTTCCATTAACTTTTGGAAAGATAGACCCTGCAGTGAGTCAGGTTACCAGATAAGGTGGAGTATACAAAGTAATACAGTGATACTGAGTATCTATAAACTGATTACAATAATGCTGCACTGTATAATGATACTGAGTATCTATACACTGATTACAATAATGCTGCACTGTATAATGATACCGAGTATCTATACGCTGATAATGAACACGCTGCACTGTATAATGATACCGAGTATCTATTCACTGATAATGAACACGCTGCGCTGTATAATGATACCGAGTATCTATACACTGATAATGAACACGCTGCGCTGTATAATGATACCGAGTATCTATACGCTGATAATGAACACGCCGCGCTGTATAATAATACCGAGTATCTATACACTGATAATGAACACGGCGCGCTGAATAATGATACCGAGTATCTATACACTGATAATGAACACGCTGCACTGTATAATGATACCGAGTATCTATTCACTGATTACAATAATGCTGCACTGTATAATGATACCGAGTATCTATACACTGATTAGAAAATTGCAGCACTGTATAATGACACCGAGTATCTATACACTGATAATGAACACGCTGCGCTGCATAATAATACCGAGTATCTATACGCTGATAATGAACACACTGCACTGTATAACAATACCGAGTTTCTATACAATGATAATGAACCCGCTGTGCTGTATAATGATACTGAGTATCTATACACCGATAATGAACATGCTGTGCTGTATAATGATACCGAGTATCTATACACTGATAATGAACACACTGCACTGTATAACGATACCGAGTATCTATACAATGATAATGAACACACTGCACTGTATAACGATACAGAGTATCTATACAATGATAATGAACACACCGCGCTGTATAATGATACAGAGTATCTATACACCGATAATGAACACGCTGCGCTGTATAATTATACCGAGTATCTATACACTGATAATGAACACGCCATGCTGTATAATGACACTGAGTATCTATACACTGATAATGAACACGCTGCACTGTATAATAATACCACTCCACTGTATAATGATAACGAGTATCTATACACTGATTGCAATAATGTTCCACTGTATAATGATACTGAGTATCTATACACTGATAATGAACATGATGCACTGTATAATGATACCGAGTATCTACACGCTCCACTGTATAATGATACTGAGTCTCTATACACTCAAAATTAACACCCCTCTGGGGTGAGATCCCAGTAATATCTGTATTTATACAGCTCCTTTCTATTACATTATACACAGTGCGGCCTCCTCTGGGGTGAGATCCCAGTAATATCTGTATTTATACAGCTCCTCTCAATTACATTATACACAGTGCGGCCCCCTCTGGGGTGAGATCCCAGTAATATCTGTATTTATACAGCTCCTCTCTATTACATTATACACAGTGCGGACCCCTCTGGGGTGAGATTCCAGTAATATCTGTATTTATACAGCTCCTCTCTATTACATTATACACAGTGCGGCCCCTCTGGGGTGAGATCCCAGTAATATCTGTATTTATACAGCTCCTTTCTATTACATTATACACAGTGCGGCCCCTCTGGGGTGAGATCCCAGTAATATCTGTATTTATACAGCTCCTCTCTATTACATTATACACAGTGCGGCCCCCTCTGGGGTGAGATCCTAGTAATACCTGTATTTATACAGCTCCTCTCTATTACATTATACACAGTGCGGCCCCCTCTGGGGTGAGATCCCAGTAATATCTGTATTGATACAGCTCCTCTCTATTACATTATACACAGTGCGGCCCCCTCTGGGATGAGATCCCAGTAATATCTGTTTTCATACAGCTCCTCTCAATTACATTATACACAGTGTGGCCCCCTCTGGGGTGAGATCCCAGTAATATCTGTATTTATAAAGCTCCTTTCTATTACATTATACAAAGTGTGGCCCCCTCTGGGGTGAGATCCCAGTAATATCTGTATACAGCTCCTCTCTATTACATTATACACAGTGCGGCCCCCTCTGGGGAGAGATCCCAGTAATATTTGTATTTATACAGCGCCTCTCTATTGCATTATACACAGTGCAGCTTTATACAGTATGAAAGATACCCAAAAGACAAGGAATGCGGTAAGCATAGGGCTTGACCTGAACACTATGGCCATGCTGTCACTTCATCAGTTCACCCATTATCATCAGAAACAGACGTCCAGACAGGCAGGGCAGATATTCTGACATTTAAAGTGCAGAGATTGATTTACTAATAAGACCTATATCTAGGGAATATTTAAAATAAAGTTTACTATGGTTAAAAGTTACAAATACATTGTATTAGCCTCTTTCCACTGGTAGTTATAAAGAACCAAAGTTACGTTATTCAATGGTGGTCGATCAGTTTTACAGACGCACAGCTAACTGAGCCCAAAATCCTAATGTCTCCAGAGATGGTGTCATGCGCTGTCCATTGTAAGGAATCCATTATATGGAGTGTCAGTGTTCTAGAGGAGAATTGTCTACTCAGAATGTTGTCCATGAGCCTAGGGGCTTCCAGTAGACCATGAGACATATTTATCAAGTAATCCTTGGCCTTGTGGCAATTTGGGTCCCTGAAGGAGCCATTACTAGATCAGTGCAGACAGTGCACATTGCATGTCCTTCAAAACGATTTGGAAGGGCACTGTTAGAACCATGTTTAATAGCTGGACCTTAAGTTACTGGAAGCTCACAGTACAGTGCTTCACCCCCAGGTATTTATATACTATTCACAAATATTTGTGATTGGCGGTCGAGATTAGCAGTAACCTCCAACCTGGGACAGACTCGCCCCACCCCTCCTCAGATGCCTCATCTAAACCTTGCAAAATGGTATTCACTAAAAATTTTGAAAAAGTTCAAGAAAAGTTGAAGCCTGCCATGTTGAATTAGATTAAACTCACTCCCAAACATTTCAATTGGGGAAGGAAATAAATGCTTTTCAGGCCAAGTAACCCCCCCCCCCCCCCCCCCCGTATTAAAACCAGGTCCCAAAGGCCTTCTAAAAGGCCCCCAGAACTTCTAACAAATATGGGGGTCAAGGCAAGAGGCATTGCCCCCTATAAAAATAACTTTGCAGGAGTTGTCTATGCTCCGGGCACTGATTATAAATATGGCCTTCCTGCCCCAGCCCTAATATTAGCTGGTTTATTAGCCTATATTATAATATTAGCCTATTATTGTCTGGTACCTACAATATTAGGGCTGGGACAGGGAGTCTTCTGATTGGCTGACAGATATTTTTTAATTGTTGTGGAAGTGGATTGGACATCAAAGTCCAACCCACCTCCCAGTTCGAGGTCCCTTCACAGTTTAGTGAATAGCAATTTGTATTTCTTTAGTGAATAGTGTGAAGATGGTTACTTTTAAAGTACAAGTTGACCTCCTCACATTTTAGTGAATAGACCACCATGAGACTATAATCTTGTTTGGTAAATGCCATTGGGTGCTAAGAGCTCAGTATATATTCTGGCCTGGAGTAACGGTTTGATTTAGTCTGTCAATAAATACTAAACTTAAGAACTTTGAGTAATTAAACTTGAACATATTATATTCCACTAGTAACAGTGACGGCCTGGATTCACTTTGAGACCTTGACGTGTAACTTTGGCAAAAATACCTCTCCTAATGTTAATTAGGACCATCATTTCTCTTTGACTGTGATGTCCATCTTTTTATTACGGAGAGCCATGTCGTATTTAGAAGCTTAAAGGGGCAGTTCCACGTTTAGTGTTCAAAATATATTTTTTAGATTAAGTTCTGTATGATGTAAAGTATAGCAAAAGAAGTTATTCTGGCTGACCTTTTCCCACTTTTCCTACCTCTTAAATAATGCAAACAAATTTGTGACAGTTACTGCTGTATATATAGCCACAGTCCTGCCGATCTCTCCCAGCTCTCCTTATTGGCTGTTACTGAATTTAGAGGCCAAAGTGAAATTATTTTCAATGCAAAACTACAGGAAAACTGTAACTAACGAGCTAGAAAAGAGCGGCCACATATAGACCACTGATTACAAATTGGAAGTCAGCGTTAACATAAAATTAACTTTTTTGCAGGGTAATATGTTGACCCCTGGCTGTTCCTGAACTACAACTCCCATGATTGCCAGACATTCTGCAAGGCATCAAATGAATAGGAATTTAGGCCAAAATATCTTAACTGGAAAAGTAATTTATTATTGTTCCCCAACTCAGCTACTCGGGTCTTAGTTTTGCAAATTTGTTGTACATCCAAGACAAATCACTGTTTAGAGAGGACAACAGACGCTGAGGAATGTTGTACAGCAGTAACATAGCTACACAGCCTAACGGTTCAACAAACAGGACAAGGAAGAGAAAGGAAATTTCCCCCCCCAAAAAATCCACCAAGGACAAGGAAGGTCATAATCTAAATGATAAGGGGATGTGACATAGAGTGTATGATTGTAGGTAAGAGAATTCTTACTACACATTCTGTAATGTCCAGACTAAAGTGGTCAATTGTTTCGTATAGGTCATGACACTTTATTTGTCTCCAAAGTGAAACCTAAATAAAATCTGGTGTTTATAGGAAGATGGCAGACACCACCCCTGCCACCATTAGCTTTTACTGCAGGGCTCGACAAAACCCAGGAGTCAGGTCAGCAGGGGGGCCAGGAAATGAGACCCGGCACCTTGGCTTTGCTGTCCCTGCAGTGATCTTTGGTGGTATCCGCGAGGGAGAATGCATCTGTGCTTACATGGAACCGATCCGATGCACAGCTTCGCTTGTGGTGGGACTTGCATCACGCCTGACGCCCTGCGTCGTCCAAGTGTGCAGGGCATCTGCTCACTGGATCTTTGTTGGTGTTAGCAGAGATCCATGCGCCGTGCGCTATACTAGACACTATATACTAGGAAGTCTGTCCTATTCCCTCTCCTGAATGGCAGCATGATAGGAAACACAGGGAGAGGAAGGACAGTATGACAAATTTAACAAATACAACTCAACTTAATTCCCCAAAGCTAAGATTTGAAACTTTGATTGTTCTGCACTACAATTGATTCATACCTAGCCAAATGTTTCACTGACATCATGATAATTGGGAACAGCTAGAGTTTCAAAGATTAACCATCACTGCTATAGCTTCAATCAAGGCGACCTTTGGCTACCCCATAGTTGCTAACAATCCCGAAATGGCCAGAATAGTCCTGTGTTTGAGGCCTGTCCAATCAGACTCAGCTGGCATTAGCACTGCCTATTCACAGTGCCTTGCACGCTGTCTGACAGACATACACAGTCTAAATGCGAGTAAATGAGTGTCAGACACCTGGTATGTGTAGGGGGTCTACTGGAACTCAATGCTGTGGGGTCACGCCGTCACAGAGCTCTGCCCGTTTTAGGCTTTTCTCATTTTCCATCCTGCGACCAGCACATTCAATGTTGCAAAGTATGCTACTCAATTATTATTGTGGAGATGCTCATCCAACAATTGCTGGATGGACAATGCTCTGTGTATTGTACCTGGTGTGTGACTGGAGCGGATATTGGGGGAGGTGTCAGACATGAGGGGCACATGCTGGGTGCTGTGCGCCATGTTGTCTGGTTAGTAGGATTTAATTTAACTTGTGGTCAGGCCCTGTTTTATTACAATGTTTATTGACAATAATTATCAGTATTATGTATGAGAAACCTTACACAGCAATAAAATAAAACCCATGGAGCATGCAACTAGGAGAGGGGCCACACAAAATCCCCCAAGAAACACACTGTGCCAATGGGCTCCCAGTTAGACATCAATGCCGTATATCTCGTCACAGGTCTCCTGATATATATATTATGTTATTAACATTTTTGGGAAAACTCTGAAAATTGAATCCTTATTTTAAAAGTATGAATTGGCGGTTCCTGAATTAGCACAAGACTGACTTTATGGCAGGGCAATATCTTGAACCCTGGCTAATTCTGAACTACTACTCCCATGATGCTCACAGAGAATAATTGCAGTAATTGAGTCAAAATTCTGGCAAGGCATCAAATGATTAGTAACACAGTAACAGTTTGGGGCTGCATATTAAATCATCCCTGCTATATGGTCCGATATATAGGGCAAGATGAAAAGAAACACATTTTTCTAACCATTTACTCTTTAAATAGTTATTATTTTTTTTTTTTTACCTGGTCCCACCAGCCAATCAGCCATGGTCTGGAGCATGTTTCACAAAAAAAGTCTACCAAGGGCATTTTAAAATCCTAACTGGATGTATCCAAATAAATCCAGTCTGCAGTTTGCTGATGGAACAGGTATAAGATGCTGCAAAAATGTTTGTAACAATCCTCCAATTTGCAGAATCCAGAGACAGGACGAGCGGGAAAAAAAAGTAAAAAAAAAAGAAAAAATCCCAAACTTTTTCTTGTTGATATCCTTTAAACGTTATATTCCAAAGGCAGAAGCAAAAAATTCAAATCAAAGTATACTTATATATATATATATATATTTGTTTTGTTCTGAGAAACTGCTATAAAAAATATATATATGGTCAAACTTTCAGAATCCACAGAAAATAATGTGATATCTTGCAGTCTTTGTAAATCCATAAAGCTGAAGAAAAAAATAATATATATCCAAAGGTTTCATTCTATCGGTTCAGTGAGGAAAAATATTCCAGATTTTCCAGTATTGGGGGGGTAAGAATCACCCAAAAAAAGGCAAAAAAAAATATTGAAACAACAATAAAGTAAGTACAGAACTCTTGCATGTAAATTGTTACTTGGAGCAGTTTCACTACAGAAGGGAAGGAGGTGTGCAGGAACCTAAGGGTTAATATCGCGAGTTGTTAGAAGTGGAGAGGAACTCACGACATGTAAAAATAATCAAACAAATGCACAAGAGGTAGAATACAAATGGTAGGTATATTCTCACACCATCTAATGAAACAACCCTATACAATCTATTCCATTCTACCCAGGGAATGAAAGAGTCCTACACTGCACACCCCCCCGAAAATGAAAATCAAATTTCTCTTACCAAACCAAAAAAAAACCACAACACAAATAAAACAGGCATCCTCAAAAATAAAATACAGCTAGGCCAGCGATTTTACCCCATCGCTAGGAAGGTGTAAAAACCTCACTGCCTCTCTCATTTTTAAATGTGTTGTTTTTTTGTTTGTTTGTAGGTTACATCTTTATAGCTTTTGCCAATTCTCCCACCCCCCCTTGCCCTCCCACCCCCCCCACCCTTGGTCTTCCTCTTCCTCCGTGTCTTGGTGTGGGGGGAAAAAGACAAGTCAGGGTTTCGGAGGGCCTAAGGAGCTGCAAGACAAGGCCTCTTCCTGCATCCTTAAGTGTAGAAGAGGAGGTTGCATGTTACTGCAGCAGCATCCTTAGGTACCACACTGGAGTTGTTGTTAGATGGAGCAAGGCAGACACAGGATGACACACACACACACACACACAGATGTAAAATAAGGGATAAGGAAGGGTCTCCCTAAGCCCGGCACTGCCTTCCGTAGGGCCGTTCACCCGCTGACATCCTCATCTCCGTTATTTGTACATATAGCATACTGCAGTAGGCAGGGATGTGATGTAAAATGGAGAAGGAGGGGAGTGCAGGGAGAAGGAAGGGAGGGGGAGGGCGGGAGGGGAGGAGGAGAGAGGGACCAGCCGTGTTTCTAGGCATGAGATTCTCGCAATGTAGACTTTACAGTAACCCACTGGATGCCAGGGAATGACAGGCAATCAGACACTACCTCGTTCTAAATCACTATATTCAGATAGCACTGCATGACCTTCAGAAAGCAGCCATGATACTGACAGGGCCTCGTTACACTGTATCTTTATAATGCTTACTATGTGTCTTCTAACCTATTATATTATACTGACTTTATAAAAACTCCTATATGTAATATAAATAACATACTTATAAAGAATGGTATGTTATTATATATACTTGTGATTATATATATATATATATACACACACACACATATTATTTATATACATATATACATACATACACATTATATATATATATATATATATATACATACACACACACACATACATATTATATATATACATACAGACGCATATTATATATATACACATACACATTATATATGTAAGCTTGTCATATTGTCATATATGGGTTTGATGACAGTGATTACGGAGGTCTTAGTGACAGGCCAGTAGTCAGCTGGATGGGGGCTTCCAATTGGCTCATAAGACACAGAGGGCAACGGATATAGAGAATTGTAATTTTACACCACAGAGATTATAGCACCTTACCCAACCCTGGCATAGGGGAACACTGGCTACGAGTAGCCACGGCTAAAATTTAAACCCCTTACTGGCGAATGGATCCTGTATTGTGGGGTTCATAGGTCTGGTACCATTTTGAAGAACCATAAATGATTCTATAATAACACACTGGGGGGCACGGGAAGCTTAGAGGGGCCTGAAATATGGATCTAGGACGTTTATTCTCCTGCGGCACAGAAACAAACTAGATAATGTGCACAGAAACATAAGTACTGATAGAACTTTAGCCATTATGTATTAACTTATCTCCCAGCATGCACCTGATTTTGTCTTCCTGATCGGTTGTTTTGTGTGTGTTTTTTTTCGATCTACATAAAACTAGTTTAAAACTTGATAAAAGGCAAAAGACATTGTACATAGCAGTAGTTTGTGGGCCGATTAGAAGGTGTGTGATATTTACCAGAAGCATAGAGGATAGCGTTAAATTAAAGATCTGTTTAAAAAAATATTGTGACATGTTGAGTGAAAAAAATATTGATCAATGGGAATTTGTCTTTTTTTTTAAAAAAAACTTTTTGTACCTGCGCCTTTAGCTGGTATTCATTGAAGGTTACCTTCCCTTTATACAGACTGTAAAATGCTGAAAGCGGGACAGGAACCATCCAAAGCCAACTTACAGAAGAGGCTCACGTGGCCAGCAGAAGTGACAGATATAATTCTGCCTGATGAATAGGACTTTTAAATCATTTTACACGGTTCAAAAGCAATTCTATTTATTCTTCCACAAGGGGGGATACATTTTTAATGGTGCAAAATTGGACCACTATTCAAAAAGCTGTTTTAATCACGCAGAAGTAGGCTGGAAGGGAAGTATCGGAGATGTAGATCACCAACAGTTGGGGGGGGGGGGGGGGGGGTTGCTGGTTTAGTCCCTCTTTAAAGGTATCATATTTTCCATCAAGTGTCAGGTAACCTTGTTACTAATATTGATAGTGCCAGGTAACCTTGTTACTAATATTGATAGTGTGGAATCAGTTGGAACTTAGACAGCTTTCTCTATCGTTTGGTGATTTTAGACTTTGGGTCAAAACTTTGGACTGAATTAGGGTGGACACAATGCGATATTTCCATAACTTTGTATGTCTGACACTCTTACAATCTCTATAGCCATCCAACTAACACATTCATCATTTTTTACAGTTGCCCCATGTTACCTCTTCTCTATCTTGCCCTCTCCATGGCAGTCTCACCCCACTAACCCTATCACATCTATATTTCTCTGCACTTTACTCCATCTGTCAGCCCTGCCTTATACCACTTTCAGCTTCCCAAACTCCCTTCATTGTCCAGACCCATCTTCCAGGCCCCCCTGTTATTCTGCCCATATCTCAGTCCCCTAATAACACTCCTCCAACTTGCTGATACCATAATCCTGTGATTATTATGAGTTTGTTAAAACTTAATAAATGATGGTTTGTTTCAGGTTGAAAAAACTTTAATTTTGGTTTGACCGCTATGTGAGGTTACTAATCCTGAATGACTTTTTTCTTCGTTAAGTTGACTTTGATTAAGACTCATCTCAGGAACTAAACTTGGGGGAAAGGCATTGCAACCAACCCCCAAATCTGGCCTTTCAAGGGAGCCGTCAATGCATTTTCCAATGCCCTTGGCAAGGTCAAAAGTAACCTAGGGACTTCTCCTAATTTAGTGGCCCGGTTTGACCACTGTGATGGTAATTCTTGTGGTTTAACCCATGAATTATCAAAACTCAAGCATACAGCTGTGTAACCAAACACCTTTTTGGAGAGACACATAACATATACACTCTGCACTGCAGAATATAGAATTCATAAGGGCACAAAGGGATATTAATCAAAAAAACAGCATGTATACAATATCCAAATACAGCAAGAGAGTCCTACAGTGAGAAAATGTCAATCTGAGGCCACACAACGCGTTTTGCCGGGTAGACTCCCAGGTTCATTGAGTGAACAGGCTCTATGTGGTCGGTAAATTTAGCCTTTCTGAAGTTTTCGGGATTCCACCCCCGAACCAAGCAGCCAGTAGGGTTGCCACCTTTTCGTCAGAAAAATACCGGCCTTGGTACTTTCTCCATAGACTTAACATTGGCCTGATGCCAATTTTTTACCGGCCTGCCAGGTGGCAACCCTAGCAGCCAGTGACTTCTTTAAGTTGTGAAGAGAGGAGGAAATTGTCAACTTAAGGCAGCATTATCTACTCTCTGTTGCCTGGATAAAGCCTGTTTTACTGATAGAGCCAGGACTACTATGCAGATAAATGCATTGGGGGTGGTTGGACTGACTTTTCCCACAACTTTGGAGACTCTGTACTTGGGCACTGTATAGTGAGCCATCACACACTGTAAGTTGCTCCAACTGCACTTTATTTAACTCTGTGCAATACAACTCTATGCTGCTGCTTCTTGTTAGAGAGATTAAAAACTGTTTGGAAGAATTCCTGGATCACTTTAATTATGTAATGCTCAATACTGCACCTGGGTTTTGGGAGTGCATATATCACCACTGTTAATATCACAATCTGATTCACATATTTACTACACTAGGAAATCTATTTATATTTGACCACACACTGACTTTGCCTCTAATTCACTCTCTGTGGTTCACGTTCTTATAGTGAAGCACAGAGAGTGACCTGTAAGTATAAATAAATAAATAAACGTTGTATGAAAAAGAAAAAAAAAAAAAATATATATATATATATATATATATATATATTAACCCTTTCATTGCTGATCACAGTTTGTAACTGTGATCAGTTTCCTTCCACTTTATGGCCCTCATTTATTTATTTTTTTACAATTTTTTTTTTTATTTTTGCAATTTATAAAGTTGTAATTGTAATATATTTATTTAATAAAATGTAACCCCTGCATGCCTTTTGCATGATTTTTATGGATCTGACATCGCACTCTTCAGAGTTTTATTTTATGTCTTTTTTGTTTGAAGGGGTTTGGGAACCAATATTTTTATTTTTTATTAGTTAGTTAATTAGGGGGGATAAGTGGGTTAGTGTTGCACTAGTTGTGTAGCTTATTATTGGGAAAATAATGGGGGAAAACTTTTTTTTCCCCAAAATTTCCTCTTTTATATGTATTTTTTAATACTAAAATGTAAATAATTTTTATGTATAGGGTATCAAAAGAAAGCTCTAACTGTCCTTTAAAAAACAACATACCGTATATACTCGAGTATAAGCCGACCCGAATATAAGCCGAGGCACCTAATTTTACCACAAAGAACTGGGAAAAAATATTGACTCGAGTATAAGCCTAGGGTGGGAAATGAGGCAGCTACTGGTAAATGTAAAAAATGAAGATAGATACCAATAAAATTACATGAATATTTATTTCAAAGAAAAACAATAACCTAGCTCTGTAAGTGGAAAAGGGGGTCAACAAAAACAATATGGTATCAAAAATACCGTAACTTTCCAGGATATTGCCCCCAATATGCCATTTAATATTCCAGGATTTTGCCCCCAATATGTAATTTAATATTCCAGGATATTGCCCCCAATATACAGACCCCAGTACTTACCTCTTTGCTGCTCCGTCTCCCGGTGCTCTGAAGGTCCGTGGCTGTGAGGGAAGCGTTGTGAGCTCCCCTCCAGCCGCACGGATCAATACAGTTTGTTTTAAAAAAAAAGTTTCAACAAACTTTATTGACCGCGCGGCTGGAGGGGAGCGCACAACGCTTCCCTCACAGCCACGGACCTGCACCGGGAGACAGAGCAGGAACGAGGTAAGTTTTAGAATTTTGCTTTTTTTTTTAATGCAGGGGGTGCCGGCAGCACGGGTGTCACCCCCGCTGGCGGTGTCTCCCGGTGTGGAGCCCCCCCCCCCCGCCCTTGTGACGCCACTGCCTGGATGCCTTAGAACCTGACCAGCGTCCTCAGTTCTCGAAACGCTGACTCGAGTATAAGCCGAGGGGGGGGGGGGGCGCATTTTTCAGCACAAAAAACGTGCTGAAAAACTCGGCTTATACTCGAGTATATACGGTATAACTTGTATGTTTGCGTTAAATGAGAGAGAGGAAAATTATGTTTCAAAAACCACATATTAAAAATTTTAAAACGCTCTGGTCTTTGGCCTAGGGAAATCCCTGGTCCTTAAAGGGTTAAAAAGTCAGAGTGACCCTTTAAAAGAATACCCTGCAGACTTGGATTTATTTCTGTTTTTGAAAGGAGAGTGATACTTTAACATTCAGAGACTGGACACTACTGTATTTTATTATCACACATGATAATTCATCAATAATTCTACTTTATTCACATCCTAGTTGTTTTCACCTGACCAATAACATTATTATTATCATCATATGTGACAGCCATTCAGTCACAAAGGTATTAGCCAATCAGATTACACAAGAGTGTAATCCTTCTGTATCACCGGTAAACCAGCCAATCAGAATGCAGATTATTATTACATCACAATGCCAGGATGCATGAAAATCTCCACCATTCTAAAAGCACAGGGACAACACTGCTATTAGCTACTTGCCTCCAGTGCTGGAGCCATTGTGGTGGAGCCAGTTTATTGCTTACATTGTTTTTGTGCGTATTAGTTTTTAGTACTGCTCTGAGATGCCTGGCTCGAGTGTTTTAAATTCTATCACAGATCAATAATATATCATGCAGTTTCTCTGTGGTTAGTCACAGCAGTGTTTTCTTCCCACTCTCCCAGAATGCCCAAAGTGAAAGCCCACAAGGTCATTTTTAACTCTGCCAACTTGATAGCGCATTACCAGCATGCCTGGAGTGAAGGACACATCAGATCACCTGGCAATGGCTCTCCACATGCAGAATCCTGGCACAGAGGGCCCAGCCCCTTCTCCTAATACAGAATGCTTAAAACACACAATACTGAATGCACACTCTACCTGTCTTTTGCAATTTAGATCTAAAGTCTGGAGTAGACACCTCTATTGTCCATGGCATATATTTACTAAACTTTGTGACCATTTCATTATGTTCTGTGGACCTTCACAGACCTTGCAGCGGGCACTGGTATGGACACTGCCTATTCCTACCTAAAACTAGTCTCATTCACCGGCAGATCAGTCCGCAAAACTCATATTAATAATCCAGAGAAGAACACGTTATAAAAGCTCTGCTACGACACATGCAGGAGAATTGTGGTGAGAGAGGCCAAGGAAGTATTTTTTTCCCCAGGTATTTGTAATGCAGGACAGGTGCACACAAAATGGCCGCCACAATAAACAATCCACTACTGCTCAAACAATACATTGGCCCCTACTGGAGTGATTCTGGCACTTTAGAGTTTACAAGCCTCTGTGTATGTGGGAAATATAAAGCCATATATTTTTGCACATACAAAAAAACAACTGGAAAACGTACCTTGTTGGAAGCCATCTCACTAACAGAACGATAGGTTTGTATTGTTTCCAATTGATCCAGACACCAGTCTAACTCCTCCAAGGTCTCTTTGGCTAACTGCTGATAAGTTTCCTCTACAAAAAAAAGAAGAAATAAACAATCATAAACAATATTAAATTTTTTTTGTATCTCAGCTCTGATAATTTATGGATCTAGCTATTCATTATGGGCCCAAGATATGAAATAAGACATTTTCATTTCAAAGTATTCCCACCAAAAGTATCAACTTGGCCTATGCTGGGGAAAAAGTTTGCAGCAGTCAACTTTAGACTCCGGTAAGTTCAATCCTAAACATATAGCATTAGCTCCCCGAGTCTCAGACGTGTTCAGTTACAGTCAATTTCTTTTTTTTTGGAGCACTTTACATCTTGCCGGACACAAGATTTCTCAAGTTACTCTGACTTTAATTAAGGTTAAACAGTTCAAGGTCGTATTGTGCTTTTATAACAGATGTGCAATTAGATTTTTGGTGCATTTCATTTGGGAACCTTGGATGCCGGCCCAGAGATCTCCCCTTTCCCATTCTCATGGGAGGGCTACTATGATGGATAGCTCCTACTCGGAATCAGTGTAACAGCCATGTTCCTCAGGTTACGGCAACAATATAATTTCCCAAACGGGCTGTTATCACTGTTTATCCTGCTAGTCAATTCCCCAACATATCGGACGAGACCCTCGTGATGGTAAAACAAGATGCACACTTTATTAGCACATAGAGACTATATACTGCACAACATCAAGATAACCAGGGATTAAACACTAGAACCTAAAGGGATTCAATTTAGCATCCAGAAGAAACAGATAAATTAATTTGGTGCCATTGATGTGGCGACCAATCATCGGTGGGGAAGGTGTGGTCAGATATTTATCCCAACATAGGCACATTTCCTTGGGGAACATAACTGGTCACGGTGGGTATTTACCAAAAGGGGTTGGTCCCGGGTAATAGAAGGAGTAACTAGGCTCAGCATCTGTACTGGTTCAAATGTAGGTGGAGTCAGCCAGTGAATCGGGTGGGATTTAACACTACCCTAACCTTGAGAAGACCAACATAGGTTCCCAAGTGACCAGTGCCAACACCAAGCACAGGAGGACACTTGGGCAGTAGAGATAATTTGGAAATGTTTATCTACCATGAAACCTTCCTGGGTTTAAACACATCAGCTAAAAATGCAATATTTGTGTAAAACATGTCTGTAATCCAGGCAGATTATAATAAAACAAGGCTCACCTGAGAGAGTGGCTTTACAGACTGTCTGCTGAGGCATTACTGGGGAGCGCCTGTCCAAAGGGAACACAGATTAGAAATCAATAGGTGATTTGACACAATACGATGAGAACGTACATTACATTAACCTTCATAACATTAGCTGCGTACTGGTATCTGCAAACTAACATAACATGAGATCAACCTGCAACTGCCACAATGTCCAGCCAGCCAGTTAATAGACTTGGAATCATGAGATTTGTAGTTTAACAGAGCCTGGAGGCCTGTCCTGCAGAGCTGCAATTTAATATGATTCATCATTCTTTGATGCATGGATTCAACAAGGTGCTGGAAACCTTCTTTGGGAGTTTCCATTGGATGGGTTCACACAGTTCCTGCAGAGTTTTAGGCCACACATTTGATATCTTCCAGTTCAACAGCAGCACAAAAGTGCTCTGCTGGATTGAGATCTTGGGCTGGGTAGGCCCCCGGGAGCAAGTGGAAGTGAAAATCATGTCTGTAGAACCAGCCTGAGATGGGGCGGATTCTGGAACATCTTTACTCGATTTGAAAATGGTTTGACAATGATAAGTCATGCTGTGCATCCAAATGGTGGTCAGCTGGTATGGTGTCCCAAGAAAGAATTGCCCAAATCATTACCCCTGCCACCGCCAGCTGCGACTCGACACAGGACAGGATGGATCCAAGGACTTGTGCGGCTTCTCTGATCTTCAGTCATCCAGTTTTGTTGATGGACGGCTGCAGCCTTCCGACACGTGGCTGATAGGGGTGGTCCAACGTGATCTGCTACAAGGTTTGAGTTATTGTGGTTTCAGAGGTGCCCCCAATTTCTGTAATGAGCGGTTATTTGGGCATTTATAGCTCTTCTGTGAGTTTGATCAAGCCTATCCATTCTGGCTTTTCTTATCTAACAAGGGTATTTTGATTTCTCAGCATCACACCATTCTCTGGAAACTTTACAAAATATTCTTTTATGAAAGACCCAGTCAGTCAGAGAGAGTCCTGAGATCCTGGACCTCCCACAATCACACCATGGTCAACTGTTGGGTTAAACAAAGACTAACCATGCGGACATTGTCTGCACACACTATAGACGGAGTGGCTGCCATGATTCGCTGTTTGGTTATTTGCCTTCATGAAGTGGACACTGAGCATGTACACACATCTTGTCCATGGCGCTGTGACATGAAATGCCAATGAAACATTTTGTAACCAATTGACTTTTTTTGCTCAAATGAGAACCAGAGGCTTGTTAGTGGGTGAGTCTGTACCATGCGGTCTGTGGACTACATTACCCATGATGCATCACCACCAGCCATCTGGGTACTGTAATCAAATTAGCTGGTGTATGAAACGTTTACTATCTTTAGTATCAGAAGAATACATTGAACTTGGTTATTATTTAAACCATGTGTTCAGCTGTCTGCAAACAGAGATCTCTTGCCAGCTGTGTGGGGAGCGCATGTCATGTCGGTCTAGATGGATACATTGTTACTCACTTGTTTGTTGGGGAGGTAACATTGGCCAGGATAGTAAAGTTGTTTCGGACGCTGCGCAGGCTGGCCAGCACCTGAAATAACAAAACCACTATTATCAGCAACCAGTATACAAGAACCTACAACACAGGCCAGACCAAGAGCTAGACACAAACATCACATACTTTATATATTATTGTGAACTTCTCCCCGCCCCGTCAGCTCCCAATCTATAACTCCCAAAAGGTATGGGTAGGTCACTGCGCTCCCCAGTGGGATTGACCCTTTAACCCATTAAACATGTCACTGTGCTCCCCAGTGGGACTGACCCTTTAACCCATTAAACATGTCACTGTCATTAGGTCACTGTGCTGCCCAGTGGGACTGACCCTTTAACCCATTAAACAGGTCACTGTCATTAGGTCACTGTGCTCCCCAGTGGGACTGACCCTTTAACCCATTAAACGTGTCACTGTCATTAGGTCACTGTGGTCCCCAGGGGGACTGACCCTTTAACCCATTAAACATGTCACTGTCATTAGGTCACTGTGCTCCCCAGTGGGACTGACCCTTTAACCCATTAAACATGTCACTGTCATTAGGTCACTGTGCTCCCCAGTGGGACTGTCCCTTTAACCCATTAAACATGTCACTGTCATTAGGTCACTGTGCTCCCCAGTGGGACTGACCCTTTAACCCATTAAACGTGTCACTGTCATTAGGTCACTGTGCTCCCCAGTGGGACTGACCCTTTAACCCATTAAACGTGTCACTGTCATTAGGTCACTGTGGTCCCCAGGGGGACTGACCCTTTAACCCATTAAACATGTCACTGTCATTAGGTCACTGTGCTCCCCAGTGGGACTGACCCTTTAACCCATTAAACATGTCACTGTCATTAGGTCACTGTGCTCCCCAGTGGGACTGACCCTTTAACCCATTAAACATGTCACTGTCATTAGGTCCCTGTGCTCCCCAGTGGGACTGACCCTTTAACCCATTAAACATGTCACTGTCATTAGGTCACTGTGCTCCCCAGTGGGACTGACCCTTTAACCCATTAAACGTGTCACTGTCATTAGGTCACTGTGGTCCCCAGGGGGACTGACCCTTTAACCCATTAAACATGTCACTGTGCTCCCCAGAATGAATGTCCCTTTAACCCATTAAACACTGAAAGAAAGAAAAAACACGTTTCAGTAGGTCACTTTGATAGTGCTGAACAAGCAGTGGGGGGCAGCTCTGTCTGTATGTGTGACTTGTCTGTCTTTCTAGATCTGTGGCTTGTCTGTCTTTTGTGTCTATCTATGATGATAACAGATGGGCTGATGAAGTTGGTGTTGGTGCCATTAAACATTTCAGTGACTGGTTAAATGTGGCTTTCCTTTCATTAGGTCACTTTGAAGTTATCCTCTCACTGTGAAAGATGTTACTTTGATCCTCCTCCCTAGGACCATAAGTCAGATCGTACGCAGTGCACGTCACTGTCATTAGGTCAATATGCTACTTAATGGAATTCACGCTTTGCTTCACTAGCACGACCTTTCTATTAAGCCACATTGATCCAGCATGGGATATGTCAGTAGCACTGCCTATATGAAGATGTCACGGTTACCCAAAACATATGCTACTGGTAAAAGACCAGGGTTATATGTATACATTAAGAGATATATGTTTTTAATGTGTCTGTGGTGTCTCCTGTTTATGACATCACCTTGTGGACTGATATGCAAATTACACGTTTCCCATTGAAAGTGGTTCATTCACATTTCAAGCCACAAAATGATGTCATAAAAAAGAGACAGCACAGAAATATTAAAAACTTCATGTTATGCCTTGGCTTGCAACTCTCCTTACACAATGTACAGATCATTGTATCTATATTAACAGACTAAAAGCAAAAGATAAACTTGGTCTTCACGCCCCCTAGGATCTCCAGGGAGAATAGACGCCCCCTAGGATCTCCAGGGAGAATAGACGCCCCGTAGGATCTCCAGGGAGAATAGACGCCCCGTAGGATCTCCATGGAGAATAGACGCCCCCTAGGATCTCCAGGGAGAATAGACGCCCCCTAGGATCTCCATGGAGAATAGACGCCCCATGAAACCATTTCATTGATGCGCAATTGATGTTAGCATGTTAATTAATCAAGGTGCTGGTTGCAGACAGAAGGCCAAAATAGCAGTTTGAAGTATAGCTGAACAAGAGAATTTTTCCAACTAGGCTACATTGACTTTAAGTTTGCAATTCCATTCTCAATTCCATCAGCAAGCCGTCTATTGTACCCGAGTATGTAGGGGGCTTTTGAGAAAGATCCTCTACTCTATACTCCCTTGTCATGAAATGCATGTTAGGGATTGTTACCGATAATGGCCACTAGATGTCAGTGTTCCAATAACAAGTAATGGAATTTACAATGGAACAGTCACAGACTCCAAGGTACTCTAATGTGTAAAACAGTACACTGCTTGCTGGGGAATGACATAAGAAATATGTATATTAATAAAAAGTACACTGCTTGCTGGGGAATGACATAAGAAATATGTATTTTAATAAACAGTACACTGCTTGCTAGGGAATGACATAAGAAATATGTATATTAATAAACAGTACACTGCTTGCTGGGGAATGACATAAGAAATATGTATATTAATAAACAGTACACTGCTTGCTGGGGAATGACATAAGAAATATGTATATTAATAAACAGTACACTGCTTGCTGGGGAATGACATAAGCCATATATATATTAATAATCAGTACACTGCTTGCTGGGGAATGACATAAGAAATATGTATATTAATAAATAGTACACTGCTTGCTAGGGAATGACATAAGCCGTTTGTATATTGATAAACAGTACACTTCTTGCTAGGGAATGACATAAGAAATATGTATATTAATAAACAGTACACTGCTTGCTGGGGAATGACATAAGAAATATGTATATTAATAAATAGTACACTGCTTGCTGGGGAATGACATAAGCCGTATGTATATTAATAAACAATACACTGCTTGCTAGGGAATGACATAAGCCATATATATATATATATATATATATATATATATATATATATATTTATTAATAAATAGTACACATATATTAATAAACAGTACACTGCTTGCTAGGGAATGACATAAGCCATACATATATTAATAAACAGTACACTCCTTGCTAGGGAATGACATAAGCTATATATATATATATATATATATATATATATATATATATATATATATATATATATATATATATATATATATATATATATTAATAAATAGTACACTGCTTGCTAGGGAATGACATAAGCCGTATGTATGTTAATAAACGGTACACTGCTTGCTAGGGAATGACATAAGCCATACATATATTGATAAACAGTACACTCCTTGCTAGGGAATGACATAAGCTATATATATATATAGATATATATATATATATATATTAATAAATAGTACACTGCTTGCTAGGGAATGACATAAGCCGTATGTATATTAATAAACAGTACACTGCTTGCTAGGGAATGACATATAGTACACATGTATTAATAAACAGTACACTGCTAGGGAATGACATAAGCCGTATATATATATATATATCTCAATAAACAGTACACTGCTAGGGAATGACATAAGCCGTATATATATATATATATATATATATATATATATATATATATATATATATATTAATAAATTGTACACTGCTTGCTAGGTAAGTAATATGTATATTAATAAACAGTACAGGTTTTCCAATTTAACACACGTGGGACAATCTATGAAAGCTTTACAATAAGCCATCCAGAGAGCTATTGTCTGAGCAAGACATCCCATTAATAACATAAACCAGACATACCTGAGCAAATGGTGTCACTATGAGGTCCTCAGTGTGCCTGTAATTACAGGAAACAAGTTTAGGATTGATAGATACAGACAAGAAAGCACATGTATTATTATCAGTGTACTCAGAATCAGTATGCACTGGTAGTGTGTATTATTATTATTATTATTATTATTATCATCAGTGTATTCAGTATCAGTACAGACTAGTAGTGTATTCAGTATCAGTATAGACTCGTAGTGTGTATTATTATTATTATCATCAGTGTATTCAGTATCAGTACAGACTAGTAGTGTATTCAGTATCAGTATAGACTTGTAGTGTGTATTATTATTATTATTATTATTATTATTATCAGTGTAACAGTATCAGTACAGACTAGTAGTGTATTCAGTGTATTCAGTATAAGTATAGACTCAGTGTGTATTATAATTAGTATTATCAGTGTAATCAGTATAGACTAGTGTGTATTATTATTATTATTAGTGTAATCAGTATCACTATAGACTCGTAGTACAGACAAGAAAGCACATGTATTATTATCAGTGTACTCAGAATCAGTATACACTAGTAGTGTGTATTATTATTATCTGTGTACTTAGTATCAGTTTAGACTCGTAGTGTGTAGTATTATTAGTATTAGTATTATCAGTGTAATCAGTATAAGTATAGACTCGTAGTGTGTATTATTATTATTATTATTATCAGTGTACTCAGAATCAGTATACACTAGCAGTGTGTATTATTATTATTATTATCTGTGTACTTAGTATCAGTTTAGACTAGTAGTGTGTATTATTATTATTATTTTTATCAGTGTACTCAGTATCAGTATAGACTCAGTGTGTATTATTATTATTATTATTATTATTATCATCAGTGTAATCAGTATCAGTATAGACTTGTAGTGTGTATTATCAGTGTAATCAGTATCAGTATAGACTCAGTGTGCAGTATTATTATAATTATCATCATTATCAGTGTACTCAGTATCAGTATAGACTCATAGTGTGTATTATTATTAGCATTATTATCAGTGTAATCAGTATAGACTAGTAGTGTGTATTATTATCATCAGTGTAATCAGTATCAGTATAGACTCATAGTGTGTATTATTATTATCAGTGTACTCAGTATCAGTATAGACTAGTAGTGTGTATTATTATTATTATTATTATTATCAGTGTACTTCGTATTATTATATAGACAGATAGTGTGTAGTATTATTATTATCATCATCAGTGTACTCATTATCATTATAGACTAGTAGTGTGTGTTATTATTATCAGTGTACTCAGTATCGGTATAGACTAGTAGTGTGTATTATTATTATCAGTGTACTCAGTATTGGTATAGATTAGACTAGTAGTGTGTATTATTATTATTATTATTACCAGCGTACTCATTATCAGTACAGACTTGTAGTGTGTATTATTATTATCAGTGTACTCAGTATTGGTATAGATTAGACTAGTAGTGTGTATTATTATTATTATTATTATTATTATTATTATCAGTGTACTCAGTATTGGTATAGATTAGACTTGTAGTGTGTATTATTATTATTATTATTATTATCAGTGTACTCAGTATCAGTATAGACTAGTAGTGTGTATTATTATTATCAGTGTACTCAGTATTGGTATAGATTAGACTAGTAGTGTGTATTATTATTATTATTATTATTACCAGCGTACTCATTATCAGTATAGACTTGTAGTGTGTATTATTATTATTACCAGCATTCTCATTATCAGTATAGACTAGTAGTGTGTATTATTATGATTATCAGTGCACTCAGTATCGGTATAGACTAGTAGTGTGTATTATTATTATTATTATTATTATTACCAGCGTACTCATTATCAGTATAGACTTGTAGTGTGTATTATTATTATTATTATTATTATCAGTGTACTCAGTATTGGTATAGATTAGACTTGTAGTGTGTATTATTATTATTATTATTATTATCAGTGTACTCAGTATCAGTATAGACTAGTAGTGTGTATTATTATTATCAGTGTACTCAGTATTGGTATAGATTAGACTAGTAGTGTGTATTATTATTATTATTATTATTATTATTATTACCAGCGTACTCATTATCAGTATAGACTTGTAGTGTGTATTATTATTATTACCAGCATTCTCATTATCAGTATAGACTAGTAGTGTGTATTATTATGATTATCAGTGCACTCAGTATCGGTATAGACTAGTAGTGTGTATTATTATTATTATTATTATTATTACCAGCGTACTCATTATCAGTATAGACTTGTAGTGTGTATTATTATTATCAGTGTACTCAGTATTGGTATAGATTAGACTAGTAGTGTGTATTATTATTATTATTATTATTATTATTATTATTATTATTATCAGTGTACTCAGTATTGGTATAGATTAGACTTGTAGTGTGTATTATTATTATTATTATTATTATTATCAGTGTACTCAGTATCAGTATAGACTAGTAGTGTGTATTATTATTATCAGTGTACTCAGTATTGGTATAGATTAGACTAGTAGTGTGTATTATTATTATTATTATTATTATTATTATTACCAGCGTACTCATTATCAGTATAGACTTGTAGTGTGTATTATTATTATTACCAGCATTCTCATTATCAGTATAGACTAGTAGTGTGTATTATTATGATTATCAGTGCACTCAGTATCGGTATAGACTAGTAGTGTGTATTATTATTATTATTATCAGTGCACTCAGTATCAGTATGGACTAGTAGTATGCGTTATTTTTATTATCAGTGTACTCAGTATAGACTAGTAGTGTGTAGTATTATTATTATTATTATTACTATTATCATCATCATCAGTGTACCTGATATGTATAGACTGGTAGTGTGTAATATTAATCATAATAATATTAACAGTGTACTCAGTATCAATATAGACTTGTAGTGTGTAGTATTATTATGATTATTATTATTATCAGTGTACTCATCAGTATAGACTAGTAGTGTATATTATTATTATTATCAGTATACTCAGTATCAGTATAGACTAGTAGTGTGTATTATTATTATCAGTGTACTCAGTATTGGTATAGATTAGACTAGTAGTGTGTAGTATTATTATAATTATTATTATTATTACCAGCGTACTCATTATCAGTATAGACTTGTAGTGTGTATTATTATTATTATTACCAGCATTCTCATTATCAGTATAGACTAGTAGTGTGTATTATTATGATTATCAGTGTACTCAGTATCGGTATAGACTAGTAGTGTGTATTATTATTATTATTATTATTATTATTATTATTATCAGTGCACTCAGTATCAGTATAGACTAGTAGTGTGTATTATTATGATTATCAGTGTACTCAGTATCGGTATAGACTAGTAGTGTGTATTATTATTATTATTATTATCAGTGCACTCAGTATCAGTATGGACTAGTAGTGTGTATTATTATTATTACTATTATTCAGTGTACTCAGTATCAGTATAGACTAGTAGTATGTGTTATTATTATTATCAGTGTACTCAGTATAGACTAGTAGTGTGTATTATTATTATTATTATTATTACTATTATCATCATCATCAGGGTACTCAGTATCAGTATAGACTGGTAGTGTGTAATATTAATAATAATAATATTAACAGTGTACTCATTATCAATATAGACTTGTAGTGTGTATTATTATTATTATTATTATTATTATTATTATCAGTGTACTCATTATCAGTATAGACTAGCAGTGTATATTATTATTATTATCAGTATACTCAGTATCAGTATAGACTAGTAGTGTGTATTATTATTATCAGTATACTCAGTATCAGTATAGACTAGTAGTGTATATTATTATTATCAGTGTACTATATATCATTGTGTAGTATTATTATTATTATCATTGGTGTACTCAGTACTGGATATCTGAACGTTACAGATGTTCTGTTGTTAAGTCACAATCTGTTTAGGTAGTATATATGTTTAGGTGGTATATATGTGTATAAAATGTATAACTCTTTACAATAATTAACCTTTGTCACAAGTGAATGCAGTATTTCCCAGGCCTGTATGATTGTGTCCATACCATATCAATGCTCAGCATTACTATAAACTTACACCTCACTGGTGATGGAGGAATTGCGGGACATGGTCTTGGGAGACATGTCGTAGTCACTGTCAGACCGGTACAGGAAGGACTCCCTCCGCTGGCTTTGTGGAAAGCTGGGGTGCAGCACCAGCCCCGGACTCGCGTGCGAATCGATCGGACTGCGACCTGGAGAAGGCCCATTTTCCACATCGAAGCTGAGGGAAGACACATAATACAGGGTGGAGTGTTAGCTCTTGCTATTTGCTGCGGAAAAGTTGACATTTTTTGGACAAAACAGGACGTTACTCCCTGGTACTTTATTTGGTGTTTGTATTGTACATTATGTGTGAGAGAGTGAGTTCTGATTGTCTGGGGAAGAGCGAGGAAGTTATGACTGGAAGACTGCACTTTTACACAACATGGCTTCACACCTGAAGATTTCACCTTGGCATCCAACAGAAAGCTGACACATCATCAGACAACGACACTTCCGTTTTCCAAATGTCACCCAGCTAAAGGTGTAAAGGGAACACATTTGGAAACAATCTGAGAATTTGTTTCCCCCCCCCCCCCACATATTTCCAGTGGAGGCAATATTGGTACATACGGGTCCAGTCCTTATTAACCCCTTTGTGACGGATGTTCTATGCCGTCCTAAGGTACAGGTCTAAAAAGACGCTAGTACGGCATAGAACATCCTGTATTTAACAGCTCATCGCGGCTCCCTCGCTTTGAGTGGCCTCAGACGGACAGGAAGAATGTATACCGACGCTCACATCGAATCTGTACATTTTACTAATTTGCACCGTACCCGAACTTCCGTGACATCACAATCTCATGATTTTTTAGGCAACTGTGTCCCTAGCAACTGCGGTGTCTCCTGTTTATGACATCACCTTGCGGATTGATAGACAAACGACACATATTCCATCTGTCCTCTTTAGGAGGTGCTGGACAACCAGCTTGACATCCATGCACACGCAATTATCCCAACTTTGTGTCTGATAATGTTCAATTCTCTTTGACTCTTTTTTTTTTTTTTTTTTACAAAACAATTAATAAAGCATTTAGAGAATGCCTTCCTGTCACCAATTTGGGTTCTGCATCTCGATTGTGAGCTCACTGGTTTAGTCACTAAAAGATAATTGCCACTGGCTTGAACATTCCTGAAAGTGGGTATAAAATGTCAGAAGCCATTATATCTGCTCCATACAACATACAGTCACCTAAAATATCTACATTTTGAAGCTTGTAAAGGTCACATATTAGACATTCTATACAAACACAAGCATTGCTCATTGTATTGACAAGTTCTACGCCTTGACACACCGGTGACCTCACGGGTTCTTCTTCACGACCCCATAGACATTTGATTTGGTACCAGGTCCTAGACTATCCCTGGTTACAGAGGTTAAAAACCACCACATCTGTCAGCAGTGAAAGGAAGCAGCTTTGCCGCATTACCAGCCGCACATCTGGTCGTGAGAGCTGACGTCACAAGGGGCAGCTGTGTGAGGGGGACGGGGAGGATTAAAACGTCTGGGGAGAGACGAGGACAAAGGTTAAAGCAGGAGAAACTCGAGGAATGGAAGGGGGTTTGAGATGCGCCAGAAGAGGCGCGGTTAGTGGGGCAGGGAGAGGCTGGAGACTTTAAGAGCACTTTGTCTGCATCTGAATACTACTTGATATACCGTATAACCGGATGTCTCGTTTCTCAGGACTGTCATCTAAACAGGAATTGACAGCACCTTTCAACTTTGTGATTTATACATTGCTTCAGCAAATTACCAGCAAATGCATAGATAAAGAGAAATGGGTCTGTGCTGTCTGCCTTTGATGACATCACCTTGTGGCTTGACATGCAAATGACGCATTCTTCATTAAAGCAGTCCAGTTGCATATCAAGCCAAAAGTTGATGTCATAAAAAGGAGACAAGCACAGACACATTTAAAACACCTTTTTCTCTTTAAGGACAAACTTTGGGGAAAACACGAACATGTTTAATTGAAAGACTGCATCAAGTATAGACTTTTTAAATAGAATATTTTAAAGAACAAATACAAATAAAGTACCTTATTGAGCCCTGTATCGCTCTATCAGGAGGCAGACATGTTTAGAATGAAGGAAGATCTGACCCATCTGATAAGAAATGTTCACCTCAGTGATAGAGCTATAGAGAGTAAACAAAGCTCAATAAGGTACTTTATTTATATTCTTTGAAGAATTAATTTGTGCATTCAACGTACGTACAATGTCTATCTGTAGAGCTTACTTGTTCCTTGAAGGTTTCATCTGTCATAATCTTAAAGGGACAGGGTATCTTAAAATTACTGCTAGTTTGTCATAAAAAAAAAAATTTGGCCATGCCATCTCTTCTAGCTAATCTCTCTCTTTTTTTAATTTTTTTATTTAACGCAGTTTAATTTTTTTGGGGAACATGACTGCTGGGATTAAAACCTCTAATATGGTTAGTGGCCAGATACATATTATAAAATATGCACATAATATATGGTTTCACATGCCCGCCCACTGCTAAAGGAAATCCTTCCAAAAATATGGTTTGCATAGACATGAATGGGTATCAGGGTTGCTTGTGATGTTTTACACACTTTGCTAGATAAAAGGGCTTGTTATAGACAGTGAGTATAAAGAAATCTAAACATAAACTTTGCATTTTGTTTCTTTAAGTCTAAACTTATCGTAGTTACTGTGTAAATATGTCATTTTTCAGAATATGATATGAAGTAATAACCGTAAAACACCCCCCTACATCAGACTAAACCACTAATAACGCATTTGACATTTTCCACTATTTAAGGGTCTAGGACACTTCTTCGCCGCATCTTCATCGCTGACAGTTCAGCGCGGCAGTTAGAACGCTGAACTGTCAGCAATGAAGTATAACGCGGCCGTTTCATCACGGCCGCGGCTATGTAAGAGCTGAACTGTCAGCTTTTACAAATCTAAAAGTAAAACTAAAATAACCCCCCTAATAAATGATTCCCCCCCCCCAATAGTAACACTAAACCCCAATACTAACACTAAAATTAACCCCAATACTAAAATTAACCCCCTAAACCCTAATACTAACCCCCGACCCCTAATACTAAAGTTAACCCCCTAAACCCCAATACTAACCCTAATAGTAACCCCCGACCCCAATACTAACCCTAATACTAACCCCCGACCCCTAATACTAAAGTGAACCCCCTAAACCCTAATACTAACCCTAATACTAACCCCCGACCCCTAATACTAATATTAACCCCCTAAACCCTACTACTAACCCTAATATTAACCCCGACCCCTAATAGTAAAATTAACCCCTAACACTAAACCTAATTCTAACCCCCTAAACCCTAATTCTAAACAAACTAAAATCGGTAAAATACTTACCTTTAGCGATGAAATGTCCCGCGATGAAATCTCCAGCAACGATCTGTCTTGTGCTGTAGAGTCGGCGGGGAAAAGGCGGCGCGGAAGCAGCCACGATGAAGTGTCCCATCCCCTTATTTAAATCATTATACCGAATTTTTTTTAATTACTTAGGAGTGTAATTTCCTTGTTTAAATTTAATGCATGATGATATCTTTTTATGTTATTTGGAGAAGTAAAAGAAAAAATGTAAAAAGCCTCTTGAACAATGTCGGAGGCTACCTTTGGTTTAGGCTCCATAACACCTGTTAATAGACTTCACACGGACCAAGTAATAATTATAGGGGAACACTGTAATCATCCTCAGCCAGCCTGTAGATCAGGGGTACTTTACAGAGTCCTACTGCTGCAGCTAAACTATACCTCCTATCTTCTTATCTAGGCTGCAGATCATGGGCAATCAGCTTACAGCTGTCCAGTAGAGGTGAACTATATCTCCCTTGTGGATAGGGACAGCTCTGCTTTAGTGCTGCAGTAACTAGGCAAGAACAATCTACAGTTATGACAAGTCACCGGCAGTTTCCAACCCTTTTTGGCACTTGATATGTTACTAAGTATGGTACAGACTGCCACTAGCCGCTTATCTGCTACCAGATCATAACTCCCACTAGCCACAGCCTAGATCTCCGGAGATCAGGGTGTACGTGAGTGATATGCATGCCTCCATGGGCTGTGTTTATTTAAATCCTCTGGCTGTCAGGGGGACAGATAGCAGCAGATAAGAGATGAAATATTATCGGCCACACACGTGGGTGGAGGGTCAATACCTAGTCCTGTGTGTGTGTTGTAACTCAATGACTTCTGCTCCAAGGAAACTGAACACACAAACAAAGCATTCATACAATAAACATGTAAGGTGCCCCCCAAACACTGTGCTTAGTGACAGGACTCATTTGCAATAAACAAATATGGCCTCCTTGGGCCAGCAGGCTTTCCCGACATACAACATAATGTGACCCCTTGGGACCAGTGTGCTGCCCTGGTGGCCCCATAATAAAGTTAAGGTCCCTTTGGGCCAGTAAAATGCACCTGGCCCGAACATTTTGGGACGACCAATGGGAAGGACAGAGTTACGATTTCTGTCAGATGAACTCCTTAGGAGTGGCCGATTTTTGTGTTGATTTGGGACCATATATATCGTATGACTGATGTGATCCAAAATTTGGCCAGAACCTGTCTCTCTGAAGTCTCACAGGATCTTAGCTTTGTTGTTCTCCACAACTTTCTGTGGTAAATGGAAGAGACAAACTAGTGCATTCTCCAAGCAGCACCAGCCTATGTGTTTCTCTGCAAACACACGTGAATAGTACACAAAAATAAAATGAAAATCAAATGAAAGTGGTAGGTGCGCTAAGTGACTTTCACCACTGTGATAAAAATGAAAAATGATAATTGCCTTATAAGGTGATATGCTCCTGCAAGTCTATGTTCCTATTTGTCTCAAAACAAGAAAAAAGGCAAAGAAACAAAACCCATAGTGTAATACAGTCCAAATAAATGGAGTGTAATAAAGTAATATGCCAATGCACTCACAAACATATAAGATAACATATATTTTTCTTATATGTTTGTGAGTGCATTGGCATATTACTTTATTACATTCCTTAATTTGGACTGTATTACACTATGGGTTTTGTTTCTTTGTCTTTTTTCTTGTTTTGAGACAAATAGGAACATCGACTTGCAGGAGCATATCACCTTATAAGGCAATTATCATTTTTCCTTTTTATCACAGTGGTGAAAGTCACTTAGCGCACCTACCACTTTCTGTGGATCTCCCATTTGGACATGGGAGGGTTTAGCCAATATTCTGTGCAGATGTTCCTGCAGACAATGCCAGCTACTTGCTTGTGCCATTCAGTATATGCCGTTCCATGGACGAGATATATATCTACAGTGTCTGCCGGGATTGCACCAGGGACCCTATTGTGTCTGTAGTACACAGATTATATATATATAATTGAGAAAGTATTACTTTCCTGAGAAGTGTATACACGGAGAAGACTAACTGCAGAAGTGGTAGGGGTTCAAGCTATAATGGAGTTTAAGCATACAAGATGTTATGGATATCCGGAACATAAGATAAGGCCGAGGCCCAAATAAGGTAGACATATGGGCAGGTTAGATGGGCCGAATGGAAATCCTATCTGTCAATGCAGTTATACAAGTCCATTCTGGGGACATCCCACTGGTTTCCATGGTGACAGCACCACTTTAAGATCTATGTCTATATAAAATTCATATAATCGTATATGTTCACATACACACTGCAGGCAGTCCAGGGACTTGCTCCCTACCAAATTCAGAAATGCTGATACAAGGACACAGGGTCTTTGTGTTACTGGAGAGATACACACTACTGATATACTTGCACACAACACTGCATGACATAACCTCACACAAAAAAAACCCATTTCGATAGATACATCAAAGCACATTAAGCCAAGATCATTACGGGGTTAATAATCTGGGAAATGGTGTCATGGGGCTTAAGAACCTGATGGCGTAGTCATTGAGTAACAAATCGCAGCTGGATAATTGACTCTAGGAGATAAATACCCGGGTTTGCGTCACTGAGAAGGGATTTCGGACAGAAGGGAGAGATCCCTCCTACGTCTCAGTGACATAAGGAAATTACCAGGATAATAGGATTACATGGCTGTCCTGTTTAAAGCTTATAGGATTCCCCCAATCCCCAAGCTCCACCCACAGCAAGCCAGGTAACTCATTCAGTGTACCTGATAATGCACTACATAAAGGGGACATACGGGCTAACAGACAGATACTATGTGAGGCAGAGACAGCCCTACTCACACATTTATAACAACCAAATACTAGATCTCATGGATAATGTAACTTTGGCATCTTGAAACCTGCCCATTTAGCTGGGAAATGCCCATTTACCCTGTAACTCTATATGTTTACCCTGGAACCCTGGCCTTTCACCCTGGAACCCTGGCCTTTCACCCTGGAAGCCTGCCCTTTCACCCTGGAACCCTGGCCTTTCACCCTGGAACCCTGGCCTTTCACCCTGGAAGCCTGCCCTTTCACCCTGGAACCCTGGCCTTTCACCCTGGAACCCTGGCCTTTCACCCTGGAAGCCTGCCCTTTCACCCTGGAACCCTGGCCTTTCACCCTGGAACCCTGGCCTTTCCCCCTGGAAGCCTGCCCTTTCAACTTGGAACCCTGGCCTTTTTACCATGGAACCCATATACACAGCCTCTAGCAGTGACTGGTGATATGTGGTGGGCGCAGAGCCACGACGGGGAACTCTGAGGTGTGGAATCGCAAAACGCACAAAAGCCAGACACAGTAATAAAAATGGAATAAATGTGTGGTTTGTGAAGTCACAGACCAAGGTCATCCCACGCCAACCTCTCATTCCACCCACGTGACATCAGGGACACATCGCCCAGCTCAGGCCTAGTCAGAAGTTATGATCCAGAGCATCAAAATTAAAAACTGCTTTACACAGATTGTGAGGAAAATACACTTTATTACGGAAAAAGAAAAATCACAGAGAACAGAATCAAAGGAATTTCAAACTCCTTTGGCCTTCAAGTTTGAAATTCTCTTGGCAATTCCCTCCGATAGCCGAGCTGGAACAATTCTCTAACCTGCCTGTCTCTCCAACTCGGTTATTTATGCCTGATTTTTGCAGTTCATTTACCAATTTCTAACTGTCCACGTATTAAATGACCCCACAGGGACTTATCGCCTGGCACGTTCCTCCTGCTAGAAGAGCTGAGTTGGCCATGGATAATGCACAGTTTCATCTTTACAAATCTTCCCCTTTTTAACAATAGATTATCCAGGGTCAACAGTGATCTAACAGGAGAAGGTCCCCAGGCTTAGCCCTCTCAGTGACATGAAATATTAGACTAACCTATCCCTAACTTTCATCATTCAAACACACTGCTTTTAGCCAGAGATCCAGCACAATGTATAATCAGACATCCCACCCCAAACATTTCAAAATGACCAGAGAGGGATATATTGTTTCAACTATTCCCAAGTGTTTGAAGCAGGATCTTATTTCCATTTAAAATGCTATAATAACAAAAACAAATCAATAATGGGAATGGATGATAGAGGCACATAACGCATCTCTCCCTCCAGATTATACTATATAGAGGTTATGTTTACAGAGTAGGGCTGCTACCAGTTTATGACATCACTTGTGGCTTCATGGGCACATTACACAGCCACAGACGAGGTCATACACAGGAGACTCCATGACACATTTTTCTCCTAATTTAGGCATTTTGCTTGAAGTTTTGCTTAAAAAATGTATAGATGTTTAATCATTTTTGTTTATTCTCTACATCTCATTAAAAACAATGTTTACATGATACAGTCCCTGTAACTATGGCCTCCAGCCAATCTGGGTGACAATCCTAATATAGGGTGCAATGTTGTGTGTGTTCTAAAAGTGGATCAGTCACCATGGAAACCAGTAGAATGTCCCTGCTGATTAGAACACTTGTGGGAGTGACCTTTATACATCACTTCCTGTATGTCAGAGGACAAACTGACTTCTGTTTGGTTACTAGGATTGTAGGGTTTATCTAACACAATAACATAAGGGGATACTTATAAAAGTCTATTCTGGGGGAAAGGTCTAAAAGTGGGACTGTCACCATGGGAACCAACAAAATGCTCCTGCTGATTTCAACACCTTTAGAAGTTTTACTCAGTAGTGAGTATATCAATAACCCCCATAGTGCGTACGAGCAATGTGACAAGATCCTGGAACCCCGGTGTGTCCAGGCTTTTGATGACTGGTGCACTAAACACATGTTGGTTTGGATGACGTTTGTTTGTCCCAATGTGGTGACGTGTATGAAGGACAGATGACATGCTGCCGGTGACAGTATTGACGTAAGGTGGGAATGCTGGGACAGTCTCCCAGGCAAAGACACTGGAAACAATTACCATACTATCCACACACACTGACAGTCATCAGAGACACACATCCTGCTCCCCGCACTCTGCTTTTATAAAGTATTTTGCCAGCCTGCGAATATAACTATCTCAACAGAAAGTGTTAATCCCACATAATAGCTGCTGATGTAATTATTGGCTTTCAGTTAAATTGCACTGGACAACAGATCATTGAAAAAAGGCATTCAAACTCTTTCCATACCAAAATTACTCCATATAAACCCTCCCTATAACATCTCCTGTTACTCCATATAACCCCTCCTTATAACTCCTCCTATTACTCCATATAAACTTTCCCTATAACTCCTCCTATTACTCCATATAACCCCTCCCTATAACTCCTCCTATTACTCCATATAACCCCTCCTTATAACTCCTCCTATTACTCCATATAACCTCTCCCTATAACTCCTCCTATTACTCCATATAACCTCTCCCTATAACTCCTAGTATTACTCCATATAACCCCCCTATAACTCCTCCTATTACTCCATATAACCCCTCCCTATAAATCCTCCTATTACTCCATATAACCCCTCCCTATAACTCCTCCTATTACTCCATATAACCCCTCCCTATAACTCCTCCTATTACTCCATATAACCCATCCCTATAACTCCTCCTATTACTCCCTATAACTCCTCCCTATAACTCCTAGTATTACTCCATATAACCTCTCCAAATAACTCCTCCTATTACTCCATATAACACCTCCCTATAACTCCTCCTATTACTCCATATAACCCTCCCTATAACTCCTCCTATTACTCCATATAACACCTCCCTATAACTCCTCCTATTACTCCATATAACCCCTCCCTATAACTCATCCTATTACTCCATATAACCCCTCCCTATAACTCCTCCTATTACTCCATATAACCCCTCCCTATAACTCATCCTATTACTCCATATAACCCCTCCATATAACTCCTCCTATTACTCCATGTAACCCCTCCCTATACCTCCTCCTATTACTCCATATAACCCCTCCCTATAACTCCTCCTATTACTCTTTATAACCCCTCCCTATAACTCATCCTATTACTCCATATAACCCCTCCATATAACTTCTCCTATTACTCCATATAACCCCTCCCTATACCTCCTCCTATTACTCCATATAACCCCTCCCTATAACTCCTCCTATTACTCTTTATAACCTCTCCCTATAACTCCTCCTATTACTCCATATAACCCCTCCCTATAACTCATCCTATTACTCCATATAACCCCTCCCTATAACTCCTCCTATTACTCCATATAACCCCTCCCTATAACTCATCCTATTACTCCATATAACCCCTCCATATAACTCCTCCTATTACTCCATATAACCCCTCCCTATACCTCCTCCTATTACTCCATATAACCCCTCCCTATATCTCCTCCTATTACTCCATATAACTCCTCCTGTTACTCCTCTGTTTAATCACAGTCTATCATGCACTGTATACATGAATTCCCAGTAGAACCCTTCAGTCTCGTATCTGTAGATGGAGTTAATCGTGTGGATGTGTTTATGGGTTGAGATTTCTGCAGACACATTAAACACAGCTTCCTGCGAAGGACGTTTTGACGACTTCAAACCAAAATAATCGGGGGCAGAAATTCCTGTCCGTCTGGTGTGCAAGGTCTGCCGCCGTAATCTCTGTATATCTGACTGTAAGCTACTCCCCACTGTACATTAGAGTGTCAGCTCTGCGGGTACATGCAGCAGAGTGTATTACATGCTGGGTGAAGGAATGATCTGCTTTGATTTGTAGCTGATGTTACTCGTTGGCTCCTGGGTATAATCAATCTTTATAGTCAAATGCCCTTTACTGACATTGATTGAATTGCATCACGATCTTTAATTAGGGCACATAGGATACATACTGGATTGCACAATTCCATATGCACATATATATACACACACACACACACACACACACACACACGTGTGTCTAAATACCAGTCTAGTCTAGATACATATACGGCTATGGTCAGATGTTTCCAAATTAACACATCTCTCTGCTTGTTCCCAGTTAACCCTTAAAGAGTTAAAACAAAGAGTGCTCTTGTCCCAATTAAACCTGGCGTCTAGATCTATAGATCTATAGGAGACTGAGCTTATATAAGACTTATATAAGAATGTCCAGCTGGATGGGAGATAGACCAATACTTGCTCCGGTGGAGCTAACTGTTGAATGATCAAGACTTAGGGCAAATGGGATCTAGAAACAGAGGCGCACACAAGGATCACAGCATAATTAGGGTTGCCACCTGGCCGGTAAACAATTGCCATCAGGCCAATGTTAAGTCTGTGGAGACAGTAGTAAGGCCGGTATTTTATTGAAGAAAAGGTGGCAACCCTAAGTGTAATATGTAGTATACATTTAAAGAGAACCCCCTGCCTTCTACTGGAGATACTTTCAGGACACTTATAATACCCTGCAACTCTCTCCTTCATACATAAAGCCCTGAATAACATGTCCCACCTCATCGCATGAATCAGCAAGAGACCTGGGGACTCCAAACATCTGCTGGACTATCCCATAGATCCAGTATGTTAAATGATGAAATGACTGGCGAATACACAGGCTACGAAGACAGAAAATAACAAAGAATATAACGTAAGAAAGAGTTTAATATTACTCCGTTTACATATTAAATGAATGGATTCTATTTATTTATTTAGACTGTAAGCACTTTAGAGCAGTGTAATTATCTATTTACCACTCCTATAATTGGAATATTTCATGTTGATCCCATTGCACAGAGCTGGTATATTAAGGCTATATGACCTATGCCAGATGATCTCCTGTTTATTGCATAAACCCTGAGGTCTACACATTACACGCACACCGCGTAGGGTTATTACACACTCTCTGAGTGTTAACATTGTCCGCAGCACAAGTTATTACAGGTAGACAATCTCCGTAGAAATTGATCTTGCTAAATCTGGTTTGTGTCCTTGTGTCGGAGTCATGGGGATAGAGCAGGAATCCCAAGGACATAGCCAAAGGCTCACATACAACATATACATAACCTCGAAATATACAGTGATCAACTACCCCTCCTACACAAAATGTCTAGAAAGTCAAGAGATACACACTATGATGCCTCCCATCTTTTACATATAGGATGGGCACATTATACTACTTGTATACAGGCCAGAGACTGTCTACACATTAGATTGGTAAGCACTGTATGCACATTTCTACATGGACACAATATGTACATCCCTCCCCTTATATACTGTTAATAATCATATAACGGGTCATGCACCTCTCGTCTGCAATACACAACCATCATGTCCTACTACCTCTTAATACACAGATATTACCTATAACACTCCTTACCTGCTATAATACGCACATCAGGATACACGTTCCTCTCCTGCTATAGTACACACAGCAGGATACATGTTCCTCTCCTGCTATAATACGTACATCAGGATACACGTTCCTCTCCTGCTATAATCCGCACAGCAGGATACACGTTCCTCTCCTGCTATAATACGCACAGCAGGATACACGTTCCTCTCCTGCTATAATACGCACAGCAGGATACACGTTCCTCTCCTGCTATAATACGCACAGCAGGATACACGTTCCTCTCCTGCTATAATACGCACAGCAGGATACACGTTCCTCTCCTGCTATAATACGCACAGCAGGATACACGTTCCTCTCCTGCTATAATACGTACAGCAGGATACACGTTCCTCTCCTGCTATAATACGCACAGCAGGATACACGTTCCTCTCCTGCTATAATACGCACAGCAGGATACACGTTCCTCTCCTGCTATAATTCGCACAGCAGGATACACGTTCCTCTCCTGCTATAATACGCACATCAGGATACACATTCCTCTCCTGCTATAATACGCACATCAGGATACACGTTCCTCTCCTGCTATAAAACGCACAGCAGGATACACGTTCCTCTCCTGCTATAAAACGCACATCAGGATACACGTTCCTCTCCTGCTATAATATGCACATCAGGATACATGTTCCTCTCCTGCTATAATACGCACAGCAGGATACACGTTCCTCTCCTGCTATAAAACGCACAGCAGGATACATGTTCCTCTCCTGCTATAATACGCACATCAGGATACATGTTCCTCTCCTGCTATAATACGCACATCAGGATACACGTTCCTCTCCTGCTATAATACGCACAGCAGGATACACGTTCCTCTCCTGCTATAATACGCACAGCAGGATACACGTTCCTCTCCTGCTATAAAACGCACAGCAGGATACATGTTCATCTCCTGCTATAATACGCACATCAGGATACATGTTCCTCTCCTGCTATAATACGCACATCAGGATACACTTTCCTCTCCTGCTATAATACACACACCAGAGCACAACCCTCTCACCTGCTGTAATATACAGATATTATAGCAGATAAACCCCAGACATTAGTATTGGAGACGGATATGGTAAGCTACAGGTTAACACAAAGACATAATACATTAATAAGCAAGTAGACAAACATTTGTAAAGGAGAGTTATATATGTGTGTGTCACCAAGGTGTGGAAAGTTACTTATTAAACTACAACACTGCTGGTTTGATTTCCTTTGGGTATTAGAGCGTAAGCTCTGTTGGCACTACTCCTTAACCCAATGTACCCTCCTCTCCTGTTTATTGTAGGTTTGTGTTTTGTATATTATTTCTCGATATTCTCTTCCTCTCCCAGTACTGTTCATGTGTAGCTAAATTAAAGTGCAAGCTCTGCAGAACAGAAATCTCTTCTCTCAATGCTTCTTTCCCTGTTTTGCAAGCACTTTGCTCTGCATTAGAGAGAAAGTGTTTCTCCTCTCCTGGTATTATTAAAGTGTAAGCTCTGCAGGACAATTAACCAGGGTGGTAAGCTATGGAAATGCCGTTCGCCATGTCTTTTGATACAATACACAGACACAGTATTTGTAGCACACACTAGTCGTCCAACTGAGCTAAGGTAGAGGGAAGCACGGGGGGGGGGGGGGGGGCGGCAACTGCCCACATGCCCCCCTTGCCAGCCTTCCTGTGCCAGAGCACCATCCACCTCCTCCAAACAAAGAGCAACCAAGAAGAGAGGTTTAAGTACAGTATACAAGAGGTTGAACCATAACATCGGGTACGACACGTGGTTGCAGTGAAAGGAGAAGTGTCTGCTGGGAGAATGAACAAGGAGAGAGTACTAGTTGAATTAAAGTACTTCTTAAAGGGACAGAAATAAATAACATATTTGAGTATTGAAGTTATACTAGTGCATTAGCTCGCTGTGCCATATCATCACTTATTCCTGCAGTATTATTATTCTTTAGTGATAAAGGCACAGGTCTATCCTATTTGGATGTGCTAGGTGGAATGTCATGGTTACATCATCGTGCGACCGGTTATGCAAATGATCTGCTGTTGATGTCACAGAAGGGGCAGATCCCATACATACCATACCAACCCCCCACAGTGCACATTATTTGGATGCTGACATTTACAGGTGGATTTAACCAAACCATTAACCAGGGTCTCATTTGGCTCAAAACCTACGCCTTCCTGAATATGCAACAGCACCCAAATTTAAATATCACATCACAAGCCATAATTCAGTAAAGGCCGGTGGGAGGAGAGTTAGCGTATTTGGCAGAAATAGTGTGGCCATGTTTCCATAGACTTCACATAGGTTGCAGGCCAGATTTATTTACTATTCTGCTAGTACAATACCTGTGGGGTGGCAAGCCTAGGCACAGATGCTTAAAGGGGCGGATACACCTACAATGTAAACTAATATTTGCCTTATCAGTTTTTTTCCTTTAAGAGTTATTTCCTTAAAACTGCCTATACTGTGTATACGTGAACCAGTTAAAGATACTCAATGTGGAGTCTGGCCAGGCCCACCTAGTTCCCACGGCCCCCCCATGAACTGTTACTGCCACCGCATTATTTTCCTGCCTTTCAATCATCTTAAATATCTTCCCCAACGCCCTCTAGTCCAGTGATTCCCAAGCCAGTCCGCAAGGACCCCACCAGGATTTCAGTATTACCCAGCTGTGAGTAAATACATATATAACAGTTGTCGTGGAGTTGGTCCTTGAGGACTGGTTTTGGGACCACTGATTGAATTACATTTCATTTTGCACACCTCCCCTGTTCCGAAACCAGTCCTCAAGGACAGACCACCACACCAGGTTCAATACATATTGAACACATTTGAGTAATCCCAAAATCCTGGACTGTTGGGTGAGCCATGAGGACTGAATTTGGAAGCACTACTCCAGACTGTAAGCTTGCATGCTCCATTAAGTTTCAGTCTCTGTTCATCTAATGTAGTCTGTAATTCCCTTTTATGCTCTATACCAAGTGATGAGTATATTGTTGGTGCTATGTAACTGCTACTGTACTGGATATATGATTAGAGTTAGTAGCTAGTGTTTGCTGTGTTTATCAATGTAACTGGTTCCCAAGGTTAACCAGAAAAATGCCCTATCATAGTTTGTTTTTTCTCTTTGTATTAATAGCTTATTTGTTCCATGTTTTGATTTATTTTTTTTAATATGGTTGAGATTACAGAGGAGGATCTTTTATTAAAAGCTCTTCCCACGGCCCAACTCTAGCTTAAAAAAGCCTTGACATTTGCCATAATTATATTATATGTTTCTGGATGTTTCTGTTTCTGTTTCTAAAATTATTTAAAACAGATTTACTTTTTTCTTGTAATGGAACCAAAACATTATTTCAAAATAATCTATACCAAGGCTAGACAAATTTCATTTAGTTTTAGGAGCCAGCAAAAATGTTTAGGAGACACACAAACGCGCACACAGTCTATCACATACACACACACAGTCAGTCACAAACTCACACAAAAGCCAGCACACACACACACAAAAGCCAGCACACACTTTTAAAATCCACATTTAAAACACACAATTTTTCTCTTAATTTTGTGCCTTTACTTGCAAATTTGCAAGTACTATTATTTAGTCTCATGGAACAAGCTCCTCGGCTGAGGAGGCAATAACTGGGGAATTATCTCTTTGCACTGCATTTTACATCACATATTGGCTGTCTAGACGAGCCAACTAGGTCTTTACAGCTGTGAAACATGTTTTTGTATTTTAAATGTAACAGAAACTCCAGTTCACTCAGTTTAAGGTTAGTTACTGTTTTACACATATAATTTTTTTACATATTGAATATACTTCTGTCTTAAAAAAAAAAAATACATAAACCTATGTCGTTTTTTTTTTTTTTTTTAAAGGTGCTTGCACAATAGATCAGTGCCCCTTTTTTAATGGCAGTGAACGGGTCACTTCCCTTCACTTCTAAAAATAAAGCCATGATTTCACTTCCTAAAATTGACTTGGCCAATAGTAGTCATAGTTTAGTCTCCTGTGCCATTAACTGTGATGTGTTTTGTTTGTTTTTTTTCCCCCCAGGTTTGATATTAGAGCAGCCTGGTCAGTACCGAGAGAGACTAGTCACCATCCAAAATATACACTTAAAAAATTAAACAAACAGGAGCCAGTCTATGGATTTTTTAGGAGCCAGGAAATGGAACTGCCGTAGACCTTTTTCAGGATAAACCCAACATACAGAGTTTTACATGATATCAGCAGAAAAGCATGTTAGATGTCGGTCAGATGTGAAAATGACACGCCAGTTTATCATCATACCAGGGTCACTACATTATTCACTTGTGCTTCTATAATAGAAGAAGTGAAAGAGGGAAAAAAGTATCCCCTTATGAGTATATACGGACTCCCCCCGATACAGAGTGTAACCACTGACCCACTCGCTTATATTTGTAGATTTTAGAGCAAGCCACACCAACTAAGGAGCCAGGGAAATGGCATAGTGTTACATAGAAACATAGAATGTGTCGGCAGATAAGAACCATTCGGTCCATCTAGTCTGCCAAAAAAATAATTAAAGTTCTATGTTCTATGTAATACATTATAAAATACACCAACTTAGGAGCCAGGGAAATGGCCTAGTGTTCTATGTAATACATTATAAAATACACCAACTCAGGAGCCAGGGAAATAGCATAGTGTTCTATGTAATACATTATAAAATACACCAACTTAGGAGCCAGGGAAATGTCATAGTGTTCTATGTAATACATTATAAAATACACCAACTTAGGAGCCAGGGAAATGGCCTAGTGTTCTATGTAATACATTATAAAATACACCAACTTAGGAGCCAGGGAAATGGCCTAGTGTTCTATGTAATACATTATAAAATACACCAACTTAGGAGCCAGGGAAATGGCCTAGTGTTCTATGTAATACATTATAAAATACACCAACTTAGGAGCCAGGGAAATGACATAGTGTTCTGTGTAATACATTATAAAATACACCAACTCAGGAGCCAGGGAAATAGCATAGTGTTCTATGTAATACATTATAAAATACACCAACTTAGGAGCCAGGGAAATGTCATAGTGTTCTATGTAATACATTATAAAATACACCAACTTAGGAGCCAGGGAAATGTCATAGTGTTCTGTGTAATACATTATAAAATACACCAACTTAGGAGCCAGGGAAATAGCATAGTGTTCTATGTAATACATTATAAAATACACCTACTTAGGAGCCAGGGAAATGTCATAGTGTTCTATGTAATACATTATAAAATACACCAACTTAGGAGCCAGGAAAATGGCCTAGTGTTCTATGTAATACATTATAAAATACACCAACTTAGGAGCCAGGGAAATGGCCTAGTGTTCTATGTAATACATTATAAAATACACCAACTCAGGAGCCAGGGAAATAGCATAGTGTTCTATGTAATACATTATAAAATACACCAACCTAGGAGCCAGGGAAATAGCATAGTGTTCTATGTAATACATTATAAAATACACCTACTTAGGAGCCAGGGAAATAGCATAGTGTTCTATGTAATACATTATAAAATACACCTACTTAGGAGCCAGGGAAATGGCCTAGTGTTCTATGTAATACATTATAAAATACACCAACTTAGGAGCCAGGGAAATGGCATAGTGTTCTATGTAATACATTATAAAATACACCAACTTAGGAGCCAGGGAAATGGCATAGTGTTCTATGTAATACATTATAAAATACACCTACTTAGGAGCCAGGGAAATGGCCTAGTGTTCTATGTAATACATTATAAAATACACCAACTTAGGAGCCAGGGAAATGGCCTAGTGTTCTATGTAATACATTATAAAATACACCAACTTAGGAGCCAGGGAAATAGCATAGTGTTCTATGTAATACATTATAAAATACACCAACTTAGGAGCCAGGGAAATGGCATAGTGTTCTATGTAATACATTATAAAATACACCAACTTAGGAGCCAGGGAAATGGCCTAGTGTTCTATGTAATACATTATAAAATACACCAACTTAGGAGCCAGGGAAATGGCATAGTGTTCTATGTAATACATTATAAAATACACCTACTTAGGAGCCAGGGAAATGGCCTAGTGTTCTATGTAATACATTATAAAATACACCAACTTAGGAGCCAGGGAAATGGCCTAGTGTTCTATGTAATACATTATAAAATACACCAACTTAGGAGCCAGGGAAATGGCCTAGTGTTCTATGTAATACATTATAAAATACACCAACTTAGGAGCCAGGGAAATGGCCTAGTGTTCTATGTAATACATTATAAAATACACCAACTTAGGAGCCAGGGAAATGGCATAGTGTTCTGTGTAATACATTATAAAATACACCAACTTAGGAGCCAGGGAAATAGCATAGTGTTCTGTGTAATACATTATAAAACCCACCAACTTAGGAGCCAGGGAAATGGCCTAGTGTTCTGTGTAATACATTATAAAACCCACCAACTTAGGAGCCAGGGAAATGTCATAGTGTTCTATGTAATACATTATAAAATACACCAACTTAGGAGCCAGGGAAATGTCATAGTGTTCTATGTAATACATTATAAAATACACCAACTTAGGAGCCAGGGAAATGGCCTAGTGTTCTGTGTAATACATTATAAAATACACCAACTTAGGAGCCAGGGAAATGGCCTAGTGTTCTATGTAATACATTATAAAATACACCAACTTAGGAGCCAGGGAAATGGCCTAGTGTTCTATGTAATACATTATAAAACCCACCAACTCAGGAGCCAGTACAAGGTATGTTAGGGGTCTGGCTCCCTCTCTCCTGGGATTTGTCAAGCCCTGACATAAATATAGATGTGCACTCATGGGATACATAAAAAAACTGGATTACTCTGTCGCTCACAGGCCTGTGTGCCGTTCTCTAAATAGACATAAAATAACATTTACTTACACAGAGACTCAGAAACCTACACGCGTGTGTGTGTATAGAAATGTGCATGCACTCGTTACAGCTATTGATAAACAGTCACTCCGCTCTGTATACACAGTCACAGCACTGACGACTGCTGCCTGTAGGGGCTACAAGATATTAACCCCTCATAGCCCCTCACCAATCGCTAGGACACGGCAGTATCACCTGGGGGATTGTGTGAAGTAAATGTACTTACAGGTGAACAATCCATGTAAAAAGGGAATGCCACATCATAAGCCAAAAACTCTCTCTCTCTCTATTTACTAAAGAGTCTACTCAATAAAGAGACGTTACACTTTCTCTGTGACTAGAGGTTGAGGTGTCAAGTGTTAGTTAGCAAGTCTTGGCTATTTTGGGCTGAGCTGCCCCTCTCTACGCACTGGCTCCTGTCTGCGAGAGGCAGTGCCGGGCATGGAGGCGGTTATGTACAAAGAGGAATTCTGCTGTTTGCCGTGGGGAGTGCGGCACTGTGCCCCAGGATTGCTTGTTATACACCAGTCCCCCAAATACTGCTTCAGGGCGTCTGCAGGGAGCAGAGCAGCTGGTGACGAGCACAGCCCGGGAGGGAAGACTCCTTATCCCGCAGATATAGCACGCCCCACACTGGCTGCCAATGCTCTGCCCTTATTCCCGGATATTTGTGGGCACCCTGTGGCAATGATTTCCCAAACTTTGCGAGCCAGTATTCACCTGTCTTCCTGGCACATCTCCTATGCCTGACTCCTTCCAAGTATTCATACACCCTTATCGAAGCTGTGAGTCCAAACACTGGCTGGGCATGATGTGAGTTGCAGCCGGCGTGCCACATATTGCCTGGCTGCCCGGCTTGCACAGTGCATAGGGGGGAGAGGGGGTGGGTGCTATGACCATAGAGAAGTCACTGACCTCACAGATTTGACCAGCCTGTGCTTCTTGATGTCCTCTTCGCTGAAAGAGAAATGCATGTTGGGTGTCCTCGGGACCCGCAGGGAGCCCCGGCTTTTGGATGGCATAGGGTGGGAGCGGGTTTCTACCACGGTGCTCCCCCCGGGACAGGAGATTTAAAATAGAAGGGGCTGGTGCTCTGAGCTGCACTGACAGCCTGGACTAGCTGCATCCTATTACTGACAAGCATGCACACACACACACACACACACTGCACACACCCCCTGCCCCGACCCACAAGACCTGGAAACGGATTACATGGGAAGGGGCGGCGGCCCCATTACATAAGACTTGGTAACCTCTTGGCTGTGGGCAAAGGGTGTTTGCCGTTTAACACATTCATGGCCAGAGGGGACGAGGAAGGAAAATTCTCTCTGACACACACTGGCTCTCAAAGTTTAGTGTTTCTTGTTAAAGTTATACACGTCAGAAGAAATTATACCAGGACAGTGTGAGACAGTATGAGACCGTATGAGACCGTATGATATGATACACTATGAGACAGTATGAGACAGTATAAAACAGTATAAGACACTATGAGACAGTATAAGACACTATGAGACAGTATAAAACAGTATAAGACACTATGAGACAGTATAAGACACTATGAGATAGTATAAGACACTATGAGACACTGTGAGATAGTATAAAACAGTATAAGACACTATGAGATAGTATAAGACACTATGAGACAGTATGAGACACTGTGAGATAGTATAAGACACTATGATACACTATGAGACACTGTGAGATAGTATAAAACAGTATAAGACACTATGAGATAGTATAAAACAGTATAAGACACTATGAGATAGTATAAGACACTATGAGACAGTATGAGACACTGTGAGATAGTATAAGACACTATGATACACCATGAGACAGTATGAGACACTGTGAGATAGTATGAGACAGTATAAAACAGTATGAGACACTATGAGATAGTATGAGACACTATGAGATAGTATGAGACACTGTGAGATAGTATAAGACACTATGATACACTATGAGACAGTATAAGACACTATGATACACTATGAGACAGTATAAGACACTATGATACACTATGAGACAGTATAAGACACTATGATACACTATGATACACTATGAGACAGTATAAGACACTATGATACACTATGAGACACTATGAGATAGTATGAGACACTATGAGATAGTATGAGACAGTATAAGACACTATGATACACTATGATACACTATGAGACAGTATAAGACATTATGATACACTATGATACACTATGAGACAGTATAAGACACTATGATACACTATGAGACAGTATAAGACACTATGAGACACTATGAGTAGTATATTTGTCCTTTATGTTCTGGATGAAAATGGGGATTAAAAAAAACAACAAAACCATTGGTGTTTAGAATTAGATAGGGTTATTCACTACTACTAAACAAGTTGTAGAAGTGAATGGCACAAACCAGGCATTAAAAGTGGAGTTGGAAAGTTAGGTAAAGTAATTAAAGGGACAGTGCCACCTCGCTTATTTTCTGTCTATATGTGAAATGTGCCAATTTTTACTTTAAAACAAGTTACAGTTCTACTGTAACTTTACATTTTGACTATAATGTCACTGGGGCTTCTAAATTCAGTAGGGAAAAAAAAGGAAGCAAAAACGGTTTGCGGAAGGAGCTCACAATCAAAGCAGGTATGTGAAAATAAGCCAGAGTTTAATGCTTCCGTAAAACAGGCTAGTACAAAAAAAGGAAACGAACCACACAGTGAGAAAGACGCCTTACGCCTTACGCGTTTCGTGCTTCAAAAGCACTTATTCATAGGCTGACCAGCCTATGATTAAGTGCTTTTGAAGCACGAAACGCGTAAGGCGTCTTTCTCACTGTGTGGTTCGTTTCCTTTTTTGTACTAGCCTGTTTTACGGAAGCATTAAACTCTGGCTTATTTTCACATACCTGCTTTGATTGTGAGCTCCTTCCGCAAACCGTTTTTGCTTCCTTTTTTTTCCCTATTGTACGGGCTGGATGGCCTGGCGTTGAGGGAGCTCCACTTTGTTATTTCAACAGGCTGAAATCGGAGGGATTACTTTATGTTTGGTTTATCTGACCAGGAGGTCCTCCAGTGCTCTTTTACCTTCTAAATTCAGTGACATTAAATAAGGAGGGGCTGGGAGCTATAGGAAGGACCATGGCAACATGCAATATATCTATTATACTCGATTTGCCGTTGTTAGGAGATACAGAAGAGTTGATGATAACATATCTGGTAAGACAGACCAGTGTTGGTTGTCTTTAGTTTACATGTTGCCGTACATAACTGAAAATAAGGCACTCTGTCCCTTTAATTCCTGGTTTCCCAGCCCACTTATCAGTGCAGTGTGGGTAAATATACCCCAGATACTCTGCCCACTGCCCCTCTGTGACGTGCAAATTACATAAGCACTTAGGGCTAATATCTCCAGACAATGGGCCAATGCTCATACCTCACCAGCTAGTGATAACACAAACATCCCTCCCTCATCCTCTCCTTCCACTGGTTATCCCGTCAGCAGGGATGGAAGCCCCAAGCTAAACCCCATTGCCCCCTGTCAGTACCATGGATAGGGAGCAGGCCTGTGTGTAACAGGTATTGTACCTGTCTTGGTAGGTTTATTCACTACCAGATTATAGTGCAGCTCCTCGGTCCATAACCTCCTCTCACACACGGGGCTCTGTGTATGAAACAGGGAATGGAAGAACTGACAAGGGAATTGAAACATTAAGGCCAAAATAGCAAAGTTGCTGAACGGAAGACGTTTGCAATTCCCTTGTCAATTCTCTGCAACTCCCTCTTTCCATGAATAAATCCCTTTTTATGCATGTATATATGTGTATAAATATATTATATTTGTATGTATATATATATATAGATTTGTCTGTCCTGCGGGGGCGTATCTGATACACTGTGACACATTTAAACACATATAGACACATAAAACGCTTGCACCCTGTCATGGCCACAATAGGACATCTTATAAATCAGGACTGAATTTACCCCGCTCTGCCTAGTACTGCCCTAAAGGTCTCTAAGCAGGCTACTGGTGGTACACTTAAACCTGCTGAGTGTGATGGGAGTTGTATTCCACCTGCATCGGGAACATAGGGGGAGAAACTGAGACTGAACATGACAACTCCAAACTATGCACCTGGGCAGGGGAGGTGCTAGATTTAAGGAGGCCCGCAACAAATATCAGATGGGAGCCCCCGTGTATTAACCTCCACTATATAACGGGGGGGGGGGGGGGGGGGAGAATAGCCCAAGCAGAGGTTTAATGTGCGTATATGGTAGCACCACGATTGCAGCCAGGGCATATATATTATATACAGTTCTAGATTTTAGGGGATATTATAAATACAGAATACATATATTATTTAGGTAATATTATGGATACAGGGAGCAAGGCTTTATGAAAATTGCGAAAAACATTCAGCTCCTCTCATCTACCTAATGCCATACCACATCTGCTGGAAAGCTATGCCACGCATCTTTGTGAAGTAATACTTTTCTCACATTCACGGTAAGTCTCTACTTTCAGACTAAAATACAATGATATACTAAATCTACACTGAAACCCACGGCTTGTGTGCATATTTATTTCATTGTACAACAGTCCACCAGAATGAAGTGTCAGCTCCCTGGCTCAGTGTCAGATTCTAAAGCTGGATTGTACTGTCCAGGTTTTAGTGTCAGTCACACAAAGGAGGCTGGGTTAGTGACTTTAGGTCCCTCCCACCCTACAGCCTGGGCGTGTATAGCTGTCAGTATGGAGGCGGGCTGAGAGAGGCTAGTGATAAGGGAACGGCTAATAGTTTACTGTAAGTAACTTTAAACTGTTGGCAGATCTTAAACAAGCACCTGAGGTGAAATCTAGACTTTCCTTCCACTGCAGATCCTCAGAACACAGATACAGACTGCTGCTGTGTAACAGGTCACTCTGAGACTGAATCCCTTCTCAAGCCCTGTGTACACTTGGATTTTATATGAATTAAACCTAATTCCCTGGGTGCTACAAAACTGTAGCAATACCACCACCTAGTGGACATTCTAGCAAGTGCATGTGAAGCAGTTAGTACAGAGAGGAAATCATTAAAATATTAGTGGACTATCCCATAAATAAATAAAAAGCCACAGTGCAGTAGTTGCGCCCAAATAAAAAGTCATTGAATTATTAAGATTTTTATATATAAAAATGAGAGTGTCAGCATTGCCCCTATTGTAGGTCACCGCCCTGGACTGTAATCCTCTGCATACCCTAATATGGCTTTATTTGCACTGAACAAAAAATGAGAATAAAAAGTAGCATATTGAGAATTAAAAAAAAACTAAAAATCGTAGTTTTGCTCCCTTTTTTTTCTAGTGTATAACAGTTGTAGACATATAATCCAGGTGCAAGAGTAAAAATCCAGACTAAAAAAATCAGGACTAAACATAAAAAAGCACCATTGCTTATACATATATCCTCAGATCTTGACCTGTATGCACAGCATGCCCTATGGATTTGGGGCATTGTTCTTTAGGTTTATAGCCAATAGGTCTCTCTCCATTATAGGATGCCAATAACCTGAAATTAATATTATTGATGCTATAATATAAACACACAGGCATGGTGGTTTCTGCAAGTCCGGTGTAATATATGATGGTTTGTGTAAGTCCGGAGTAAAGTAAACACACAGGCATGGTGGTTTGTATAAGTCTGGTGTGATATAAACACACAGGCATGGTGGTATCTGTAAGTCTGGTGTGATATATACACACACAGGCATGGTGGTATCTATAAGTCCAATGTAATATAAACACACAGGCATGGTGGTATCTGTAAGTCCAGTGTAATATAAACACACAGGCATGGTGGTTTTTATAAGTCTGGTGTGATATAAACACACAGGCATGGTGGTATCTGTAAGTCTGGTGTGATATATACACACACAGGCATGGTGGTTTGTATAAGTCCGGTGTAATATAAACACACAGGCATGGTGGTATCTATAAGTCTGGTGTAATATAAACACACAGGCATGGTGGTTTCTATAAGTCCAGTGTAATATAAACACACTGGCATGGTGGTATCTATAAGTCCAGTGTACTATAAACACACAGACATGCTGGCTACTGTTTTCCATGCAAACATTTGAATGTTAGCTTTTTTTTTTATTAGAGAGCCAATATATCTTTTACAAGGTAGTTCCTATGTGATCCCCCAAATTCATTGTTTTTACCTGGATACATTCTGCAGGTAAAAGTTATAGCTGTACGATTGAAAAATATATCCTACAGCTGTGTGCTCTGTACAGGCTCCTGTAATATGTCTACACCAAATATTGAAGGAAATAAGGAACTAGGGTTGCCACCTGGCCGGTATTTTACTGGCAGGCTGTAAAAAATTGGCTTGACCCCAATGTTAAGTCTATTTTTTGGAAGAAAAGGTGGCAACTCTATAAGGAACTATAGGTGGGATGTGACTGTAAAGTGAAATTGGACACAGTTAGTGCTAAATCTGCCACCTTATCTCCGCACAGACTCTAAAACCAGACGCTCCTAGTCTCATACAGCCTAAAAGTAAACACTGGATTCTTCTGATGATACTTTCTTTCCTTTTTTAAATGTATCAAGGAGTTGCGGCCTAAATCGTGGGTTTAAGATTTTCAGGTTCCTGTTCTCTCCTTATACTAGGGAATAAAATAATTTTGTAACCGGGCATCCTCCTAGTGAGTAACCTGAGATTTAACCTGAGATTGAATGCACTTTAAATAAACCAGCCTTGGTTCAGTCACATGACATGAGCTGACTATAGAGAGGGTGGAATTCCATCTCACCATCGTGCTAGTAAATATAATATCCTAACTGCCAGTCACATCCTGTAATATGGTGTTTCTTTAGCTACAAGGATACCGTGCAAGGCATTCTGGGATGTGTCAAGTGCATTCTGGGTGCATTATGAGTGGCCTCAGACTGACGCAACTTCACGCGTGACCTCGCAAATTATCGCATGGTATTGTCAAGGACCCTGATCGGGTCTCGTATGTTGTCTTGTATGTTTCTGGCCAGGAGCACAAAGATAGCGATTTGACGCTTTGGTCGTTAAGGACCATCCGGTGTGATGGGATTAGGTTGGAAATGGATTGTGGTGGCTCCTGTTTATGACATCACCTTGCGACCTGACATGCAATATATCCTATTTCAGTTTGAAGGCCGTTCATTTGCACATGATGCCGCAGGTTTACCCCTTTTTTGTTCCAGTAAATTTGTAATTTGCAATCTGTAGGTTCTGTTTGGAAATGTAAAACACTATGGAATATGATGGCAGGTTCTTAATAAATAATCAGTCTAGGGCTACGCTTCCAGTCCACAGTAGTACTGTAGAAATGATCAGATATGGCTTTTGGCCTGCAGGCTGTGCTGCAGGATATATCTGCTCCTGAAATTTACTCCTAAACAATAACTAGTATTGCTCCAGAATTGGTTTGTTTGACTTTAAAGTCAACTTTTATGTTCCTGTAAGGGGCATCCAGATCCCCTCCCACACATTTAACCCCGTATCTTCCTACAGTTACTCACAAAGCACAATACAGTGCACCTCACACAGCCATTGTTTCCCGCGATGAAGGGACTGCATTCACTATTAATCCCTAATTAGCTCCTAATTACTCCCTGGCACCACTTGGGCATGTTGGCAGGGGCCGTGGGTGCATGTGAGGAGGGCGAGCGAGAGATTGGAATGGGCAGGAACTGGTAAAGATGGTTGTACATTAAACACACCCCAGTGTACCCTCATACTAGGGCCTCTCATTTTATCACTCGTGCTGCTATATTTAAGTTTAGTGGCTCTTTACACTGGTTATCTTTAAAGAGCCCCCTGCAAGCAAAAGAGGAGATTTTTATTACTTGTATCCTAAGCAGCCATTACTCTCATTCACACTTGCTGAATTGCTATTGCGTAGCTCCGATTTGGGAGGTCTGTCCCGCCAAGCTCTACCTCTGTCCCTCTTTTCTGGATAGAGGTAGAGCTCTGCGGTCCTGATCACATTCTCCGGTGTCCCAGACACTGGTGCATACTTACTGCTCATGTGCAGAACTGTGTGCATGCGAGGTAGCGCTCTTGGCTTCAGGTGACAAGATCTAAAGACATTGCAGGGCACTGACAAGCGCTTCTGCACATGAGTGGTTGTGCTGTCACTCACCTCCTCAGACTCCACCCCCCGGCATCCTGATCCACCAGGGGGCAATGTTGGGAGGTATGCTACTGTGTACTTTCTATTGACCTGAATAGATCTTACCTTAACTCCTCCTACTCTCTGTATCTGAAAGATTGCAAGTAAGTGTACAGCTGTACACATGGCAGCCATGTATAATTCATGTGTTCAGAGGGAAACCAGGTCATTTCTAAAGGGACTTCCTATGGGATCATCGCCTTGATAAGATAACTTGATCCAGTCAGCAGGGGAAAATGACAAAGGTATGTGTCCTGCAATACTAGCTGTACACACTTGGGTAATGCAAATACAGAGGAAGATATGATCACTGTGCATGGCAAGGAGAAGGGAGATGTAGGGAAACTGAGGGCAAAAGGAACAGAGGTGGAGAGGATGGGAAGCCGAGTCAGGGGAGATAGAAGAGTGGAAGGTTATTGTAGAAATATATAGGTGACACTAGGAGAGGCTTCACTAGGAGGCTATGATTAAAGATATTCCAGGACTTCAAACAAGGCATTCATTTACCCTGGTCTCATCCCCTGTTATTTTCATTAAAGGGTTAGTGGCACCTCCATGTGGCCATTTTTTTTTATTTTATTTTTTTTTGGGGGGGGGGGAGTAAGTAATGGATCATGTAATGTGAGGGAAAAAAACAGATGTGTCATCAGTTCTCTTAGTATCGCCTACAAAACGCAAATAAAGTGGGACAGAGTTATGACTGTAGCCATAGTAACAGTCCTGCCTAACTCTTCCCAGCTCTCCTTATTGGCTGTCACTGAATTTAGAAGCCCCACTGCAATTATTTTCAATGTAAAACTACAGGAGATCTGTAAATAGTTCTAAAGTAAAAATAAGTGACTAACATATATTAAAAAACTAGCTAGAATTGCTTTTTTGTTTTGTTTTTTTGTTACAGGCAAGCTATTCTACAAATGAAACCTTTACAAATTTTCCATAAAACAATTGTACTAAACACACATTATTTAAAAAATTGAAATACCAAAAATAAATAAAAATAGGCTTACATACCAGACTCTCTGCCCATACCCATTACATGAATTTGATAATGTATACTAGCTTATCACTAAATGCAATACTCCCATCTAGTGGCCACTTGTATTACTGGCTGTAGTAATACAAGTGAACTGAAAAGTGCAATGTAGGGCAAATAAAGACCCTTACAGAGCCCTCTATGCTTGTGTAGTTCTCTAATTCTTTGGTTAAATTGTTTCTATTTAAAATGCAATCATTCAATTTGCTTTAAAGAGACTCAATCAATATATCAAAATAGATGGATACATTGCTTGTACTGTGAATGTAGATAATAAATTATGAAAATGATCTATATATTGTGTGAGCAAAACTGCAAGAAACAATAGAAATACATGCTTTAAATCAGTCTGTGGTGTCTCCTGTTTATGACATCACCTTGCGGCTTGATATGCAAATGACATATTTCCCATTGAACACAAGTTGTAATTCTGCTGACATTTCATTTTTCAGCATTTTTTTATTCTCTACATTCACATTATAAGCACTGTTCAGATTGACAGTGTCCCTTTAAATGGACTGTACCACCTAAACATTGTTTTTATGGGGAATGTATAGAATAAAACATTACTGAAAATTATCTATACATTGTGTCAGCAAAACTGCAAGCTAAATCTCCTAAAATTAGGAGAAAATGGGTTTTAAATGTGTCTGTGAAGTCTCCTGCTTATGACATCACCTGTGGCATGATATGCAAATTACATATTTCCCCATAAAATGAGCTAATTTGCATATCAAGCCACAGGTAAAAAAATTTCCTTACACAGTATAGACATATATATTTTTTTAATTCTGTACTTTCACAATGTGAGCAAGTGATGGGAGTCCACATATTACATGGAATGGATGCAATACAAATATCCAGTTCATGACGTTTAACACATTATTTATTTATTGAATGCCCATTCCTCCCACCAGATTAACAAATAATATTGGAAACACAAAGCAGGAGGCTCCAGAAAACTGCTCGGCTGTCCCTTATATATTAGCACAGCAGAATTGGTTTGGTTAAACCTTGATTCTATAGATTTCTCAAGTGTTCCGCTACAATATTTAGTAATTAGAAATATATGGGGAAAAGGAGCTCAACCTGTTTCCTTGCGTGTGTAGGCTCAGTTTACACATGATATAATGAATATCACAGGCCAGCTTCAGATGATATACTAACCATAAATAAAGCGGTAAAGGCTGTAAGGAGGCCAGTGCATTAAACCAACGCATTTCACTAGGTTTCTCATACCTGTCATGTCAGCAGTTTGTATGGAGATCAGTGAGACAAAGAGTGGGAGTCACTTACCTAAAAGACAAAAATCAGAAAGAAGGTTTTAGTGTTAACATTCAAACTCTCTCTTATTGATTCATTCCATATCTGGTCTTATCTTGAAATAACAACGGTCGGTAAAAAAGTATGTTTGTTTAATTGAAAGAGTACATCGTGTGTGAGCATTTTATATAGAAATGTATTAATGAAAGAATAAAGTGCCTTCATAGTGAGCTCTGTATAGTTCTATCTGACCCAAGATTCTAAACAACATGTCTGCCCCCTGAGAGAGCTATACAATCAAAGAGAGCTCAATAAGATGCGTTATTTGTATTCTTTCATTAAGGTATTTCTATTTAAACCATTTACTTGCAATCTTCCAATTAAACTTAAGTTTGTTATATATTATAGTCGTCCTGTAATTAATACATGATTGAATTCAAACAATTGGGCTGTCAAATCATGTCACCTACATATAAGAATGTTTGCAGATTAAAATACTAGTTATATAGCTATATACACTTTATGGAAAAGGTCACATTGATAGTACTTGATTTGAAAGTAAAAATATCAATTTTAGGTAAAAAAAAAAAAAAAAAAGAAATACTGGTATTAATGTTTCAGTCCAAACTCAGGGCAGGATACTTGACAATTTTCTTTCTTTAATGAACTATGTCCATTTTTCTATTTGGTATCCATTATATTTGTCGCCGCAGGCCCCGACCAATCAGATTACTGTATGCAAATGAATTATTGCTGGTACATTCATATTGGTCCAGCCAAATCAATTTCTACACCTAAAATTTTACTTAATACTCCCATCTAGTGGCCACTTAAATTATTGTGCTATGTTATATTTATCTCTACGGATATAAGTGGTCTTGAGGACACACTGGATCACCCAAGAGCTCACAATCTAGAGGGAGAAACAGATACTTGAACCACGAAAAGCTGATAAATGTAAAATATGCAGGTAAAATAAATGACAACTGTTGTTGTAAAATATAGACAAAAACGATATTGGTTGTTAGGAAATCACTAGGGCCTCACACCGCTTGGCCAATAACACCTTCATCTACAGCAGCAGATGATCTACCGTATTTACGCAAATCTAATGCGCACCAAATTTTGGTTTCCAAAGTTGGAGTGCGCCTTAGATGCAATGGCGCATTAGATTCGGGTAAATGACACGGGAAATGTAGCTAACGCTCAAAGTAAGTGTCGGCTCCTTTTTACTGTAAAAACCCAGAAACACACAGACGCCGAAATGGCACCCTCTGGCGTGAAGGGGTTAATAACAAAAAGGAAAGCACAGTGCAAGCATAAGTTGGTAACATGAACTCACTGTTCGGTACTTTACATTACATTCGCCAGTAAAATCATTTTTTTGAGTAATGGTTTCCAAATTTGCAGTGCACATTAGATTCACATAAATACTGTTTATTATTCTAAAATAATTCACAATGCACTGAGATACAACAGCCATCAATTCCCTTACTTGTAACTAGAGTAAAAAAAAAGATTAAAGATGAAAGAAAAACTAAATTACAAAGATTCCTTTTGGAACAATACATTTGTGGACTAGAATCCTAATTCTCCTTTTTATTTACTGTACTGTTCTGCCAGCAGAACATATGGCTGCGAGATATGCCCTCTAGTGGTATGGATTAGCAAATACATCATTTGTAATTATCTGCTGTATTATACAATATATTTTAAAAGAAATGGTAAATTATACGCCAAAACAAAAAGCCTACAAACAAAATAACACCCCCCCAAAAAAAAATATAACAAAAAAAAATAATAATAATACTAAAGGAAATGTGTCGATATCTAAAGAAAAATGTATTAATAGATAATAATGATTATAGTAACAAAGTATTTAAAATATGTTCAGATATTTTCTGGTTAGACAAATTGCCTGGACATAGATGTATATATCAGTCAATAACGTGATAACAAAATGAAAATACAGACAATCATTTTTGTTTCATCCTGAAAAACAGAAAGAAAACAGGGAGTTTCCCATCTGCCGCGGTGAAACGGCTGTGGTGAACGTGTTTCACTTTGAGGAGCCATTTAGTTTTTTTCTCAGTGCCCTTTGTAAAAGAAAGACACATCATTAGTTTATAAGGGTCGTGTTTCACGGATTTCATGCATATTATACTTGTGTTAGTGTGTTTGTCAAAATATCCGGTTATTATAGAAGTATGGCTTCCTGGACAGCGGCAAAATAGTTTGTAAATATAGCGTGTGCACCAGATTGTTCACACAGTTGGAGAACCACTTCTGCATTTTGGGGTTTTGTAAAAAAAATAAAATAATAATAATCTGCAGGAAGTGTAAGCAGAAAAAAAGACAGCTACAGAGAGTAGATGCTAAAATAATAATCCATCAGTAAAACAACATCCAAAACGGGTCTGAATTTGGGCGTCCGTTCACCACAGTTCACTGTTTGCCAAACAGACCTTATATGAAATCAGACAGTTAAACGATTCCATGTGCCTTACATCAAGGCCAATCCCAGAATCCCTGGCTCCTAAAATTTCCCCGGCTGGCTCCATATATGAATCTTGATTTTGGTGTTATCTAATATCCATCAATAAAATCCCTTGCACTTTTCTTGGTTACAAGAAACAAGAGAGAAACACACTGCGCCCAATTGTGGTGGAAACAGCTGCAGCAAATTCTACCAGTGTCTCACTCCTGGCAATAAACAAATCAAAACAACACACAAGTGAAAATGTGCGCTGTGACCCAACACTTCAAAATACACAACTCAGGAAAAATAAATAATAAATTGTTACCCTTAAAGTAAATCAGCCTTAAAGTAAATCAGCTCAATATTCAATCCGAAGGGAAAAAATAAAACAAAACAGAACAGAAATAATATAGTGTAGTATATCACATAAAAGTGCTGATAACAAATAATAAGTGAGAACACACTCACATCTTCCTGAGCAGAGATCTGCGCAGTCTATACAGCATCCAGGGAGCCCACCAAGGGGTTAAAGATCCAACAGGTTCACAGAGGAATCCTATGCAGCTTATTCAGGGTGGCAGACCCAGAAGGTACTCCCAGCAGTAGTATAAGAGAGGGTAAGGAGGAGACTATTTAGCTTCAACGATTTTAATACCAATAAAAACATATAAAGAATCTTACATTCAAAGATCCACTTGAACAGTACATATATAGAGTCCCAGTAGCAGTCTCCTCTTGTCCACAACGCGTTTCACCCCCAAAGTAGGGCTTTTTCAAGTGTGTTCTCACTTATTATTTGTTATCAGCACTTTTATGTGATATACTACACTATATTATTTCTGTTCTGTTTTGTTTTATTTTTTCCCTTAGGATTGAATATTCAGCTGATTTACTTTAAGGCTGATTTACTTTAAGGGTAACAATTTATTATTTATTTTTCCTGAGTTGTGTGTTTTGAAGTGTTGGGTCGCAGCGCACGTTTTCACTTGTGTGTTGTTTTGACTTTTCTTGGTTACCCTATCGATGGACATCCCCAGAGTTTATTGGTGGTCCATCCACAAATAGGTCCAAGGAGACCTCATGATCCCAGTATAGTTTTCTATAAGTTTAGGAATAGTATTTATTAAAACTATCACTTTGTCATATTCTATATTAGTGTTGGAAGATCCTTTAAAAAAAAGGAAGGATCTTCAGCACTAAAGCTTTTATTTAAGATAGAGATATGACATGGGAGATTAAAAGTCCTCACCCTGAAATTACAATTGTAGGCAAACAACTTATTTTTCATTGCAAATTTGGATCAATTGTAGACATTTGCAACATAAATTCTTTAAACCCTTTGTTTAAATTTTTTTATTGGTGATTTCAGATATGTCTTTTGTTTTATCTTTGAGTTTATTTTATGAAATATTACTAAACAAGTGTGACTGGATGCCACCATTTTGTGAAATCTATTGCGTTGGTCAAATGGCTGCTGAATGCACAGATCACTGTATGTTCGGGTTGGAGTTCGGGGTTCGGCGATTACTTTGTATGTAATGCTATGGGCTTTCTATAAACCGAAATAGAGTCCCCATTCATACGAATAGGTCAATTGACCTATTCTTATGAATGGGGACTCTATTTCGGTTTATAGAATAGCAATAGCATTACATGTATTACATAAACAGAAAGTCTATAAACCGAAAGAGATTTGGTTTATAGACTTTCGGTATATGTAATACATGTAATGCTATTGCTATTCTATAAACTGAAATAGAGTCCCCATTCATACGAATAGGTCAGTTGACCTATTTGTATGAATGGGGACACTCTTACCCACATTTTACTTCATTTTGCAGCCCTCTAGCCCTTTCCAGGACTTTTAGGAGGCATTTTAGTGGCCAAAAGTTTGTGTCCCCATTGACTTCAATGGGGTTGGGGTTCGGGGTTAAGTTGAGGGTCAAGTGCGAGCACGGACCCGGACAATTTTTCGACGTTCGGCCGAACCTGCCGAACCGGAACATCCAGGTGTCCGCTCAACTCTAGTGAACAGATATATTGTAGGTGAATTCCCATGGATTCACAGTGTTATTCACGCCTCTATGTTGAAAGCACAGTGATGTACATATAAATGCCTTTCTATTTGAGCATTTCTTTCAGAGTAATAGAGCCAACACATCCGTCCCAATGTTAAAGGGACTCTAAATATTGTTCATCCAGTAAATGTAGATAATACAGCATTATTTATATGTTATATTAGCAGAATTGCAAACAAATGCATAGAACAAAACAGGTTTTAAATGTGTCTGTTGTGTTTCCTGTTTATGACATCACTTTGTGGTTTGATTCATATGAACTACTCTCAATGAGAAATACGTGATTTGCATATCAAGCCAGTGATGTCACAAGTACGTGACAGCGCAGATCCATCAAGTCCAGACTTGTTATACTAGTTCCAATTTTTACATAATTTTACACTAATTTCCTATTGCACTGAACACCAGGCATTAATAGCTGAGCTGGAACCTTTCTGCACCTTCCCTATTTTTTCAACTTGGCTATTAATGCCTTATTGTTGCAGTTCACATGTCTGTCCACTGTTTAGTGAACAAACCTCACTATGCAGCCAGGCAGACCGAGCTTTAATATAGATTAATTTTTTTTTGTTGTTGCCTGTGTAAGAACCAGTTTTTAAGGAGTAAACAAACTGTATTCAAAACATCCGGGAAGCATGAGTCCGGGGCGGCCATATTGGAAACATTACAGCTTAGAAAGCAATGTCTGCTAAGTTACTAGTCAGAATGGGCACCGTGCGCCAGTGAGGCGATATGGGCACAGTCTTCAGACCAGGAATCACCTGGGAACATGGTGCCCAAACATCCTGTTGAGTCAGAGGCTATCACAGACTATTTTTGGCTAATAAACACAGATCTCTATCAATGTATACAGTTTACGCTGAGGTAAAATGATAATCATTGTTGATCTTATTTACAAACCTTTAACCAGAATCCCTTGCTGCAGTGATAGCATGCCTGCCACGTGTCTATGTTTTCTCATCTATTGTGCCTGTTTTTCTGTGAGCTCAGCATTTTTGGTTTGCATGACTGATACAGAGAGATACACAGAGCTCCACAGCAATTATGCTCATGTTAAAGGGACTTTAAACTACAGTAAAAGTTTTTTTTAAAAAATTTGTATTAATAAAATACTTAATTCTTGTTTTAAATGTCTATCTCGCCGCCCCTCTCCTCCCCTGTACTATCTCGCCGCCCCTCTCCTCCCCTGTACTATCTCGCCGCCCCTCATAAAAAATACAAACATGCAGACACAAAGAGAGATAGACAGACACAAAGAGCAATAGACAGACAAGCAGGTAGACAGACACAAAGAAAGAAAGACATGCAAGCAGGTGGACAGACACAAAGATAAAGAGACAGACAAGCAGCTAGACAGACACAACGAGAGATAAACAGACAAAAAAGAGACAGACAGACAAGAAGGTAGACAGACACACAGAGAGATAGGCAGACACGCAGGTAGACAGACAAATAAAGCTAGATAGACAGACGCATTTAGAGAGACACAAAACGGGATAGGTAGACAATCATGTAGACAGACACAGTGACAGCTAGATAGATAGACAATCATGTAGACAGATACAAATGGTTAGGAAACAAAAAGTACTACTATTGGTTATTGCCCTAGAACTTGCAAACAAACAAATCAGAAAAACACAGAAACACTGGTATTTTTAAACTCAGGACAAATATTAGAAATGATGTAAATTGTGTTTTTTTTTTTTTTACAGTTTCTGTGTATAAAAGATTTTCAGGTCAAAGTTCGAAAAATGTGAGGGTTTTTTTTATTATAATATTTTATGATATTTTTTTTCCTAGTAAATTATAGCATATGATAAAAATAATGGTATAAAAAAAACAAAAAAAAGGTCCCATCTGTCGTTTAAAAAAAATGATATATAATTTGTGTAGGTGGAGTGTTTGTTTTTTCTTTAAATTGTAGTCGTAGACTGGTGGAAAATTCACAAAGGATGGAAACCTGCTGTCCCTGGCAATACAGAGAGCAGTATACATGAGAGCAGTATACATGAGAGCAGTATACATGAGAGCAGTATACATGAGAGCAGTATACATGAGAGCAGTATACATGAGAGCAGTATACATGAGAGCAGTATACATGAGAGAAGTATACATGAGAGCAGTATACATGAGAGCAGTATACATGAGAGCAGTATACATGAGAGCATTATACATGAGAGCAGTATACATGAGAGCAGTATACATGAGAGAAGTATACATGAGAGCAGTATACATGAGAGCAGTATACATGAGAGCAGTATACATGAGAGCAGTATACATGAGAGAAGTATACATGAGAGCAGTATACATGAGAGCAGTATACATGAGAGCAGTATACATGAGAGCAGTATACATGAGAGAAGTATACATGAGAGCAGTATACATGAGAGCAGTATACATGAGAGCAGTATACATGAGAGAAGTATACATGAGTAACACAGTATAGATGTCACACTGTGAATATACAGAATAGCCATACTAACACACGTTTAGATCACATGTAGGGACTGTATTTCCAAATATCACTCTGTTGTTGGTTTATTCCTCCAGAAAGTCATTGAATAAAATCCCACTGAACAGGATGATAATCCTTTCCAGTAACAAGTCCTTTGAATGTAATTTCATGTGATGCAGAATCTACTCCACAGTATGATACATTCATTACATGTGGGGGTTCACACGTGTGCGTATAAAGATATGTGAGTAGGTGTAGCGACAAATAAGCCATTTACATCACACATGTACAGGTAATTTACTACTGGGGGTTGAAAGGAATACAATTGTTCAGATGATCAGTATTCACAGTATTCACCGCTGGATGTATCATCCGGGAGGAGGAGCCGAGTAAGGACTACAATGCCCATGATCCTGTTCTCTGAATTATATATTTATAGTAGTTTATACAATAGATCATATTCTTAAAATCAACAACAAATCTATTTGTTTCTATGACCCCTAGTATTGTGAATATATTATACTGTAAGCTCCGCCTGCACAGAATTCCATTCTGTATTTACATGCACATTGCAGGATTGATGGCCATCCTTGGCACTACAGATGATTTTGAACGTCATATCCCATGATGCTCAGTCAGCCGTCTGGAGTGCCAAGGTTAGTCATCACTGTATTAAAGCGTAAGCTTTGCACGGTAGTGTTCTCTTCTCCATATGCTTTTTTCTCCCTTTATATACTTTTAACTGACTGGAGTGTAAGCTTTGCTGGTTAGAGCCATTCCCTGAATAATTGTATGCTGTGTACATTATATAGGTCCTGAAGGACCTGTCTGCAGAGCGGTATTCACCTTTTCATAGTAGTTTAGGCTTAAAAATGACTTGTGTCCATCAAGTTTTCCCATTCCTAATTTATTAAAAAGACGGCTACCCCCCTACCCCCCCCCCCCCCCCCCCTGATTTTAGAGATGAATTCTGCTTTCAGTGGGCAAATAATTTCTTGATTCCAAATGGCAATCAGATTTCTCCTTGGATCAACAAGCAGTAAATAAATATTACTGCCTATAATAACATGCATAGCCCTCTATGCTCCGGCTCATTAAAAAAGTATCCAGGCCGCTTTTAAAGGCATCTAAGGTATTTGCTCGAACCACGTCTTCAGGCAGTGAATTCCATACCTTCATTGTCCTTACTGTAAAGAATCCCTTCCGCTATCGTAGATTAAATCTCTTTTCGTCAAGTCTTAGCGGCTGACCTCTTGTCCTTTGTACTGTTCTGTTAATGACCAGGTCTTTAGAAAGCCCTTTGTATGGGCCGTGTACATATTTATATAACATTATCATATATATATATATATTATCTAAGCCGCAGTTTCTCTAACTTTTCCAGCCTTTCTTCATAACTAAAACTTTCCATTCCCCTTTTTCGTTTTTTCCATAACAATAAGTTTCTGGTTCCTCTGTCTCCTCCAGACTATTCTGTAACATCTCTGTTTCTCTGTTGACTAGAAAGTGTTTTTGTATTTTTCAGGCCAATATTTCTTATAACCTAAAACATCTGTCTTTTTATTGTATTTGTCTGTGTTTTCAGGTTACAGCACATTCTGTGGGGTTTGGAAACAAGACTTTCAATGCTGAGGTTCCAGTAAAATTCGTATGGAGCATGTGCCGATCCGCGCAGCTCACACTCTATCTTTAAAATACACTGGGAAACTGAGAGGGTTAATACTGCCCTGCAATGGAGAATTCAAATGGAACATGATGTGAAAGCAGATAACTGAGGCCAAATAGCAGCTTACTCAGCACTATAAAGGAATTAAAGAGAACCTGCAATGTGTACAAAGGGAACAATTCTAGTATTCACTGCGGTGTATATCTTCTCATAGAGGGAGCAAAGAACGGAGCCTGATCTTTGGTACAAGAGCCTGACACTAACACAGAGAGGTTACGTTGTTTTATAATATTTACCTCTATAATCAGCAGATGGAAAGCACACCCTGGGTACCACACCAAGACTATCGTCTCACTCGTGTCCGTCTCTGCTGTGTACACACACCTGTAGCCAAGGCTTCCAGCGGCCAAGCTGACGCGTATAACCAAAGCTTCGCAGAGAGGAGGTGAAATAGGGCATCCTTCCATGAAAGCCATGTACCCAGCCCTTTACAATATCCTAATTGTGACACTGTCCGCAGGATCTCGTGGGGGGGTTCAAACCAGTGTTAAGGAGTAAATGGAAAATAAGCCCAGTATATGTACCCTATGCACAATCTCAGGACTTTACAGTGTGCAGTCAGACCTCAAAATGACCTACACATTGGGGTCTATTCATTAAAGAGAGAATCACAAGGAACGGCGACGGGAATTTCAAACTTAAGACCAAAGAAGCCGAGTTGGAAAAATTCTCCCATTCCGCCGCATTGGAGACTTATTTCAAACTCGGCTACTTTGGTCTAAAGTTTGAAATGCTCTTCTCAATTCCCTGCAATTCTCTCTTTATTGAGTAGACCCTTTAATGTAAGACATTTTTTTGGTGCAGACTAGGAAAAAAGATTGTTTAAATGAGTTACCATTCATTACCCTGCGGTATCGTATGCGTATGTACCACACTGTGATGTCATCAGCAGACGACAACAACGAAACAATTCCAAACATATTTTAATCTATGAATTCCCAGTTTTGCCAGTGAAACTGTATTCATCTTTTCCCATACGCTGCACTGCAGAGTCCCTTTAAACCTTAGCAATAAGAAAACAAAGAGCATATGACATAAGGCTGATGGTGATATTCTCACCAGAATTGGAGGCTCCGATGTTTGTGAAATTCCCGGATACTTCTGTTTATTTGCAGTTTCCTAAGGTATGTCGGAGAATAAGAAGGGAAAAACACCGGTGATTGGGGAACGCGGTCTAGGATTTTTGGTCGGGTCGGAGGATGGTCAGAACTCGCCGGCAGAAAAGCATCTTCCTCCTGAGACTTCATTTTGGCTGCCAGTTTTAGAACAGAGGACAAACCTTCCTTATTCTGAACAGAAGTCCCGGATTCCTCCATGGTAAGGTCCAAAAATGATTCCCAAATATATACCAAAAAGCAAAAAAATAAAATAATATTCCAGCGGATGATCAGATTCTTTTGTTACATGTGTAGTTTTGCTGCCAAGAATTACTGTGAAAAGTATTTTAAAAAATAAATAAAATAAAATGTTTTTCAGAGCCAAAAAACAATACCAAAACGAAATTCCAAACAAGGGTACCCAAAATGTGTCTATAGAAAGAACACTGTATTTACAATCAAGAAAAAAAAAAACTTGCAGCACTGATTTCTGTAGAAAAATGATATAAGAAAATATATTAAAGCTGAAATCCTTCAGTCCGAATTTAGTTTTACTAAGCCTGATGCTCCCCAATTTTTGTTCTACAAGAGAAGAGGAGAGAGATCCGACTGTACAAGCATTTGGGGAAATAAACAGATGTGGCAAATTGCGAGGATCTGTGCGTGATCAGGTTCAGAAAGCTGGATTATTTATTCATCTCACGTGCTGGAAAATATTCTCCCTTTACTTCCACAGATACCCCCCAGCCCCTCCTCTCCTAGGTTCCCGTATTCTCATCCGCTGATCCGTGGCACTTTGAGAGTTAAGGTTGGGAAATGTGTCTTCAGTATTTGCTTGCAAGACTCAACAGGTGAACCTGGCAGTCCAGGCAGGTGTAAAGTCCTTCACTGAATCTGTCCAATGCCTGGGTGGAATAGACGAGGCATTTAAATGCTTTTTAACGAGCTGGAACTTAGCGGAGGTTGTTGAGAATGGTGGGAGATGGTAAAGTGGTGCAATTGGTAAGAAGTCCTTCCCCCCGCCATGTGTCTGACCACACTGCTTGTGTCTGAGAAAGCAGAACAGGGAACGAGAGAGGGGTGGAGGGAGGGTTAAAAAAAAGAAGGAGGGATAGAAAAGAAGGGAGGAACTGGGTTAAGAAACAAGATAACAGGTGATAAAAAAAAAAAAATCAAGAATGAAAGGGAGGAAAAAAAGTGAGGGGCAGAGAGGGGTAAATGGGAGCAAGGAAAGGAAGGAGAGGTGGAAAAGGGGGGTATAAAGAAACAGAAGAGCATCAAGGATGAATAATGTGATCCCCAGCTTTGTATGAATGAAGGATGGATAGACAGAGGCGCTCTGAAGTGAGGGAACCTCTGTGTGTCGGTCACACTTCCTGTCAGACTATATCAGAAGAAATATATCCATTATCGGAGGAAGAGCGATAGCTGCATGATTGGAGATGTATGTGTGTCGGGGCTGCATTAAAAGCCATTAATGGTGAAGAACAGCTATGAACAATCAGTGCAAAAAGAGTTTGCTTTATGCAAATAAAAGTACATATTTACAGGGTTCTGGTGTATGGATCTCATTCACTCAATGATTACAGTGTGTCTGTCTAATGGACACAGTTCTTCCTGCGTACAGGCAGTATTATTGCTGGGACAAACACAAATTTGACAAGATATAATCCCCCCCCCCCCCCCCCTTAAAAAAAATGGGAGTGTTTCGGCATTGCTCAGGACTGTTGGCAGCTATGCTGCTCTGGTCTTCAGAGTTTTTCAATCCTGTGCTGAAGGGCTGGTTATTAGGATGTCGTTATAATGATTGGGCTGGTATAGTAACATGCTCTGTGGGTAAGAGATATTTTGTAACACAAAAAAGGAGTTAGCAGCCCCCCCCTCCCCGCGGTTTTACACACCCATCAATGTGTTTCACCAACAGTGAGACAGTTTATGGGTAAACTCCAATATCCAGCGCAGGGAGGGGAATCTAATCAACTCCACACTACCTGGCAATGTACAGTGGCACACTGCCACTGCAGGCAAGTATCCAACAGCACGCTGCAGAGTAACCCTTTCATTCCAAACAGCCAGCATAGCCATTTAATTAGAGTGTACGCTCTGCAGACCAATCATTTTTTATTCTAGCTCTGCTGTTTTAGTCGGTGTAGACTGCTCAAGGTCGAAAGCATAGTTGCCAACATCGGCCATGTTTCCAGGGACACATATTTGTTCCACATGCTGCAGAAAGATCATGCAAAGTGCAGCCTGGCAGTATGTAGGATGGATATACACACAGACACAACCCAATTAATTAATCATGGTAGGTACTATGAGATCTCCACCCTGATTAATTAATTGGACTGTGTCTGTGTGTATATCCATCCTACATCCTGCCGGGCTGCACTCTGCATGCTCTTTCTGCAGCATGTGGAAGAAATATGTGTCCCTGGAAATATGGCCGGTGTTGGCAACTATGATCAAAAGGTCACCGAATAGTTTGTATTCTAAATTTTGTGTCAAGGTCCGCAGACAGCGTTTGCCGGCGAGATTAACCCCTTTATCTTGCTATGTCTTTTATCAAAGCAATTCAAACATCACAATCAGATGAATGTTTTTGTTCAATGCATGTTCCTTTAATTCTGGGTAGAGAATGACGGTGATATGTGTGTGACGTGTGTGGTTTTTCTCGAACATTTAAACCATATCCTTCCAAATGGGGAAGTGTCTCTCTTTGGTGGGGATTAAATCCTTTTCCGCGTTGGGCTTCCAAAGAACATAGTGGAAGACATAATAGTAGCTAAAGCCTACTGACCTGTCTGCTTAGGAAACTGCAGACTACAAGGTTTCCCAAAAAACGAGAAACCTGGATTATTTAAAAATCCACAAAAAAGATCTTACTGTAACTCCGCCTACTGTCTGCATCCAGCTATACAGCTGTACATTCAGCCATTTTTTTAGGGATACATATAACGCTGCAGAATGTATAATTTATCTACGTTCAGAGGGAAAAACATTCGCGTTATCACCTTCGCGACAAAGGACGTGCCAGGCACGTCCTGGGAGAGACTCCCTTAACGACAAAGGACGTGCCTGGTACGTCCTGCGGTGAATCAAGCGTTTTTCGCGATCAACGATCGCGAAAACCACTTTAACGGTGCTGGTCTATTGCCTCGATGTCGAGGCAATAGCCAGCACCGAAATTTCTGTTTTGGAGCACCCACGATCACCCCACGGAGCGATCGTGGGGAGCCATATTGACGGAGCATGCTGCTCCGTCAATATGGCTATGCCCTCTGCCGGTCTGAGCTTTGGAAGTGAAAGTAACTTCACTTCCGTCGCTCTGAATATGCTACTTGACTGCCCCTAGTGGTAGTTAAGTAGCATTGCAATGGAAAATATTTAAAATACATATTTAATTAATTAAAAACAGGTTATATAGATAGATTAGCCTATAGGGTTAAAATTAAATAATTTTTAGCATAAGGGATAGGGTTAAAATTAAATTAAAATTAAAAAATATTAAGGGATATAATAAGGAGTAGAGTTGGGGTTAAATTTAGTGTTAGGGTTAAATTTTGGGTTCGGGTTGGGGTCAAAAGTTCAATATAGGAAAAAAAAAAAAAAACTATTTTTGGTTCTTGCCCCATAACTCGCAAAAAAATACAGAAAAATATGGAAACATGCATATTTTTGAACTCGGGACAACATTTAGAAACTATTTAGACGGGGTCTTTTTTAATGATTTTATTTGTGTAAATTATATTTTAGGTCAAAGTTAGAAAAAGCGGGTTTTTTTTAAAAATTTTCATCATATTTTATGATTTTTTTTTGTCGTAAATTATAAGATATGATGAACATAATGGTATCTAATGAAAGCCCTTCTTATGACGATAAAAAAAAAATATAATTTTTGTGGGTACTGTATGTGAGAAAGAAAAAAATTACAGCTAAACACAAACACCCTAGAAATGTCAAAACAGCCATTGTCACCAAGGGAAAGTCAAGGTGAAAATGTCTTGTCACTAAGGGGTTAAGGTAGTTTCCTATGGCATTCCCTGCTTCATTATTTAATTGGTTCCTTCGGAGACACTCGTGGACATTCTACATTCTGCAGGGGAACAAGTAAGGAGGATCAGCAGTAGCTGCAAACCTGATATGTGTGGTAACATTAAGCAGTAATAAAATACATGCCGCCGGCCCCTTGGATGTATATCGTGTATTTCCGGAGGTTAGTGTGCTGGCTGTTGGCAGAACAAACCCCGGGAAATGCACAAGATACATTGTGCCCCTGAGTGACAGGCGTGCTCCGGACTGGCAGCACGCCTGTCACTCAGGGGCATGATACGCCCCTGTTATTTTTAGAATTATTTAATTGTAATATGCATGGAAAGGGTAAGTTATTTTCTTTAATATATTTTTGTTACAGTTTGTCATGTACAAATTGCATTTACAAAAATGGTACAGAAACATCATTTTCAAGTATATGAAACAACTTATGCGTGAAATTTGCGAATAATATCGATAAACCATCCTTATAAAAAGAAATGATCCTTAAATAAAGAGATATTAGTGTTCCTGTAATTTCTCAAAACCATTTCAAACTTTTTATGACCAGGATTTAATACAACGATTATACCACAGCAATTGAGACTTGAAACACTCAGTGGAGTAAGAAAACCCAGACACTGTAGATGGTCTACCCAATACGGTGGATAAACTGTATATTTCAACTGATATTTCAATTTGTTAACTATTGATACCATCAATCGTCAGGAGGTCAACCCAGGGGTTAGGTTGCCGGTAAACAGAGACCAAATCATAAAATACCGTAACATCCTGACCGTATTAGAGTTACGAATCCCCCCTCTGTGATCACCTACGTTAATAATATTGGGTTAATGAAAAACAATAAACTATTGTGAGAAAATGAGTGATATAGAGGGGAAGTATTCATTATAAGAGAGTAATAAAATTAAAAAAGAGGAAAAGGAATAAAAGTAGAAGAGACAGAGTGGAAGGCACAGTAAAGGAATGGCTGAAACATTAAGAGTGTGGCCCAAGATAAAAAAAAAGTTATTGTGCTCTCCGATTAGAGAGTGCCCCCTGGATGGGGCGGGGAGGGGGGGGGGGGGGGGGGAGAGAATGTTGGCTTTAAAGGGACTGTCTAGTGCTCAATATGCAACTTCCAAATATTAATGCATATTAATGTGCTTTCAAAGTACTTTAAAATGTATGTATTACATTTTACATTGCTTAAAATATAAAATACTTACAGCTAGAAGAAATTGTGAAATTACAGCAGTTTGCCAGAAACGAGGACAGCCCACACTATATGAGTAAAAGTAATTTATTTATATTTATTTTTTGCTACAAGAACCAATGTGATTAATGCCATTCAGATGAATGGAATATCCTGTCTCTCTAGTGATGTCATCAGAAAATGCGTTGCATTGTTAAGAGATCCTACTGTGTACAAGAGTAAGGGCACTTATAGTCCACACAATAGATTCAATTTGTGGATGACAGGAAGTGTAGTCCCGCAGAAGCAGGGGATGTCGACAGATCTTCAGTAGCGAACATCTTGTTCTCCACCTCGACCATTAATGAGTAAGGCATACTCTTCCTGTATTTCACCTCTGTAGCTTGTAGGTGTCTCGTCAGTGCTGACATCAATCTCCTCCGGGTTACCGTTTTGGGAGGTAAGTTATCGTAGAATTGTGAGTTCTCATATTTGACGGCCTGCATATTTCTTGCAGCCGTCAGGATAGCCAGTTTTTTCCACCACCTATTTGAGTCAATTATTGATGTATCTTGTGGAATATCCCACAGGGTCTAATGGCTTTTTCGATTCCGTAACTGTCTGTAATTGTCTGGCCTTTCAGTCCAGCGATTGGTCGCAGGTGCAGCAGGACATTGTTCAAAAAGGTGGTGGGGGCCCAACTCCCTCCGGCATCCCTCTGATTTTAATGATGAATTGTCTCGATTTGCCGTTAAGGGCCACAAGTTTCCACTGAAACCTGACCATTTCTAGGGTCATCTGAGTGACCTGCTTTGTGGTGTCTGCTCCACAGTGATTCCACTGTATAGACTTGGAGTGGCGTGCAGACATGTCAGCGTGGACACTCGCCACCTCGGCCTTCAATACAATTTTCAGGTCCATAGATTTTTTTTTGCGGTCAGCCATTGTTGCAGGAACTTGGTCCAGATTTTGGCTGGGTGTTTTGCACTTCTGTATACCCTTTTGCATTGAGGCCGAATCATCAGAAGAGTCTTCTGACTCTGACTGCAACTGTGGTGGTCCTTCATTCCATGAGACTCCTCAAAGCTTTAGAGAAGGTTTATTGATGACTTTCCCGGCTGTTTATTGCTGTTTACAAAGTCTCACAATAGAGAACATTTATAATTAAAACCAGTTTCTGACACCCCTCTAGTGAGTGCCATAAAACATGTTCAGTGCTGAGAGAAACATTTCGAAAAACTTCCCAAGAACAGTCGTAGGTTTGTTTAGGGACAAACTCGTGGGTAATGGAAAATAGAAATTAAACCTAATTAGACAAAAATAAAAAAGGAATAAAAATCTCTTTCGCAACAAATACTTTGAATAATGTCAAAATATATTTCCCGAGAACAAGTAAGTCATGTTATTTGGAGGATGCATTAAAAAGGTCTTATTTTCATAATAAATAAATTATATTTTCGATATACAGTACAACATTAGAGATGGTAAAATGTAAAAGTAGAAATAGACAATGAAAGATATATATTCATTTGATTTTGTTAATATATATATATATATATATATATATATATACATGTCATCCTCACTGTGCCATCAACAAAAATTGACCTTATCCCCATTAAGTAATGGATGGGGAACTTGTCCTGTATTGGGAAATTGTTGTGACTTTGGAGAAAGGATACGACTACAAACTATAAACATAATAAATTACTTACCAATTACTGGCCAAGGTTTCCAGGTGGTGAGGTGCCTACTGTTTGCCTCAGGTGAATAAACAAGTTGGGAAACAACTGGCTATGGCTTTGGGTTTGCTTATAATACACCCTGTTTTTTTCCCAATACAAGCCCAGGCCCTTCTGGCGGGATGGAACGGGAATCAACAAAGACCTGGCTGAGGCTTGTCCGATCAGAGAGGCTTGTCAGGGACAATTATATTGTGATAGTGTTTTGCAAGCGGATCGATTTTGTGTTTACATAAATGTCAGCTCTGACCAAAGAGATTACGAATTAAGTGAAAAATAATGAACCTTAAGAATCGCCGGGATTAAAGTACAGGAGTGAAAGTGATAAGGTGTAGTTTGTAAACATACAGCTGAATGATCTTTGTAAGCGGGAGAGGGAATCAAATGTGTAAACCCAGAGAGGACCAAGCTGGGGGCAGCAGACACTCCAGGAAGAAGGTGTCTGTGGTTAGGGAGGCCATGAGATCATGGGTTGAGACTGTTAGTAGCACTGTTATCTCTACACATGATATTTCACACAATGGTTACATTATCAGCATCAAAAAGAATTAAACCACAAGAGTGGAGTAGGTCACTGTCTCATTACATTAACATTTATTTATATAGTGCCAACCATTTACATAGAGCTAGATACAGAGCTTAGAAGGGAATTACATACTAAGTTAGACAAACTAGAACAGACTGGTACGTGAGGTAGAGAGCCCTGCTCGCAAGCTTACAATCTAGAACGAATGGGGTACATAAGAGGACAGAGGGAAGGTAGTTGTAGTAACAGTAATGTGGATGGTTGGCACTAGGTGGGTTTGGCCAAAGATTGTGCGTGTTCTAGCTGGATCAGTTGTAAGCTACTTGATAGTAACACATATTGAGGACAGAGAGAGCTAGGTGGGATTAGCTAGAGGTAGATTAACCAGTTTGCTAGTTGGGTGGGTAGTAAGCTTCATTAAAGAGATGAGTTTTGACTTTTGAGGGACTTTTTAAAGTTTGAGAAGGAAGGAGAGAGCTGGATGCTCTGCAGAAGGGAGTTCCAAAGAGAGGGGGCAGCTCGGGCAAAATTTTGGAGGCGCAAGTGGGAAGAGATGATTAGGTTGGAGGAGAGCTGTAGTCCCATTGAGAAGTGCAGAGGTCATGCAGGGAACTATCGGTTCACGAGGGAGGGAATATATGGAAGGTCAGAGGAGTGAAAGGCTTTGTAGGTTAAAGTCACAATTTTAAATTTGATCCTAGAGCAGACAGGGATCCAGTGGAGGTCATTGCAGAGGGAAGCAGCAGAATCAGACCGACGTGCGAGAAAGATGAGTCTGGCAGCTGTGTTTTGAATAAATTGCAGGGGAGAAAGACGAGCCAGAGGTAGTCCAGTCAGGAGGCTGTTAAAGTAGTCAAGGTGTGAGATCACAAGCGAGTACACTAGTTTTTTGGCGGTCTCTACGCTGAGGAATGGGCAAATGCGTGTTATGTTCCTTTGTATCTTATCAGGATCCTGATCAAGTAGATCAAGGAGAATGATCCCTACCAAAAAAAAAAAAAAAGATTCCTACCATAGAGATCAAGAAGCACAAATATCCAATCATCTATCCTCTGTTAAGAGTAAGCTTTCGAAGGATGATATTGAAGGAACCTACCCAATCAGAAGTCAAGGGGGAACTAAGGAAGGCTGCTTTTTACTTGACTGAATGGAAAGTGCATTAAAGCAGGTCACAGTGGGAGAGACAATGCATTATCTGCAGTTGGACATCATGTATCCAGTGGAGTGATTACAATGGAGTTGTGCTTTCATGCTACACACTGCAGAGAATAGGAAACCTAATGTCTCCAGCCAGATGCCTTCAACAAGATCTTAATAACAGTGCATTGCTCTAATCTCCCTGTATCTCATATGTAAATCAGAAGGCATTGTGACGGTGCTGTTGGCACAGCGGTACATGCCCAAGGCTTATGTATGTTCCCATAATGCACTGCTACCAGTGCCACTTGCGCCCAACTCATGCATGTTTCTCCTAGCAGTATGGTTAATACAATGCACACACTAATCTATCTATGGGTTTCTGTATCATAGGTAAACACAGTAAAGCTCTTAGTGCTGAAGTTCAAGATGGCTGGACAAGCTGGGACAACGCTGCAGCACAAAGGATCTGAATGCCCGTAGAAGCAAAATGTGTTTACAAGCGGATCGGGGGCAGAGAAGGAGATGTAACTCCTCACTAGGCTGTCCTGCAACAAGAGCAAGTGAAGAACTATAAGACAGAATAAGAGGCTTGGTTGCCAGGAAACATATTTATTTAAAAATAAAGGCATTTTGGGTAGTTATAAGGAGACCTGACCTTAGACGTCCCCGACGCATTTCTTCTGGCACAAGGTCGGAATCTGACGATAAGCTTGCTATGTCACAGGGTCTGCTAATAAGCTTATTATGTCCTTCTGATGATCTAGATATGTCACAGGACCTGCTGGTGATCTAGATATGTCACAGGACCTTCTGATGATCTAGATATGTCAAAGGACCTTCTGATGATCTAGATATGTCACAGGACCTTCTGATGATCTACATATGTCACAGGACCTTCTGATGATCTAGATATGTCACAGGAAGTTCTGATGATCTAGATATGTCGCAGGACCTGCTGGTGATCTAGATATGTCACAGTACCTTCTGATGATCTAGATATGTCGCAGGACCTGCTGGTGATCTAGATATGTCACAGGACCTGCTGGTGATCTAGATATGTCACAGGACCTGCTGGTGATCTAGATATGTCACAGGACCTGCTGGTGATCTAGATATGTCACAAGACCTGCTGATGATCTAGATATGTCACAGGACTTGCTGGTGATCTAGATATGTCACAGTACCTTCTGATGATCTAGATATGTCGCAGGACCTGCTGGTGATCTAGATATGTCACAGGACCTGCTGGTGATCTAGATATGTTACAGGACCTGCTGGTGATCTAGATATGTCACAAGACCTGCTGATGATCTAGATTTGTCACAGGACTGGCTGATGATCTAGATATGTCACAGGACTTGCTGATGATCTAGATATGTCACAGGATCTTCTGATGATCTAGATATGTCGCAGGACCTGCTGGTGATCTAGATATGTCACAGGACCTGCTGGTGATCTAGATATGTTACAGGACCTGCTGGTGATCTAGATATGTCACAAGACCTGCTGATGATCTAGATTTGTCACAGGACTGGCTGATGATCTAGATATGTCACAGGACTTGCTGATGATCTAGATATGTCACAGGATCTTCTAATGATCTAGATATGTCACAGGACCTGCTGATGATCTAGATATGTCACAGGACCTGCTGATGATCTAGATATGTCACAGGACTTGCTGATGATCTAGATATGTCACAGGACCTGCTGATGATCTAGATATGTCACAGGATCTTCTGATGATCTAGATATGTCACAGGACCTGCTGATGATCTTGATCAAGGTACCCACCGTGACTCTTACCCCCGGCGGGCACAGGGGGCCAGCCTTCTGCCTAGAGACTATGGACCTTGTCCATGTCAGAAGCCAAAAGCTCCTAGAATAGCTGTATTCACTGGCCCCTTACCAGACAGATATTCTGGTACCAGTTTCAATTATGTTTTCTATTGAGTTAAACTGTTTAAATGTCATTGTTCAATCTATTTTTATCTGATCCTGTAATGTATAAACACTGTATGTGTGTTACTAAATAAAGTGTGCTCATTTGGTTTAACCTAACAAGACCGGTCACGTCCTGAGAGTGATTATAGCGAGTTTGAGAGACTTTGTGCTGACCGGGACCTGAGGAGGAACCTTGTGGAACCTACAACGCGGAAGAGACATCATGGCTCTTGGCTTCCCGTTACAATGATCTTGCCTGCTGATAATCTTGCTATGTCACAGTGCCTGCTGATGATGATCTTGCTATGTCACAGTGCCTGCTGATGATCTTGCTATGTCACAGTGCCTGCTGATGATGATCTTGCTATGTCACAGTGCCTGCTGATGATGATCTTGCTATGTCACAGTGCCTGCTGATGATGATCTTGCTATGTCACAGTGCCTGCTGATGATCTTGCTATGTCACAGTGCCTGCTGATGATGATCTTGCTATGTCACAGTGCCTGCTGATGATGATCTTGCTATGTCACAGTGCCTGCTGATGAGGATCTTGCTATGTCACAGTGCCTGCTGATGAGGATCTTGCTATGTCACAGTGCCTGCTGCTGATCTTGCTATGTCACAGTGCCTGCTGATAACGATCTTGCTATGTCACAGTGCCTGCTGATGCTCTTGCTATGTCACAGTGCCTGCTGATGATGATCTTGCTATGTCACAGTGCCTGCTGATGATCTTGCTATGTCACAGTGCCTGCTGATGATGATCTTGCTATGTCACAGTGCCTGCTGCTGATCTTGCTATGTCACAGTGCCTGCTGCTGATCTTGCTATGTCACAGTGCCTGCTGATGATGATCTTGCTATGTCACAGTGCCTGCTGATGATCTTGCTATGTCACAGTGCCTGCTGATGATGATCTTGCTATGTCACAGTGCCTGCTGATGATCTTGCTATGTCACAGTGCCTGATGATGATCTTGCTATGGTAATATAATTGATACAGGTGCAGAGCTGAATGACTGTCCCACCAGCATCCTTCATGCTCCACCTGATATGATCTTATGGGCAGCGTGGCATCGTACCCTGGAATGGCACTGTTCTTCATCACGTGACTTACAGTGCCTGGCAGCCTAACACTGTTTTAAGCACTGTGGAATCGCAGGTTAGATTTAGGGTTTGTTACAGGGTGTGGGCTGGTTTTAGAGTAAGTAATACGTTTTGGGGTTAGGGAGGGTTGCTTTATCAGGAGTAGTTAGCTGTAAGTCCTGCGCTTGTGCCACAAATCTGGGCTAATTACCAGCATATTTCTGCACCTGTTTGTTAGCTGACAAGTCTCATTTCAGTGCACTTTTATTGGGAATTAATGTTATACACTGAGGCACACAGTGAGGGTGTCACTATCTGCCACTACCAGCATGTCCGGCGGGTTTGTCCATTACATTTTTTGGTATCTAATTCAATGAATCCAAGTTGTCCAAGCTGAGATAACATGTACTTTCTCACAGTAAACATGGTATAAAATAAATGAAGTTCAATAAAAGACCTTAATCCCATTGTTGTTCTGTAAATCTATGTCCAAACAGTGCTGACAGGCAGTATGATAGAGCAGGGAACGTGAGAGAGAGAGACGGATCTTATACAGTGTATCATCCAGCGGGCACAGGAAACACAGTCACACATGTCAATTATGCTTTTTAGGAATTAGTACATCCGACAGATGTAAACTTTAGCCAGATTAACCTGCAGTGCTGCTGCTTTATACAGGAATGCTTCTGACAAATACATACTCCAGGGCTTAGCTGAATTGTGGTCACCCTAATGCAACCTTCAGGACAAGAGATGCTGTGGAATACATTTCCCTTGATGCTTTGCCAGAATCATGGCTGTAAGGGCATTATGGGAGTGGCAGTCCACAACATCGGGAGTGTTGAAGGTTGCCTAGCCCTGGCCTAATGCATGGATCCCAACATCACAAAACAAATCAATATGAATCAGAGCAGGACTGTAAATAGAGCTGTACACCAAGCAGCATACAGGGCCATTGGAGAGGACTTGAAACCTCTGCAAAGGAAGCATCACCAAGAGCCAGGTGATGCTTGGAAACCATTAGGAATTTTACTGTATTCATATCTCGCGTACTCGCACGTATCTCACACGTATTCATATCTCACGTACTCGCACGTATCTCACATGTATTCATATCTCGCGTACTCGCACGTATCTCACACGTATTCATATCTCACACGTATTCATATCTCACGTACTCGCACGTATCTCACACGTATTCATATCTCACACGTATCTCACACGTATTCATATCTCACACGTATTCATTTCTCACGTACTCACACGTATTCATATCTCACACGTATCTCACACGTATTCATTTCTCACGTACTCACATGTATCTCACAAGTATTCATATCTCACACGTATCTCACACGTATTCATTTCTCACGTACTCACATGTATCTCACAAGTATTCATTTCTCACGTATCTCACACGTACTCATATCTCACGTACTCGCACGTATTCATATCTCACACGTATTCATATCTCACGTACTCACATGTATTTATATCTAACCCAATTTTTTCAGCCTGTTTACTTCCAAAGAAGCCCCCATTAGCTGAACTCTGGCTAAAACATCCATAATTCTCCGGTACCAGATGCACTCGCCAAGGATCATGGGAGATGTAGTTTTACCAGTGATAATTACAACAGGTTTTTCGGAGCCCATTAACAAAAGGCGATGTTATCCCTGTTATCCCTGCCTGGATATAAGTCTTGTCTCAGTAATGCCACAAAAAATGGCAACTGAGCTTTGTAATGTTTTCTGTGAGCACAGAATATAATCCCTGCCGCGGATACAAATGTCCCAAGTTACCCATTATTTACTGATAACAAACTGGGGAGAGGGTCCTGTGTACAGTACAATAAAGCATTTTTTAATGTACTTTACATTTTACTTACCAGTACACTCAATTGCCCACAAGGTGGCACTGTCCCCACAGACTTTTACAGATCCTCCTATCCATGAGATTACATTTTAGTTACCAATGAAAAGGGAAAAAATCAGTGTTTAGACTCACATTTATCTCTTATTTAACTTAGACCAGTATATAAATCTGAGAATAAATAACAAACACAGCATCCAGCGAGACACGCCAGAGCCTTTATTAACATCAATTATTTTTGGACTGTTTTACGTCACACATCGGCTCCTAGATCAAGGCTGGGCGATGTGCATCTCACCCGCTGCGGTGGAAGTATAACTCCCATGATGCCAGCCGGGCTTTTGGCTGGCTCAGCATTTTGGGAGATGTGGTTCTTCTTGTAGAATGTCCCCTTCTACAATATAATCTTTTTGGATCCTAAATATTTTTGTCTTTCTCCCAATGCTGATCAATCTTTGTCAGCCGCTAACTAGGTTTGCCACCTCAGCCATTTTTTACCCAGGCTGCTTTGCAGTACGCTGAAGTCATATGTGACCAAAAGGAATTCAAATAACTAATTGAAGTAGTGTATTCCACAGAACATTGATTAGTTCATTGATTTCTGGTCAAATATAACTTTCAGACACGGCAAGACAGGAAAATAAAAAATATAAATGAGGAAGGCGCTAACCCTAGCTAAACACGTGTTTAATATATGTAACATGCACTTATTTATACTTTAACTTAATTTACAGTTCGGCCGATTAACAACCATTCGGCCCATCTAGTCTGCACAATTTTCTGAATACTTTTATTAAACCCTGGCCTTGTCTTATATATAGGATAGCCTTGTGTCTATCCCACGCATGCTTAAACTCCTTCACTGTATTAACCTCTACCACTTCTGCTGGCAGGCTATTCCATACATCCACTACCCTCTCAGTAAAGATATATTTTATGGTATTGCTTTTAAATCTTTGCCCCTCTAATTTAAGACTAGGAATGGAAAATAATTTCAGCGGGGCTTCTGAAATCAGTGATACCCAGTAAGGAGGGTTTAGAGACATGGGCAGGATTGTTGCTATGGCAACAGCAATAAGACTATTTGTATTTGCAGTTTTTAGGAGACAGGAACAAACGGATGAGACAGTTCTGCTGAAAGGTTAAAGGCAGAGAATGAGTGAGTTCTCCATAATCACCCAGGATACTGTGCTATACATTAAAGTGCATTAGTCTTTGGTCGTAGCCTTCAGTGAATTTGAATGTATGTTAAATACCCCTGTATGTGGAAAGGGAGATGTGCAGCAGTATAATAGCTGAACCCTCTCTCTCTCTCTTAATGAACCAGAGACATTAGGTTTTTGTTGTAATGTCAGAGCATGTGCTTCTCACAGTGCGGTTCCAATGTGATAAGTGAGCACAGGAAGATTAAGTGTGGATGTAGCGAGCGGCATTCATAAAGCCTGATTTTCACGGAGCGTCTGAAATTGAGCCGGCTTGAAATGGGATTAATGTTAATTCTGCCCCGATCTGCACAGACGGACGATTCCAGCAGGTCGGAGCCACAAGACTGGTCAGGGAGTCATTCAACCAACAGCAGCCCTTAGATATGTGGATAACCTCTATAGATCTATTGCCCTATAACTCCTCCTATTACGCCATATAACCTCTCCCCCTCCTTATAACTCCTCCTATAACTCCATATAACCCTCCCTATAACTCCTCCTATTACTCCATATAACTTCTCTCAATAACTCCTCCTATTACTCTATATAACATCTCCCTATAACTCCTCTTATTACTCCATATAACCTCTCCCTATAACTCCTCCTATTACTCCATATAACCCCTCCATATAACCCCTCCCTATAACTCCTCCTATTACTCCATATAACCCCTCCCTATAAATCCTCCTATTACTCCATATAACCCCTCCCTATAACTCCTCCCATTACTCCATATAACCCTCCCTATAACTCCTCCTATTACTCCATATAACCCCTCCCTATAACTCCATATAACTCCTCCTATTACTCCATATACCCCCTCCCTATAACTCCTCCTATTACTCCATATAACCCCTCCCTATAACTCCTCCTATTACTCCATATAACCCCTCCCTATAACTCCTCCTGTTACTCCATATAACCCCTCCCTATAAATCCTCCTATTACTCCATATAACCTCTCCGAATAACTCCTCCTATTACTCCATATAACCTCTCCCTATAACTCCTCCTATTACTCCATATAACCTCTCCCTATAACTCCTCCTATTACTCCATATAACCCCTCCCTATAACTCCTCCTATTACTCCATATAACCCCTCCCTATAACTCCTCCTATTACTCCATATAACCCCTCCCTATAACTCCTCCTATTACTCCATATAACCCCCTCCCTATAACTCCTCTTATTACTCCATATAACCTCTCCCTATAACTCCTCTTATTACTCCATATAACCCCTCCCTATAACTCCTCCCATTACTCCATATAACCCTCCCTATAACTTCTCCTATTACTCCATATACCCCCTCCCTATAACTCCTCCTATTACTCCATATAACCTCTCCCTATAACTCCTCCTATTACTCCATATAACACCTCCCTATAACTCCTCCTATTACTCCATATAACCTCTCCCTATAACTCCTCCTATTACTCCATATAACACCTCCCTATAACTCCTCCTATTACTCCATATAACCCCTCCCTATAACTCCTCCCATTACTCCATATAACCCCTCCCTATAACTCCTCCCATTACTCCATATAACCCCTCCCTATATATTTTTATATCCTGATAAAGTAATTGGTTCCCACTAGACATATGAATTGTACATACTTCAGGGAAGCATTTCAAACATATGTGTTTAGGAAAATAACATATGACCTGAAAACCCTATATTAATAACATTTTTTTTGCTATTTAATTGTGTGTATAGTTTGTCTGTTCTTAATCCCCCTGAACTCCATCTAATCCCCATTACCGAGACAATCCACAGCACTGAAAGAACTGTAAGTATAAGCAGTGCCCTCATAATGTCTGACACGGCACGGTGTGAGTGGTCTAGTGGTCAGCACAAAAGACAATTGGAGGAGGTGAGAGTGTATTGGATTTGGCAGGTTAAGTGTTTTTCAAGTCAGGTTGATGGATTGTTAAGGGGTCTGATATGTCCTTGAGAAGATAGATATACACACAAAAAAACAAAATTAGAGAGGGAATAAAATGCATAGGACACAGAGCTGCGAAACGAGCTGTACTGTGGAATCTAACATTTTAGATTTGGGAAGAAACAGGTTTTCAGTACCAGATAATGAAAAGAAACAAGCATTAAAGTAAGGAGCTGTAACATTTATATTAAAGGTTTACTTGCATTGCAGACATTATCTGGTGTGTACAATAACATTGCATCCATTTACTGTGCCAGATCACGTGCACATGGTAACATGGAATCCACTGTATGTTGAAGATTACAGCAGATTAACATTTTAACGAGTACCTCGTTATAAGATCCTGAGACTCGGTGGCATGCTCCCTCACCCCCTTACATAGAGGATTGCCCAGGAGGAAGATCTGAAGCGCTAAGGAGGAGGTGTCCGAGCAGATCCTTCTCAGGACTGGGCCACGTGACCCACACCAAGTACTTCAGTGTTTGAATCCCCCCTCAAGCCTCGCCACGTCTCATAAAGTGGTGGGAGAGCTGCAGCAATGCATGGTCCCAGCAGGGTTGGCCCAGTTGCAGCTGAAATCCCAGTGACCATGGTAATTACGCCACTGGCTACACACCCATCATCCCACTGCGCGGCACGTCTGGCCAGCCAAAGACTAAGCCCTCACAGCTGCCGACTTCGGTTCAGTGGTGTTATAAGGCTGAGGATGCCGGATTAAGATGAATGAGCTCTGGGCAGACGGCCACCTCAGGTCAAGCCATCAGATTCCTGAATCCGTGATCAGACTCCGAGATGGGATCAACTGTTCAGAGGAGTTGTTTATACACAGTCCAGGTTTGAGGATTGAAAGCTTAACAGTGTAAAATGGGGGTGTCAAATGGCACTAATGAAAGTATTACTTGGATTGTGTGTGTGTGTGTGTGTGTGTATACATCCTACATACTGCCGGGCTGCACTTTACATGAATTGGATTGTGTCTGTGTGTATATACATCCTACATACTGCCGGGCTGCACTTTACATGAATTGGATTGTGTGTCTGTGTATATACATCCTACATACTGCCGGGCTGCACTTTACATGAATTGGATTGTGTCTGTGTGTATATAAATCCTACATACTGCAGGCTGCACTTTACATGAATTGGATTGTGTGTGTGTGTGTGTGTGTATATACATCCTACATACTGCCGGGCTGCACTTTACATGAATTGGATTGTGTCTGTGTGTGTATATACATCCTACATACTACCGGGCTGCACTTTACATGAATTGGATTGTGTGTGTCTGTGTATATCCATCCTACATACTGCCAGGCTGCACTTTACATGAATTGGATTGTGTCTGTGTATATACATCCTACATACTGCCGGCCGAGCTGCACTTTACATGAATTGGATTGTGTGTGTGTGTATATACATCCTACATACTGCCGGCCGAGCTGCACTTTACATGAATTGGATTGTGTCTGTGTATATACATCCTACATACTGCCGGGCTGGGGAACTATGGATTTGATTGACTTTCCAAGTCTGATAGACACCGGAGCCATGTTTTCAAGCTCTCCTGTCAGTGACAGTACAGGTGCTGGCGGAGGTCAAGCAGTGAGCATCGTCAATCAGGTAGAACCTTTCCATATGATGAATACTCTTCATTATCAGGTCTCAGGACCTGATAGTAGGAAATGTTACCTTTATCCAGTGAATCCTATTCTGTCTTTACTGCTCTGTAACTCGAGGGTGTTTGGATGTGGGCGTGAGATTGTATTATTTCTCACTAATTCTACTCAATTGTTTTGTTGTTTCCAGGATCCCTGTCTAAATGACTCAGCCTGTCCTAGATGCCTGTCCCGTTCCTCGGTTTTCACATTATACTCAGCCTGTGGTTATTCTGGCTGCCTTCTTACTGTGTGCAAACAATAGAAATATCCTTCATATTCTATGTGTTATACCCTCAGAGGGGTAGGAGGAGGTGCTACCCTCTCTTCATTGTTTTAATTGCTTCTGCTCTAGCACAGTGACCCAACATTTTTTGGAAATTTGTGGCTGACTGAGCATCAGGGAATAGAAAGTTCCCCAAACATCTGTAGTGCCCAGGCTGGCCATCACAGCTCTTAAAGGACAAACAAGACAAACAAATACGTCTTAAAGGACAAACAATTGGCTTTGATTTTATTGAAAGATTGCAGATGGTTTATATAAATTTAGTATAATGAAAGACCCTGCTGATCTCTCTTTGCCCCCAATATAGGTCTATGAAGGGGGCTGACATTTTGTTCTCAATCTTGGGTCAGATTTGAATTCACGTTTAGGTTAGATGAAGGAAGATCTGACCCCAAGATTATAATCAACATGTCCGCCCCCTGATAGAGATACACATCGTAATGTCACCTTAAAACTGCAATTGTTATAAAACAGCTATGATGTATGTATTTTAATTTCATACCCACCCAAAAGGGGCTAGTCACTGGTTTGCCCTCCCTCCAAACCTAAGATGTCATCCCAGGGCCTGGTTTGCCCTCCCTCCAAACCTAAGATGTCATCCCAGGGCCAGGGCCTCCCGGAACTTTCGTGCCCTTGGGAACTAAGCTTCCAGTGCAGGGTAGACATGTAGATCGCTTGGGGACCGACATCCATCCAAAACCTCAGGTAAATTGCCATACGTAGGGATGTCCTGTAAACTGCCTAGAGAGCACCCTAAGCGGCTAGCACAATAAAAGGTAAAGCCCGACCGCTAGGACTCTCTGTTATCTTTGTTATGTCGGAGCTAATGGGATTGGTCTCTCAAAAAGTAGGCGGCCTGTTCATTGGTCGCTTACTAACGAGCCGCCACCGTAAGTGCCTTCACTATTGGTCCTGGGTTTAAAGGTCCCTGAGTTAAAAGGTTTAAAGGGACTTTAGCCCACCCACAGGCTCCTATTGGTCGCTTGGTTCACCAGTCCCATTCCTATTGGTCGCCAGCCTACTGGCGCCAGGTTTTAATTGTATTAAGTCTTTGACTTTGGGGGTCCCAGGACTGTAACATACAGAGGTACTCAGACGGGGTACCAAGGAGTCCGTCACAGATGGGATAACGTTTTATCTTCCCCCAGAAAAAATTCATAGGATGCAGACCGGCACGGTAATTTTCTATTTATGACCTCACATTGTGGTACTATATGCAAATGAGGTAATTTGCATATGGTGGCAAATGTATAAGCAGCTGAACCAGGAGAAATATCTTCCAATTCATCAGTCACATGGGAATCTGTCAATAGCCACTGCGGGCTGTATATAGATAGTACATCCCATTCTGTACGAAGCCCAGACAGACAGATATATAGACAGACAGATGGTGTGTACATGCTAGTCATGTGACTCTGTTGCTATGCTATCTGCTGCATTCGCTGTGATCTATATATATATTTGTAGAAATATAGAATATCACCCAGAGCTCACCCCCAGGACACTTATATACCAGGCAGCTGTATACAGATGAGTAATCTGGCATATAACACTGTAATCAAAGTGAGCGGCACTGCCATTACTGAGACAGGGGGAGAGCGCGCGGCATGCTCTCATAGTGGGGGGATTTAACCCCTCGTTCACTGACTGTATATACTCCCTGCCATTACTGAGACAGGGGGAGAGCGCGCGGCATGCTCTCATAGTGGGGGGATTTAACCCCTCGTTCACTGACTGTATATACACCCTGCCATTACTGAGACAGGGGGAGAGCGCGCGGCATGCTCTCATAGTGGGGGGATTTAACCCCTCGTTCACTGACTGTATATACACCCTGCCATTACTGAGACAGGGGGAGAGCGCGCGGCATGCTCTCATAGTGGGGGGATTTAACCCCTCGTTCACTGACTGTATATACACCCTGCCATTAATGAAGCAGGGGGAGCGTGCGGCATGCTCTCATAGTGGGGGGATTTAACCCCTCGTGCACTGACTGTATATACACCCTGCCATTAAGAGATAGGGGGAGCGTGCGGCATGCTCTCATAGTGGGGGGTTTTAACCCCTCGTGCACTGACTGTATATACACCCTGCCATTAAGAGATAGGGGGAGCGTGCGGCATGCTCTCATAGTGGGGGGATTTAACCCCTCGTGCACTGACTGTATATACACCCTGCCATTAAGAGATAGGGGGAGCGTGCGGCATGCTCTCATAGTGGGGGGATTTAACCCCTCGAGCACTGACTGTATATACACCCTGCCATTAAGAGATAGGGGGAGCGTGCGGCATGCTCTCATAGGGGGTTAACACTTCATTCTCTACATGAATCAGGTTGGATATAACCCTTTGCTCCTCAGGGCTGTGCGCGTATGCTGCTATCACTGAGCCAAGTGAAGGCAGAGCAGCACTCACACCTCAACCATGCGTCTCCATCTGATACCCTGTAATTACTGTGGTGAGGGGGGTGTAACTGGAGGATTTAACCCATTTCTCCGGATATACAGCCTGTCATTATGCAGCCATAAGATTACATTCTCTCTACACAATCTAAACACACAGCAGAATGAATAGGACGCGGGACTGAATCATCCAAGTCAGGATAATGACATTGAGGATAATGACATAGGTCAGGCAATGGGGGTTTGGCTGGCAAAGTGCTAGTGGGGTATAGGGATCTTTCTCTGGCTAAATCCTCAGCCCCTCTACCCCAATTTCAATGCTGCAAAACCTGTTTTTTCTTTTAGTCATAGTAAAAGAGGATTTTGTTTCACCCCTTCGTGCCGGTTGGTGCTTTGGTCCTAAACGACCAAAGCACCAAACCAGCAAGGACCCGATCGGGGTCTCTATAGACCCTGTCAGTTCATGCCAACATCCCGCGATACTGAGATGTCAGTAATGTAGCGTAATGTTTGGCCGATCACTACATTACTTATGTCAGACTGAGGTCACACAAAGTGGCCTCATCTGACACTGGGGATCCCGCTGCAAATCCCCCAGCACTAAAAAGTAGGACGGCAAAGAAAGTCCTACAAGCAGGAAGGGGTTATACTTTATACAGGGAATACTTGTGAACTCATGGACTGGGTAACATGTGTTTCATGTGTTCTGGTTTTACTGATAGACATTATATCAGAGGATGGATCTGATTTCATGCACAGTTTGTTACCTCCAGGCAGTAATGCTGTTTACACATTATTATATACACTACTGTTCAAAAGTTTGGAATCTCTTAGAAATGTACTAGTTTTTTAAATAAAGGCAAATTTTGTCCATTAAGATAACATCAAATGGGTCCGAAATCCGGTGCAGCTGATTTTTAATGGAGTATCTGTATAGATGACAGAGACCCATGGCATCAGCTGCCATCATTCCTGCGCCCAATGGCACGTTGTGTTGGCTAATACAAGTTATTTTAAATGTCTAGTGGGGGCAGCTGGTGGATGTCTGCGCGATGCATGAAGACATTCTCCGCTGCTGCCCGGCACTTCTACTGTAGATTCTATGACTGAACGTTGGGAGGTCACGTGACCCCGCCATTCTGTCATAGATGCGGAAGTGCAGGGCAGCATCAGAAGATGTCAGCGCACATCTCGCGTGCAGCATCAAGGGATGTTAGCGCGCATCTCGCGGCAGCATCAGAGGATGTCAGCGCGCATCTCGCGGGCAGCATCAGAATATGTCAGCGCGCATCTCGCGGGCAGCATCAGAGGATGTCAGCGCGCATCTCGCGCGCAGCATCAAAGGATGTCAGAGCCCATCTCGCGGGCAGCATCAGAGGATGTCAGCGCGCATCTCGCGGGCAGCATCAGAGGATGTCAGCGCGCATCTCGCGCGCAGCATCAAAGGATGTCAGAGCCCATCTCACGGGCAGCATCAGAGGATGTCAGAGCCCATCTCGCGGGCAGCATCAGAGGATGTCAGCGCGCAGCTCGCGGGCAGCATCAGAGGATGTCAGCGCGCAGCTCGCGGGCAGCATCAGAAGATGTCTGCGCACATCTCGCAGACATACTCAGGCTGTATGAGAGGAGAATCCAGGGAGTCTGGAAGAGCACTGCAAGTCTGGGGGTATACATGTCGTGGCTGTGTGGAGGGGATTCAGGTTCCATACTGAAGACAAACAACCTTGTCTAATATTCAAGCAAATATGGTATTTGTAGAGATAGGCAGGACTGTTGCTATGGCTACAGCAATAAATCTATTACACTTTATATGTAGTTTTAAGAAGACTGAAAGTGAGGGGGGGGGGGGGGGGGGAACTTTCCAAGACGCAGTACTTGTAAAAGGTCACACTGCTGACCTATACCGGGAATAGTTCCTACAATACAAAACAAAGGACAGATCTTTGTGTTGGTGTCTCGAGGCTGGAAATGAAGATATAAAAGATATTTTAGACGTGGGTAACGCTAGCAAGCTGTGTCACGTCACAGCAATCTGCAGAGCAGGCAGAAGTGACAGTCCACTTTAGTATGACTGCCGACATGAAGTCTCCATCTGTCACCTTGGACTAAACCCCCAACAACCAAATCCCAGGACAGGAAGGAAGAGGCGAAAAAAACAACACCGGATGAAAAGTTCAAGGACAGAATGAAGGACATATGTTCATAGGGCCAATTATAGAGGTGATGGCTAACCTCTGGCACTGCGGCATCATGGGTAACATAGTCCGCAGCAGCCTGAGTGCCGGAGGTCAGTCTTCATGGCTCTGTCATGTTAAAGGTTCAGATCCACTGAGACAGCAGAGGGGCACCCAATATTCCCCCCTTGCAGCTGGCTCTCGCCCCTCAATGTATTGCTATCAGAGTATGACAAGTGCAAGCTCTTTGGATCACTGCTCCCTGCTTCCCTGTATTGTACAGCTGCCTCTCTGAATGTTACAGGAGAAGTTCTGCACTTCAGCTTTTTCCTTTCTAATGATTACTCACGTTTGTCTTTTGCACACTGATCCCTTAGTAATCTCTGCCGGCCAGGATTACAATGACTCCTCATATTCCTGTGCTGGATTTCTGACTGTCAGTATGTTAGAGTGCCAGCTTTGCAGGGTAAGATTCCCCATTCCAATAATTCTACATGATCTTGTATTATTAATCTTCCTGTCATATGTTAGAGTGCAAACTCTTCAGGTTAGTATTCACCATTCCAATAATTCTAGATGATACTGTGTATTATATCTGCCTCTCTGTATTTTAGAGTGCCAGCTCTGTAGGCTAAGATTCCCCATTCCAATAAATCGGCATTTTCCTGTATTTTATTATCTGCCTGTCAGAACGTAAAAGTGTAAGCTCTGAAGGGAAGGATTCCTCGATCCAATGATTCTACACATTCTTGTACTGGAGAATTGCCTGTCAGCATACTACAGTGCAAGCTCTGTCTGTCAGCATGCTTGAGTTCAAGCTCTGCCCGTCAGTATGCTAGAGTTCAAGCTCTGCCTGTCAGTATGCTAGAGTTCAAGCTCTGTCTGTCAGCATGCTCGAGTGCAAGCTCTGCCTGTTAGTATGCTAGAGTGCAAGCTCTGCCTGTCAGTATGCTAGAGTTCAAGCTCTGTCTGTCAGCATGCTCGAGTGCAAGCTCTGCCTGTTAGTATGCTAGAGTTCAAGCTCTGTTTGTCAGCATGCTCGAGTGCAAGCTCTGCCTGTCAGTATGCTAGAGTTCAAGCTCTGTCTGTCAGCATGCTAGAGTTCAAGCTCTGTCTGTCAGCATGCTAGAGTTCAAGCTCTGTCTGTCAGCATGCTAGAGTTCAAGCTCTGTCTGTCAGCATGCTAGAGTGCAAATCACTGCTTACAGAATGATTAAAAAATAAATGTATCTAGTCATCTAAATATATACATGTTTGTGTGTGTGTGTGTGCGTGTGTTTTCTCAGGAATTTAGAAGGGAGGGGGGATATCAGATAAGAAGATTTAAAAGACTGGCCAAGGGGGTAACAAAGACAGGAGAGTAACAGGGATTAGAAAAGGGGAAGGTATAAGAAATGCCATAAAGGGTGAGCAGGTGAATAGACTGAGAGGGAGAGGAGATGCATAGAACCAGTGAGGGAGCAGAGGTATATGTTAGCAGCACTTTATACAGAAGAGATAATCACAGACTAGAGAAGGGAGTGGGGGGTAGAGGGATTGAGGGGGACTAAGAGATAGTGAGGGAGAGAGCCTGGAAGAGATAGAAAGGGAGAGTCAGAGATGGAGGAGAGAGGGAGTTAGAGTGAAGAAGCGAGAGAGTGGAGGAAAGATAAAAAGAGATCCCGGGTGGGATAAGCAGCGATCCCCAGCTGAGGGGCTGAGTCACAAGGATTAATTTTAGAATGTCAAGTATAAAATTCATCTGCTGCCCCCTCCTTTACATTCTGCTGCCCCCTCCTGAAAAGACACCCTTTGCTGATAACAAACCCTGCCATATATTCATGTTATGCTCTCTCCTTACACTCCATCACTCCACAGAGCCCTCTCTCCTCAAACCAACAGACAGGGTTAATTGGTCACCACTGCTCGCAATAAAGTGTTCTTTTGGCAGTGATCTGGTTACTGGGGTCAAAGTACAATAACGGCAGGGACTGGATTAATGGGACATGCCTCAATGAACCAAAGTGTATTAATGGCACATGAGTTATTGGGTCAGTGCTTCCCAGGATCAAAGTATGTCAATGGTCGGTAAATAGTTAATAAATCAGTCCTTCCTTAGACCAAAGGGTACTAATGGCAGTGGCAGGGTTAATGGGTCGGTCCTTTCTAGGACCAAGCTGTACTAATGGCAGTTGCATGGTTAATGGGTCAGTCCTTTCTAGGACTGATGTGTAATAATGGCAGTGGCAGGGTTAATGGGTCAGTCCTTTCTAGGACCGAAGTGTAATAATGACAGTGTTAGTGTTAATGGGTCAGTCCTTTCTAGGACCGATGTGTAATAATGGCAGTGTTAGTGTTAATGGTAGTGGCAGGGTTAATGGGTCAGTCCTTTCTAGGACTGATGTGTAATAATGGTAGTGGCAGGGTTAATGGGTCAGTCCTTTCTAGGACCGATGTATAATAATGGTAGTGGCAGGGTTAATGGGTCAGTTCTTTCTAGGACTGATGTGTAATAATGGTAGTGGCAGGGTTAATGGGTCAGTTCTTTCTAGGACTGATGTGTAATAATGGTAGTGGCAGGGTTAATGGGTCAGTCCTTTCTAGGACCAATGTGTAATAATGGCAGTGGCAGGGTTAATGGGTCAGTCCTTTCTAGGACCGATGTGTAATAATGGTAGTGGCAGGGTTAATGGGTCAGTTCTTTCTAGGACTGATGTGTAATAATGGTAGTGGCAGGGTTAATGGGTCAGTTCTTTCTAGGACCGATGTGTAATAATGATAGTGGCAGGGATAATGGGTCAGTTCTTTCTAGGACCGATGTGTAATAATGATAGTGGCAGGGATAATGGGTCAGTTCTTTCTTGGACCGATGTGTAATAATGGTAGTGGCAGGGTAAATGGGTCAGTTCTTTCTAGGACCGATGTGTAATAATGGTAGTGGCAGGGATAATGGGTCAGTTCTTTCTAGGACTGATGTGTAATAATGGTAGTGGCAGGGTTAATGGGTCAGTTCTTTCTAGGACCAATGTGTAATAATGGCAGTGGCAGGGTTAATGGGTCAGTTCTTTCTAGGACCGATGTGTAATAATGGTAGTGGCAGGGATAATGGGTCAGTTCTTTCTTGGACCGATGTGTAATAATGGTAGTGGCAGGGTTAATGGGTCAGTTCTTTCTAGCACCAACCTGTATTAATACAAGTCACTAGGAGATCCAGAGAGGTAGGACACTTGCTGCACTTTTAAAGGGACGATCACCAGTAGATCCAACCTGCAGCAGTGACACCATTTAAAACCACAGTTTAAATTAAACAGCGCTTGGAAGAGAAGTTCTTTCGCTGAAAATATCTAATTACCAAACATAATCTGCAACCGCTCACATCATTTAACCCTCAGTTTAACTCCTTCAGCCCCTGGGAGTTGGCTGGCGGTGCTGTTATTCAATCTACCCCGGCTCTCCTTGTGACATGAAATACCAGGCAAGGTCATCACAATGTCAATCAGACAAGATCTACCCCCCCCCCCCCCCCCACGCATTGCTTATCTTAATGAAGACAAACTGAGTCTCTGCCTCTTCACCCCAAGATGAAGGCCTCAGTGCTAGTCTTAATTATTTCCTCTAATCGGATTGTGCAACCTGCACACCTATCACTGCAAATCCTCCGGAGGGATTTCAGGCAAGGCAGACTTTAAATAACATTATTAAAACCTAAACATTTCCCCTTGCGCTGGAGGAGGGGGCCACAGCATGAATCTTAGAAAGACCACAAATTGCACTAAAAATAACACGATATCTTGACGTCACCGCGGTGCCAAGAGATCTATAAATAGACAGGTAGGAGCAGAGGAAAGGAGATGCTAAAATCTGCTCCTTTCCTCCAAATTCCGAGATTTAAAGAAATTGCTAAATACAGTAACTGTGGTGTATAAAGAGCTCGTATCCGCCTGGTCCCCAGAGTGGCCAGGATGGATCACCATTAAATTACGCACGTTTCTCATTATTTGACCTGTTTGTCAAGTATCAAGGACATCATTCCCATCATCTTAAGACCATCCTTCCTGCAAGAACCTTGTGAAGTTGTGTAATATTGAATCCAGATTGTAACAAGCTCCACCACCTGAATTCACTCAGTGGTGGGATGCGTTGGATTAGGACCATCCAGTCTGCTGTATTATAGAGTGGTATATTGTCCTGGAGAGTAGAGGGGGTGTCAGGAGGTGGGTATCATGTAAGAGTCCCCAAGCATTAAAGAAATAACTTCTGATCAGTCATAAAATCAACTACTGATCAATAAGGTTTCTGAACGATGAACCTTTGGAGAACCTATCAGAACCCATTCCTATTTTTGGTTCTGCATGATAGGCAGTGGGGGAGCAGACCGTTATATCCACCCCCGCTATTGGCTGTGTAGAGTGTGACTGGTGCATGCACACACCCGTGAGGAATTAAACATGTAAACCAATTAAAAAAAACATTTTGGGCTACAAGGCTAATAAGGGGAATGGAAGGTTTTAGTTATGAAGAAAGGCTGGAAAATTTACATTTGTACACGCTAGAGAAACGGCATCTTAGACGCCAAATAATAAATGTCACAGAAGCCTCTGTGCCCTAGGCTTCTGGAGAGGGCTAATGGCCAGCCTTACACCAAAAGACTATGGGCCCTGTCTGTGTATATGATAGGTGTGGGGGTACACACTTTGGGGGCACCAGCAGAACCCTGTCTTCAGTACAGATGGATTTTAACACACTCGTCATTATGTCACATTCCCCATTGTCTTTAAGTAAGTCATTCAGTCGCCTTTAATTAGGAAGATATTTTAATTGAGTGCACTCTGTATGTATCTGAACTTGACACTTTTGTATCCTGAAAGGTGTGAGGCAGGATTTCCCCACTGTATATCCTACTGTTAAACTGATTATGTTGTGTTCATTATGTGTCTGTATTTAAAGGTGTGATGTTTAATTATGTTATTTCCTACTGTATTTAATTAACTGTTTTAAATTATTCTCTCTATTGTTTGAGGCTTACCATGTTATAATTAGTTTCCCCTGTGCCTCCCCCGTAGTTGGTGTCATATTTGTCTGTTTAAATATCTGTGCTGTTTTCACAAATACATGTTCATTCCTGTTCTACTCCTATACTGGGGCTGTCTGGTACTTGGAGTAAATGGCTGAGGGTCCTATCTGGTGAATTGGAGTAGTTACCTAAAACACTGGTTCTGTCTGGTGGCTTGAGGTGGCCATTGAAGCCGGGGTACCAGGGGCTTCCGTCACAATAATGTTGTATAAATATGTACAGGAACCATACAAAGGACTATCTAATGACCTGTTCATTAACAGAACAGTACAATAAATGTATAGGTTAAGCATGTTGCTCTTAGAATCATCTACGCCTGCAATGAAGGGTCATATCCTTATTACACTGAATGAAAACAAACCATAAATACATATGGCACTAATACTCCATAGAAACAAAATAAGTAAACAGACAATGGCCTCACTGTCACCGCAAAATGCACAACAGAGATACATAAGAAATGTTATAGATAGGATAAACCCAGAAAGCCAAAATATAATATTGCCAAACTACAGGTGTGTACAGAAGAAAACTGTCTTCCTGTGTGTGATTATAAGACATAGCCATCTCACAGGGAGCAATATTGATGGAATGTATAGATAATGTATAGAGATGGTACTGTATAGAGTATACAGTACCAGGCTGTAATGGATTCACAGGGCAACTATTAGTTTATTTACTTTGCTATTATTTTGTCAACTGTATATATTTAACCAAGACAAATGATGCGGGTAACAAGTGTCTTTGATAGCTTTACATAGAATGCTATGGATGTACGATTACTTGGTTTCACACAACTACTATGCTGGCTCCTGGAGTTGGCCATCCTGGCTTCTAAGGTCTACACACATTGGTTGAGTCCTGTATTCATCACATACAGAGTCCTGTCTCGCTGCAATCGGTTAAAATGCTGGATTGCTGACAAAGAGTAGATACAATCTCAGCAGACCTTACCACTCAACTCATTCTTTCATATACTCTTTAAGAGCATTTTTCAAGAGAATATTCCCAACTCAGCTACTTTGGCCTTAGGTTTGAAATTCCCTTCTTAATTCCCCACACTTGTCCCCTTTCATGATTCAAGGCCCTGGTTCTCATTCAGTATACAGCTCACTCAATATTCACAAGTTTGTAGACTTAGGGGGTCACGGATCAACTCACAAGCAGCAAACTGGGCTGTAGAACAGGACATCCTGGTCATACTCTTGTCCAGCTAGAAGAGGAATGTTTCGTTTATCCACCGGTCCAGACAGAGGGTTCCTGTGCAGTTGACTTAATCGAGAGAGACATATGTTGACGGTAACGGATGTTATCTACAGATTCTGTAACAATCACCTCCTCCCCTGGACTGGTCCCTTTTCTTTGTGCCTATATAAATGACGCCTTAAGCAAAAAAAAAAACTCAAACACTGGGAACAATCACAGAAATTATGTGGTATTTCTTTAGAATGGTCCCGACTCCAACAATCCTTTCTGGAGAACACAGGAGAGGAACATTCTAACATGAGAACATTTAACTCCTGGGGAAACTCAATCGGTGCCTCTGACAATGACCTCAAGACAACGTCATAGAACCATCTGATGTAATATTAAACATAAATTGTCCGCTGATGAGAGTCCTTTGTGAGTTGTATGATAGACGTTGTGGTACACGCTATCAGGTGTCCATTCCTTTTACGTAGTTTCAATTTTGGCATGGTGTTATCACTAGTTTAGGAGAGATTCCGACATCCCCAGGCACTCTCCTTGTAAATACAACCAAAGGGTGAGAGTGTCAGAGCTTCTTCTGCTCTAGTATATGTATCGGTCTAAACTGAATGCAGAGGCTTTCACATAAGTTAGATGCAGTAAAGGGAAGCGTAATAAAAAAAAGAATTGCATGGGTTCAAAACAATGTGGGATCTTCACCACGCAGACAGCACCCTTATGATGTAAACTCCACAAATGTTTTAGTTAAAAAAAGGTGTATTAACACTGATGGAGTCCCTTTCATTGGGTGAGGTATAGAAGGTCTGCACCCATCTCATATATCCATTTAGGCTGAAGGTACAGGTACCCGCCTCACTCAGGTGAGCTTACCACTGTGCCTTTAGTATTTTGATCAACGTTCCACACCAAATGCTTCATAATTATTTAGATATATACGTTTACGGAGTATTTTCTTTATAAGACACATATCGAGGATGTGTCATGATACCAGCTTTATCCAGGTGCCAGCTAAAACAAACAGTTCTTAAACAGCCAACTCGTTGCCCATAGAAGTCGGAATAGAGAGGCCAGTGAGTGTAGATGGATGGATTGAAGATGCAGTTGGTCACAATGATCCAGTTGTGATGTCATATCCTGCCACCTGCAGTCAAGCCAATAGAATAGACCACAGATGCTACAGATCCGCCCCCACTGCCCACCCAGACTACCATCTACTGCACCTCCAGCATCACTCCCCAAGACGATTAAGGCTAGGAAGTGCCAAGCGAAGGAAACAAGCAGGTATAAGTCCATACAAGGACATCGGCACGGTCAAGGAAGGTCCATTATTAGGTCGTCCATCACTAAATACAGTAAATGTCATGAAAAATGTTGGTTTCTTCCCCTAGAAACAATGCATAGAGTGTGCCCAAACATATCCAGGCCATCAAAATGTAATGTCCAGCTCTCCTGCCTTCCTCTTGTAATTACAGATGTGTGTTTAATATTTGAAGATCATGTCCGAAGATATGCTTTGCATATATGTTCAGTCAGCTTTTTTCCCGAGTTTGGGGGTCACTTGGGATGGGGGGGGGGGGGGGGATAAGGAGAGGGCTGTCACAGAGGTTTTACTTAGAATTGCAATCTCACCTTATCTTTTGTTACAGACAATTCACTTGAAGCTGTTTCAATTCAGTCTCTACAGAAGAACCAGGTGATTAGACCTGGCCAGAGTGTGGAACAATAAGAACACACTTGAAGTCAAAGTCGATTTGTATCATTGAATTTTGAACAAAAAAGGAACAAAGAACCGATTCAGAGTTACAGACACAATGCATGATGTATGAAGCGAACAAACACAACATTGTAATACACTGAACCTGAAAAAAAAAATGATAGTCTTCTTACTTGATTTGTTCATTTTAGCATTCTAGAACGGCAAGTCTGTGCAGTTGGGGGGGGTGGATGGCTGCCAGGGTAGTGCAGACATATTTCTGTACCAACGTTGCATAAAAAGTCTTAATATTGAGGGAAGCATAGCTCAGGACTGTGGGTAAAAAGCTATATATATAAACAATGTAAAAAGAAAATAACCTATCAGTGCTTCAGGGTTTGTAAAATACCTCTCCACAGTCGCAATTGGACAGCTGGACTCCCATAGGCAAAGGATGTGAGTTTAGACCAGATTGGATCTTGCAGCTATGCTGGATTTTGATGGTGTTCTGCTTTCTCTATAAGTATGGATTCTATAGTGTCACAAACAAGAACCAATCCCATCCCAGGAGTATCCTAAGTTGTGCTACTAAGACCCTAAGAGTTATCGCCGACCTCCTGCACTGCATGACCAGGGATAGACAAAGTGTCCGTCCGAGCAGTGTCCGTGAAGGTCCATAAAACCTCATTAAAACATGTGTGCCTACCTGTGTGTGCAAGCCAAACGGTGACCCAGTGAATTGATTGGTCAGTTGTATTCTTCTATTAACCCCAGCTAAATCCCAGCTTGGCTCCACCTCCAAAACCACTGACCCGCTCACCTCTAATACGGACAAGGGCAGACGTTTTATCATAGGTATGTGATGGAGGAGATCTGGAGAACCTTACCTGCAAAGCCTGTATGTTTTTTAATCTTGTAAAAAAAAAAAAAAATGTCACCTTGTCAGTGATTTCTGATTTGGCCAGAAATCCTTTTATAAGTTTTACTTAAACTTTGTTAAACTCTTAAAAACATGTAATAGCTCTTCCAGGATCTATATTGAAGCAAATGCATTATTAAACACATGTCTGCAGATACCAGACAAGTCAGAAGGCCCAAAGAAATCACCCCATTTACAGTGCTATTGGTATGGCAAGGGATTCTGGGTAGGCCAATTGGAACCTATGCCAAGACTTTCCTGATATAGCATCACTAATTCTATACCAGACAGACTGTCTGATTCTCACTACATGTGTATTTTACCCAGAAATCACTGCCGGCAGCTCTGCCGAGAGGCATCTCCATTATCCTCGCCAATAAATATTTATGGTACTCATTACTGCCCCCTTTTGTTAGATCAGTGCAGATCTCTGGCTCTTTGTGACCTACAATTCCCATGATGCTCAGTCAGCATTTCGCTTCAAACACCTGAGTTTCATGAGATTTGTAGTCTATCACCTCTAAAAGTTATTTGTTGGAAAGCATTGCCTTAAAAAATGCTCCTGCCATAACAATATATATTATTGTATTTAGTTCAGTATGTGGAACGCGTTGACGTGTTTTTCTCCTGGCACCAAAGTGGTTAATATACACTCGCCTCTCTTATTTTATTGGCTTTGCACTCTCTCCCGGGCAGGCTACACTTTAATTTCCTCTCTAATACATTTGCGATCTGATCCCAAGTGAAGCCCCCATCATTGACATACTGATATTGATTTATGGTTCGCCTCCCCCCCCCCCCCCCCACCCCCCACCAATCCCCCCACCCCTCACTCCACCATCATCAACACTTTATACCACGCTGTAAGGATGACAAGGCCTGGGCTGCAGTATGCTAAGGATTAGGAGACAGTACCCGGGAGATGCTGAAGATTACTTTATCTTTTCAGCTTTGTATTAATATTTACAGAGTCTCTATGTGCTCCTATGAATGTATGTGAGTAGCAAGTCCCAGGACAGGTTTAACGCATAAGAAGAACATGACAGCCATTAAAGAAAACAAAAACATTGATTTCTATGTAAATATAAACATAAACAAAGAGAAAAAGAGAGAGAATAAAAAATATCTGTAACCGACACACAAAGTGTCACCTTAAAACATTTGGAGGAAGCGACAAAAAAAGAACGCTTCAAATAAGTATATATTATAAAGAAAATATACATTATATCGGTGTCCAGAGTGCAACTTTCCCCTGTTTACGCCTATTTTATATATCCAAGCCCCTCCCCTTTTAGTGACCGTCCCTTTTAGAATGTTGTAGTAGAGAGAGGTCACCGACCAGGCGGTACAACTAAGAACACAACATTCTAAAGCTGTTCTGTAAAAGAGGGGGAGTCTGGGTGATTCAAATGAATGCCTCCTCAGGTGATGTCATCAACAAGAGACAGCAGGGAACATTTTCTATATATATATAAATAAATTTTCATGTTTTTTTTTTTTTTTTTTTTTACTTCTTGATAATTTTATGTGCGGGGTCTTTATCCATAACCACCTGCAAGGAATAATATAGAAGTGCAGGTAACCATCAAAAGGACCAGATTAGTTACGGACCATTTAAATGCTATTTATAGTAAATTAAGCAGCAATTTATTCCCCCCACTGGTTTCCTATCTTTAGAATGCTTCCATTAAGACCCGCGGCTGCCCTTTGTCTACAGTCGCACAGCACATATTCCAAGCCAATTGCCACTACGTTATAATTCCTAACTCGGTAACTACTAAAAGGGGAGCATGTAAGGTACGAGTCCGGGAGGACGCGAGACCCGTGCCATCTATTAATGAAGCTGGGGAGTATCACTGGATCAGAAGGTTTCTCACCAGTCTACTGAGATCCCTTCCTGTGATGTTGACAAGAAGAGCTGGTTATTCTGGTTTAGAGATTAAACAAGTCTCGGACATGTTTAGCAGTATAACCGAAATCCGAAACTGATTCTTTTCATCTCTCCCGGGTACCAGACATACTATTTCTTGCATTTAATCCGTGAAATTTGTGCATTACACACTGCTATCCAAGCAAGATATACTCAAGGAACGTGGGGAGTCTGATTCCTTCATTTCCCATTTGGAAATTAAACGCCACTGTCCGTCCCTCTTTCCTACTTTGATGTCGCTCTACACTTGGAGCTCAGAATGTGTTAGTCTATCAAAGAGCTCCACAGCAAAAATAAACTCACAGGAATGTGCAGGAATGTATCAGAGGCCCAAAGTAATAAAAGTCACAGTTTCACACAAATTAAAACTCCTAGTAACATGCGATGTGTACACAGTGGTGATATAAAAAAATTGTAACTATACAATATGCAGGTTAAACACTACAAGATGCATCACCGTTCATTTCGTGCCTGAAGTGTCCCTTTAACAAAACATATCTTTCAGTTATACAGAAGAACATGAAACATTTGTATAAAATAATAATATGCTAAATACATTTAGGAGCTGGTCTATTTGTTTTGTTTTATTTTGGAGCCAGGAAAGAGGGGTAGATCCATAGAGCTGTACAATAAATACTCAAAAACCTAGGCTCCAAGAGTAATTTTTTTAACGGTCATGGCTCCCTGGTCCCTGAAACCTGTTAAGTCTTGCGACACGGCATTTAATGCACAACTAAAATAGCTTCCCCCCCCCCCCCCCCCCCCCCCCCCCCACAATACTCTTGCTCTCAGACTATGCAGGAAAAGATTCCTGAGACATTTAACATTTACCGATAGATTCCCATTAACTAAACGGTGCTACATGTAGACAGCTATAATGGTGAAGGCATTGGAATATCAAGGGAAAGACACAAAAACGAAATGTCGAATAACCAAACCTTGAGGGGTTTACACACCAACGGAAAGTGTAAAGTGGTCTCACTCTAGAGTGAGACAAAACATGCCTAGAGGGATAAACAGGCCATGAACCAGCAGTGAGATGTATCACGTCAATAAACTGAGAACTGGGGTCATCATCTGCTGGTGAACAGGGGTCAGGAGCAATCAAAAGGTCAAACAAGGACAATCAGGAGTGGAAAAGGCTGAAAACAAGTCTTCAAGTCTGATGAGTAACATGGGAGCTACTGGGGAACAATGAAGTGTAATGGGTGCTCGTGGATGTCTGTCAGCAGAACGTCCGCTCCAGGAGATATATGAGGAATGGTGAGCTAAGCATTTGTGTAAAACACTCAGAACATGGAGTTTGTCATCAAAACAAGTCATCAGTATGCAGAGTATATAGAGATCATATAGAGATGGGATCTCACAGACGGTATATAGAGATGGGATCTCACAGACGGTATATAGAGATGGGATCTCACAGACGGTATATAGAGATGGGATCTCACAGACTGTATATAGAGATGGGATCTCACAGACTGTATATAGAGATGGGATCTCACAGATGGTATATAGAGATGGGATCTCACAGACTGTGTATAGAGATGGGATCTCACAGACTGTGTATAGAGATGGGATCTCAGAGACTGTGTATAGAGATGGGATCTCACAGACGGTATATAGAGATGGGATCTCACAGACTGTGTATAGAGATGGGATCTCACAGACTGTGTATAGAGATGGGATCTCACAGACTGTGTATAGAGATGGGATCTCACAGACTGTGTATAGAGATGGGATCTGACAGACGGTATATAGAGATGAGATCTCACAGACTGTATATAGAGATGGGATCTCACAGACGGTATATAGAGATGGGATCTCACAGACTGTATATAGAGATGGGATCTCACAGACGGTATATAGAGATGGGATCTCACAGACTGTGTATAGAGATGGGATCTCACAGACTGTGTATAGAGATGGGATCTCACAGACTGTGTATAGAGATGGGATCTCACAGACGGTATATAGAGATGGGATCTCACAGACTGTGTATAGAGATGGGATCTCACAGACTGTGTATAGAGATGGGATCTCACAGACTGTGTATAGAGATGGGATCTCACAGACTGTGTATAGAGATGGGATCTCACAGACTGTGTATAGAGATGGGATCTCACAGACTGTGTATAGAGATGCACAGACGGTATATAGAGTTGGGATTTCACAGACGGTATATAGAGATGGGATCTCACAGACGGTATATAGAGATGGGATCTCACAGATTGTGTATAGAGATGCACAGACGGTATATAGAGATGGGATCTCACAGACGGTATATAGAGATGGGATCTCACAGACGGTATATAGAGATGGGATCTCACAGACGGTATATAGAGATGGGATCTCACAGACGGTATATAGAGATGGGATCTCACAGACAGTACATAGAGATGCACAGACAGGTATATAGAGATGGGATCTCACAGACGGTGTATAGAGATGGGATCTCACAGACGGTATATAGAGATGGGATCTCACAGACGGTATATAGAGATGGGATCTCACAGATGGTATATAGAGATGGGATCTCACAGACAGTATATAGAGATGCACAGACGGTATATAGAGATGGGATCTCACAGACGGTATATAGAGATGGGATCTCACAGACTGTATATAGAGATGGGATCTCACAGACGGTATATAGAGATGGGATCTCACAGACTGTATATAGAGATGGGATCTCACAGACGGTATATAGAGATGGGATCTCACAGACGGTATATAGAGATGGGATCTCACAGACGGTATATAGAGATGGGATCTCACAGACGGTATATAGAGATGGGATCTCACAGACGGTATATAGAGATGGGATCTCACAGACGGTATATAGAGATGGGATCTCACAGACTGTATATAGAGATGGGATCTCACAGACTGTATATAGAGATGGGATCTCACAGACGGTAGATAGAGATGGGATCTCACAGACTGTATATAGAGATGGGATCTCACAGACGGTAGATAGAGATGGGATCTCACAGACGGTATATAGAGATGGGATCTCATAGAACCTATACAGAGGTACTATCTCAAAGACACTATACAGAGATACGATCTCACAGACACAATACAGAGATACAATCTCACAGACACTATACAGAGATACAATCTCAAAAACACTATACAGAGGTATGATCTCATAGACACTATACAGAGATACGATCTCACAGACACTATACAGAGATACGATCTCACAGACACTATACAGAGATACGATCTCACAGACACTATACAGAGATACGATCCCACAGACACTATACAGAGATACAATCTCACAGACACTATACAGAGATACGAGCTAACAGACTCTTTACAGAGAAACAATCTCACAGACTCTTTACAGAGATACAATCTCACAGACACTATACAGAGATAGGATCTCAGACACTATACAGAGATACAATCTCTTAAACACTATACAGAGATACAATCTCTTAAACACTATACAGAGATACAGTCTCACAGACACTATACAGAGATACGATCTCACAGACACTATACAGAGATACGATCTCACAGACACTATACAGAGATACGATCTCACAGACACTATACAGAGATACGATCTCACAGACAGTATATAGGGATAGTATCTCCTTCACACCCACAGACAGGGGTCTTGACAAATATTTGCAGAAGTTAGGAGCCAGACGGACTAATTCAGGAGCCAGCCTAGTAATATGTATTAGCCAGAGAAATGGTATTTTATATAGCTTTATTGATCAGCCGGCAGATTTCAGGAGTCCTGGCTCCCTGGATTTAAAGCCCTGTCTTGGTGTCATTATGTTCTCTTTCTTTTCACATCCCCAGCACATGCCAAGCTTTTCATTTCCCGTCCCATAGAGCTGAATTAAATCCCAAATAATGTACAATTTAGCTTGTCAGGTTTAAGTGCTATTCATCCCCAGAGTGTGTTTAGCAAGGTCGCTAAAAATGGGATCCATTACTGAGAGACAACACACACAAATACATACAGCTGTGACGGGTCAGGAGTGTGTCACACACACAGGAATCACCATTACTTAAAGGGACACTAATGTAGAAGCACAAGTGAAATGTTAGTTGTTCTTACTATGAGGATGAACTGGCGTGTACTTCTGATAGTACACACCAGTTTATCTATACGCTGATAATGAACACGCTGCACTGTATAATGATACCGAGTATCTATACACTGATAATGAACACGCTGCGCTGTATAATGATACCGAGTATCTATACACTGATAATGAACACGCTGCGCTGTATAATGATACTGAGTATCTATACACTGATAATGAACACGCTGCACTGTATAATGATACTGAGTATCTATACACTGATAATGAACACGCTGCGCTGTATAATGATACTGAGTATCTATACACTGATAATGAACATGCTGCACTGTATAATGATACTGAGTATCTATACACTGATAATGAACACGCTGCACTGTATAATGATACCGAGTATCTATACACTGATAATGAACACGCTGCGCTGTATAATGATACTGAGTATCTATACACTGATAATGAACATGCTGCACTGTATAATGATACTGAGTATCTATACACTGATAATGAACACGCTGCACTGTATAATGATACCGAGTATCTATACACTGATAATGAACATGCTGCACTGTATAATAATACTGAGTATCTATACACTGATAATGAACACGCTGCGCTGTATAATGATACTGAGTATCTATACACTGATAATGAACACGCCGCGCTGTATAATGATACCGAGTATCTATACACTGATAATGAACACGCTGCACTGTATAATGATACCGAGTATCTATACACTGATAATGAACACGCCGCGCTGTATAATGATACTGAGTATCTATACACTGATAATGAACACGCTGCGCTGTATAATGATACGGAGTATCTATACACTGATAATGACCACGCTGCGCTGTATAATGATACTGAGTATCTATACACTGATAATGACCACGCTGCGCTGTATAATGATACTGAGTATCTATACACTGATAATGACCACGCCGCGCTGTATAATGATACTGAGTATCTATACACTGATAATGAACACACTGCGCTGTATAATGATACCGAGTATCTATACACTGATAATGAACACGCCGCACTGTATAATGATACCGAGTATCTATACACTGATAATGAACACGCCGCACTGTATAATGATACCGAGTATCTATACACTGATAATGAACACGCCGCGCTGTATAATGATACTGAGTATCTATACACTGATAATGAACACGCCGCGCTGTATAATGATACCGAGTATCTATACGCTGATAATGAACACGCTGCACTGTATAATGATACTGAGTATCTATACACTGATCATGAACACGCCGCGCTGTATAATGATACTGAGTATCTATACGCTGATAATGAACACGCTGCGCTGTATAATGATACTGAGTATCTATACACTGATAATGAACATGCTGCACTGTATAATGATACCGAGTATCTATACGCTGATAATGAACACGCCGCACTGTATAATGATACCGAGTATCTATACGCCGATAATTAACACACCGCGCTGTATAATGATACCGAGTATCTATACACCGATAATGAACACGCTGCACTGTATAATGATACCGAGGATCTATACGCTGATAATGAACACGCTGCACTGTATAATGATCATGAGTATCTATACGCTGATAATGAACACGGCGCGCTGTATAATGATACCGAGTATCTATACGCTGATAATGAACACGCCACACTGTATAATGATACCAAGTATCTATACACTGATAATGAACACGCCGCACTGTATAATGATACTGAGTATCTATACGCTGATAATGAACACGCCGCGCTGTATAATGATACTGAGTATCTATACACTGATAATGAACACGCTGTGCTGTATAATGATACTGAGTATCTATACGCTGAAAATAATTGAAATGCATTAATAAATAAATAAAGTACAATATTGAGCAATCTTTGCATACTTATAGCTCAGGTGCTGGACATGTTGATCCATCACAATGCCATTATTGAAGTGAATATTATTTACAGACTTTTTTTAACCACTGCAGTTGTCCTTGAACGAGAAAAAATGGTTCAATAAAAAGGTATTTATTTGAATTGTTTAGTTAAAGCGTCTCTGATTAAAATGCCTGTGATTAATGGCATTTTGCAATTAAACATAAGCCCATTTTTTTTTCTGCCTACAGTTGTCCTGTAAGAATTTAATTATGTACAGACAATGTTAATCCATAGAAAATGAAAAAACAGAGGGTGGGCGGAAAAACAGGTTTGGTGTCAGAAATGGGACTTTTACTCTCCGAGAGAAAATGGCGCCAATGAGGTTTACTCTATTCTCCTGAATCAATATACCCAAGCGCCTGGATTGGATGCAAATGTTTTCTATATCTCATTCAGTATCATTAACTATGTAACTAGGACAACCACAGCTATATTAGTATTAGTAAGTGGCCTTCTAGACCAACACTGTAATTTAGGTGCCCATAGTTAAACATGGGGTTTTTGTCTTGATAGAGAGAATAGTAATCAAGCTTGTGGCCATGTAGTCTGAATTACAAACATTTGTGAAAGAAATGAGTCGTTGTGAAGAGCTCAGTGAATTCACGCGTGGTACTGTGATAGGATGGCATGCCTGCTAGATATTCGACGATCAACAGTAAGTGATATTATTGTAAAGTAAAATGTTCAGCCACAAAGTGGAAGACCACGTAAAGTCACAGAGCGGGGTCACTGAGAGCTGAGGCGCATGGTGTGTATAAGTCTCCAATGCTCTGCTGATTCCAAACTCCCACTGACATTAATATCAGCACTAAAACTGTGCGACAGGAGCTTCATGGAATGGGTATCTATGGCCGAGCAGCTGCATGCAAGCCTCACATCACCAAGTACAATGCCAAGCATCGGATCGAGTGGTGTAAAGCACGCCACCACTGGACTCTGGAGCAGCTGCATGCAAGCCTCATATCACCATATGCCAAGCAACGGATCGAGTGGTGTAAAGCACGCCACCACTGGACTCTGGAGCAGCTGCATGCAAACCTCACATCACCAAGTACAATGCCAAGCGTCGGATCGAGTGGTGTAAAGCACGCCACCACTGGACTCTGGAGCTGCTGCATGCAAGCCTCACATCACCAAGTACAATGCCAAGCGTCGGATCGAGTGGTGTAAAGCACGCCACCACTGGACTCTGGAGAAGCTGCATGCAAGCCTCACATCACCAAGTACAATGCCAAGCGTCGCATTGAGTGGTGTAAAGCATGCCACCACTGGACTCTGGAGCAGCTGCATGCAAGCCTCACATCACCAAGTACAATGCCAAGCATCGGATCGAGTGGTGTAAAGCACGCCACCACTGGACTCTGGAGCAGCTGCATGCAAACCTCACATCACCAAGTACAATGCCAAGCGTCGGATCGAGTGGTGTAAAGCACGCCACCACTGGACTCTGGAGCTGCTGCATGCAAGCCTCACATCACCAAGTACAATGCCAAGCGTCGGATCGAGTGGTGTAAAGCACGCCTCCGCTGGACTCTGGAGCAGCTGCATGCTAGCCTCACATCACCAAGTACAATGCCAAGCATCGGATCGAGTGGTGTAAAGCATGCCACCACTGGACTCTGGAGCAGCTGCATGCAAGCCTCACATCACCAAGTACAATGCCAAGCATCGGATCGAGTGGTGTAAAGCACGCCACCACTGGACTCTGGAGCAGCTGCATGCAAGCCTCACATCACCAAGTACAATGCCAAGCATCGGATCGAGTGGTGTAAAGCACGCCACCACTGGACTCTGGAGCTGCTGCATGCAAGCCTCACATCACCAAGTACAATGCCAAGCGTCGCATTGAGTGGTGTAAAGCAGGGCTTGACAAATCTAATTTGATTTTAGGAGCCAGCAAAAAAAATTAGGAGCCAGACAATCACGCAAGCATACACGCAATTCATAAACACACACAACTACTTCACATATATACACACACACACACCTACTTTATATATACACATATATACAAACCCCTCACACACACACCTACCGGTACTTTACATATACACATATATACAATCACCTCACACACACCTACTTTACCTATACACATATATACAAACACCTCACACACACCTACTTTACATATACAAATATATACAAACACCTCACACACACCTACTTTACATATACACATATATACAAACACCTCACACACACCTACTTTACATATACCCATACATACAAACACCTCACACACACCTACTTTACATATACACATATATACAAACACCTCACACACACCTACTTTACATATACCCATATATACAAACACCTCACACACACCTGCTTTACATATACACAAATATACAAACACCTCACACACACCTACTTTACATATAACACCTCACACACCTACTTTACATATACACACATATACAGACTCCTCTCACACACACACACACACACCTACTTTACATATACACATATATCCAAACACCTCACACACCTGCTTTACATATCCCCATATATACAAACACCTCACACACACCTAGTACTTTACATACTTACATATATACAAACACCTCACACAAACCTACTTTACATGCTTACATATATACAAACACCTCACACAAACCTACTTTACATATACCCATATATCCAAACACAACACCTCACACACACCTACTTTACATACTTACATATATACAAACACACACCCACCTCACACAGTGTTTTCTTGGTTTCTTCTTAACGCTGCAGCATGTCTTTATTCATTGGCCTGCTGAGTGCCAGGATGTCATGTGACGACACCCGGCACTCAGACACGCGTTGCGCGAGGGGGCGGAGCTTGCAGTCTGTGCAATCAGCACAGACTTTACCCACTCGCGCTGCGAAATAATAAAAACAAATCGGATGGCAGCGGTAAGGGGACAGGGAGAGTAACTTCACCCAGGCGTAGTCATAATTAAATTCTCACCCGAGCCCTGGTGTAAAGCATGCCACCACTGGACTCTGGAGCAGCTGCATGCAAGCCTCACATCACCAAGTACAATGCCAAGCGTCGGATCGAGTGGTGTAAAGCACACCGCCACTGGACTCTGGAGCTGCTGCATGCAAGCCTCACATCACCAAGTACAATGCCAAGTGTCGGATCGAGTGGTGTAAAGCACACCGCCACTGGACTCTGGAGCTGCTGCATGCAAGCCTCATATCACCAAGTACAATGCCAAGCGTCGGATCGAGTGGTGTAAAGCACGCCACCACTGGACTCTGGAGCAGCTGTATGCAAGCCTCACATCACCAAGTACAATGCCAAGTGTCGGATCGAGTGGTGTAAAGCACGCCACCACTGTACTCTGGAGCAGCTGTATGCCAGCCTCACATCACCAAGTACAATGCCAAGCATCGCATTGAGTGGTGTAAAGCATGCCACCACTGGACTCTGGAGCAGCTGCATGCAAGCCTCACATCACCAAGTACAATGCCAAGCATCGCATTGAGTGGTGTAAAGCATGCCACCACTGGACTCTGGAGCAGCTGCATGCAAGCCTCATATCACCAAGTACAATGCCAAGCGTCGGATCGAGTGGTGTAAAGCATGCCACCACTGGACTCTGGAGAAGCTGCATGCAAGCCTCATATCACCATATGCCAAGCATCGGATCGAGTGGTGAAAGCACGCCAACACTGTAGCAGTGGAAATGTATGTTTTGTGGGGTCTTCACTTTTTTCCGATTGGTGAGTCTGGGTTTTGCAGATGCCACAAAAATGTAAACTACCTGACTGGTGCTAATGCACCAAAATGCTAATGAAGAACACAAGGCAGCCTGTAAAATGGGGGTTTAAGTATCCGTTGAAGATAATTGGTATAGGAGGGGTTAAAATGATATATAGCCCTTTGTAATTTTTTTTTAAATATTATTTTTTGTCATTCCTGCACTAGACATAGAAGTAATGTCACTGTCTGTTTCCCTAACTTTATAGCCATATATACATAAAACACAAGCGCAGATGCAAATTGAATTGTTCTTATGTATACACAATTATAATTGTATCTTATAATACCTGCTTATTTTGTATACCTCTCCTTAACATGTTCTATAACCCTATTGATCTCCTACACATTATTTATACCGTGACTGGAGGCAATAAAAAAAAATATATAAATTGCAGGATGGCAAGATGTTGATGACATCACCTCTGACTTGATATGCAAATGACACATTTCCCATTAAAAACCAGTTCCTTTGCATAGCAAGTCACAGATGTATGTATTTCCAAGCAATTTTGCTAACACTATCTATATATCATTTGAGAATTTAAGCATTATATTAATGGTAAAGTCTCTCTCTCTGCTCTTAGTATTTCCTAAAAAGTCAAGTCCTCGTATATCTTGTTTTTCTCAGCCATCCTTGAAATGACCTTGACGAATGTCCCTGCAGTGAACTGCTCAGATAGGCCTCAAATTAACACCAATTTGCTGTGTGCCTCTGTGAGCCAGGCTGCAAGTAAACCATATAATCCTGTAATTAAAGAACTGCAAAAGCGGAATTTGTTCAGCTAAACTCAAATAATTCACCTTGAGACTGTACATGTTAACCGCTTTGGTGCCTGTAAAAAAAAAAACCTCTGTATGCCGATAAGAGCCAACCCTCTGTATGCCAATAGGAGCCAACCATCTGTATGCCGATAGGAGCCAACCCTCTGTATGTTGACTAGGAGCCAACCCTCTGTATGCTGATAGGAGCCAACCCTCTGTATGCCGATAGGAGCCAACCCTCTGTATGCCGATAGGAGCCAACCAGATTTGACAAAAGTAAATGATGACAATTTTTTCTTTTAATTATTATAATTATTGTTTTGACTGTAGTGTAAAAACATATGTTAGGAGTCTATTAGATGTATAGTTGCAGATCTTAAACATGCCACAAAAGGAAACAAAAACGTTTGGGGGAAATGATTATACTGATATTGGGATTATATTACAGAAAGAGTAGTAGGTACCCTGAAGTGCCTTCCAGCGGAAGTATTAAAGGACAACACTGGGAAGGAATACCAGCCAAATTGATTCATTAACTACCATCGGAGAGCATTTGAATTAAATTAAGTTGATTTTAAATCATTATTTTTAATGTACAGACTCATTCTTGTGGTAGTTACAATCTTTAATATTTGCAACCAGATGAAGATCTGATACTTAGAATAACCAGTCACATAGTATATCAGGAGATTTTAGTCTAATAAGATAATCATGCATATTTGGAGAACTACTTTTATTTAACTAAAACAATAACCTTACATAGCATGCACTGAAGTGGTAAGAAAAATGGGGGGGGGGGGGGGGGGATGTGTGATGGAGGTGCTTGAAGGACCAGGGGGGAGAATTCTAGCACTATTGCTCCCTGCCCCATGATAGCTGTGGAGCAGTGGGAGACTATAGCTGTCGAAGCAGGCACTTGCTTTGGCAGCTAATAACATCAGGGTGCTGTGATTGGCTGTCACAGTACCCAGATGTTTCCTGGGGGGGGGGGGGGGGTGAGTTGCTCAGCATATATGGCTGCAGTGCCTCGATACCGAGGCATTTAACCATGTCGTTTTTATCTTGATCGCGGTATGCCAATGAGTCATCGGTCACGAGGGGGTTAAATGAATTAGTTTACCAAAAATGTAACTATTACATGAATATACAACCTCATGTTTTTAAATCATCGCTTTTAATCCACCCTCTCTGCCATCATAATATATATTTCAAGAATTTGCTTTACTGCTCGTAGCAAAAAAAAATTAGATAAAAGTTACTTTCTGTGCTGGGCTTTCTGTGCTTTATTAGGTAATACTGGGTCATTTACAGGCCACTTCTGCCTTTAGCTCGATGCTTGGTTTGTGGACCGTTTAGAAGCTTTAGTCTTTGCCAGTGACTTGGCGGCTGTCATTTGTTGTAGCAGTGCTCAGTGGCAGCAGAGAGTGCGGCTCTCACCGTCATCCAGTGTGTGGGTAGCCTGGATCCCTCGCTGACACATCCAAAAGGCATTGAAAGCTCTCTCTAGGAGCACCATTCAAAAGCGGTTTTACTCAGACAATAGCGGGCTTCTGTTTGATTAAAAGTTATGCTAATAATAAAAAATGCATTGTATCACAGCGAGATCAAATATTACTGGAATAAGATATTTTTAAAGGGGTGAACCAGACCCTCAACATCTAAAACACTAGGAGACCAAAATGTGACCGAACTGAAGCCTTCCAGTTTTATTTTGGACGAGCTCTGGTCTTGTCAGCCTAGCCCTGCGTTCTTTCATTGAATCTGTAACTTCAGGGCCATACAGGGAGTCACCTTTTCTAAATACATGTTTCTGCCTCCTTAAAGGACAAATTAACTTTATTTTTTGACTTAATTGATCTTACTCATTTTGGGGCGAGGGGGACTTACTTTTTATTTTATTTAATCCATAAAGTCGGCAGTCCCCGCTAGGGACTTTATGAATGTTACATCCGAAGACATGTAGTTCCCATTGATTCTGGTGGGGTTTAAAAGCCTCAATCCCACATGCGGCACCATCGCATCTTCCGAATTGCAATGCTGAAATAGGCTGTGTCGGAAATGCTATTTAGATGCTGTATTTGGCGCCTTGGCTCATTTGTGTCGGTGACACAACTGTGCCAAGGGGTCAGGAATCAAAATAGGGAATGGAAATAAAGTATAAATTAAGTCTCCCCAACCCCACCCCAAAAAAGAAAAAGGTTTAATTAAGCTAATTATTGACTTAGTGTTGGCTTTACCCGCCTGCCGCCATCCTTAATGGCATACTAAAATTCCATTGTAGTTTTAAAAGGACAGCTGTAGACAAAACATGGAGTTTCGTTTAATCGAACGATTGCATCAATTTTACTTGTTTTTGTTACAATCTTGGGTCAGATCTTCCTTCATCCAACCCAACATTCCAAACATGTCCGCCCCCTGATAGCACTATACAGAGCAAACAGTGATCAGTAAGCTTCTTTCTGTGTATTCTTTCATTAAAGTATTTCTATTTAAAAACATTTGTACCTGCTGTAATCTTTCCACTCAACGTAAGTTTTATTTTTTCCAACAGTTGTCCTTAAAAGAGCAGATTTGTTAACATTACAGATTCAATGCTATATTCAATAGGATATAGAAAAATTAGGAGAGAGAGAGCAAAAATGGAGCAGTCTCCATGGAAACCAGTGGAATGTTCCTGCAGATGGTACCACTTTTAGAACCTTGCCACAGATCTGCTCTTTGAATTTAGATTTTCCATTGGCAAATCCCTTCCTCCAGAATCCGCTGTAAGCTGAAAAGTTCCTGCTATATTCAAAGCCAGGCAGACAAACGAACCTCAGATACCATCACTACCCAGTTTCCTAGCGGCTGAGCATGGCCTCCCTGCAACAGTCTAGACTAGGGGCGTCCAACGTGCGGCCCGCATGCCAAATGTGGCCCACTGGACATCGAGGTGCCGCCCGCATGTGACTGCCAGTGGTAACCGCACCTCCAACTGAAGTGCCGAGAAGCAGGGAAGCGCATTAATGATGAGCTCCACACCCCTCGGAACTAGAGTCTAAAGTCAGAGCACCGGGATGTCACATTGCTGCAGGACTGAAGAACCAGATGAGCTGTGTGTGAAAGCAAGAGGCACGGACCATGCTGCCTGGGATAACCTCTCCCTGCAATACACGGTACACGGCAGGGAGAGGGATATATCGGAAAAAAATGTTTGTTTGTTTTTTAATATAAATCGGAATGCATGGTTGTGTTTGTGCGTGACACTGAGATTTTCTGTGTGTGTGTGTGACACTGTGATTTTATGTGTGTGTGACACTGTGTGATTGTATGTGACACTGTGAGTTTTTCTGTGTGTGGCACTAAGTGTGTGACACTGTGATTGTGTGTGTGATACTTCATATGTGTGTATCTGAAACTGTGTGATACTGTGTGATTGTGTGTGACACTGTGATTGTGTGTGTGTGGCACTAAGTTTGTGACACTGTATGACTGTGTGTGAGATACTGTATGTGTGTGTATCTGAAACTGTGATACTGTGTGATTGTGTGTGGGTGATTGTCTGTGCATTTGACTGTGTGATACTGGTTGTGAGTGATTGTGTATGACAGTGAGTGTGTGTGTGTATGTGGCACTGTGTGTGTGGGTGTGTGTATGTGGCACTGTGTGAGTGTATGTGGCACTGTGTGTATGTTTGTGTGACACTGTTTATGACAGTGTGATTGTGTGTGTGTATGTGACACTGCACTGTACCGTGAGTTTCATTGGTCTGTGATACACTCGAGCTGCATGTTACTGTAAATTTATGATATGTGTGTGTGTATATATACGTGTGTGTGCATATATATATATTCTCTCAATTAAGATTTAATTTGGCCCTCAGCAGAAAAAACGTGGACACCCCTGGTCTAGACCAATTTCTTGCTCACTTGTGGCTTCCCTTGCTGCAAATCTGCTGCATTAATAACACTCAGACAAATTGGATGTTATTATATTTTGAGAAGGTGGGGGGAGGGGGGAGGTATTATTACACACATACTCTGAGAGGAAGAGAGAGAGAAAATTGAAATGAAAAGAGAGGATCCGTCACTGAGACGAAACACAATGGTACGGACAATTTATTATCACCGCGGGACTCAAAGTGCGGGGATCCCTGCAGCTAAAGGGCAAACCCCCCCGACTGTCGAAGATCTGATTAAAAAAAAAGGAAATTTAATATCATATCAGACCCTGGCAGCGTCTATAATGTAATGTGCTTGTAAACATGCGGGGTATCTGTGCATCTGTCAGGTGCATGCCATCCTTATATTTGTGAGTTTGATAAATGGCGGCCGGACGGAAAAGTCGTAAGATCATCTCAGTATCTTAAAGGGACACAAACCCTTTTTTTTTTTATTTTATAACTATGATGATAAACTGGCAGATGCCATATTCCTTTGTAAAGTAAGGGTTAAAAAGAATTACTTTCATTTTAATAGAAACTGAGAAATCAAAGCAAGGAGAGACCAAACCCCAGGACCTCATCTGACAGGTGGGACCACCGCTGCACCTGCTCTAATTTCTGTTTCATTTTATGATTACTTTTCCCAAACACAACAATAAAAGAATAATACATACCAACAAAACCTGAACCTTCTGAACAAGCCTGACAGCGAAACCAGGGTTGCCACCCAGACGTTTTTTTTACCGGCAGGCCGGTATTTTTTTGTAGAAAAGGTGGCAACCCTAGGCGAAACGCGTCAAGAGTTCTGGTTTTAAGCCAATAGGATTGTATTATTATTCTTACTTTATTCTCTACATTTTTAATATGTGTATTATCCGTATTATGTTTTAATTCTTATCATTTCATATATTAAAAGCATTGTTACTTTTCCACCAGCCTCTACTGTCTATCCCTTTATCACTTACACCAGCCCATACCTATCTAGTTCTCCTCTGTAATGGTGCAAGTGAGCATAAAACAATCATGCCCCTCCCGAGTGGGTAACATCACATAGGGCTGACTATTTAAGCTTTAAGCCATTCTCAGTGGGGCTGCAAATTGTTTGTTTTAGACACAATGTTTATGCGGCCATGGTTTGTTTTATCCTCCAAGTGCATGGACGATCCATAGGGGAAGAGGAACCTATGGATCGGTCTATTACAGTGATAACAATGGAAATTATCTGGTTTTTGCACGCAGGGGGAAAAAAAAACAAGAAACAGTTCAATGGCCAGGCAGAGCTGTCTAAATATACCTGGGGAATATAGTGAGGTAAGTGGGATTTAAGATCCTTATTAGCAACAATTGAACATTTTTCATCAATAAATAGGGTGAAACGGTGTTCCTTCAAAGGGAAACACATTAAAAAAAGATAAGTCCTGCAGGGTTGCATTGATCTGTGTTACATACATTTTCTATCAGATTCGGTCCTTAAAGGACAACTGGAGACAAAAAACTAACTGATGCTTAATTGAGAGATTATAGTGAGTGAATTTACTGAAAGGAGACAAAGTGCATCACTGAGCCCTCATTCCTTGCATAGCTCTATCAGGGGGCAGACATGTTGTTTAGAATCTTAGCTCAGAGCTGTCTTCATTTTGGGTCAGATAAATGAAGATTTAATTCAGGATGTTATATCATAAATGTAGAGAATAAAAGATCATTTTTATCTATGTAGATTGTGTTGGAACAAAATGTTGTATGCAAGGAGTACTCTTCATCCATCCCAACATTCCAAACATGTCCGCCCCCTGATAGCACTGATACTCTAGCAAATTAAACAAATACAATTGAGTATACAGCCATCACATATCATACCCACAAATACTGATGGTTCACTGATTCGGAGATGTTCCCTGTCCTCTTGAAAAGAAGAAGGGGGTGGTCTCAAGTGGCTGAATATGGCTCTAACCTGCTCAAAGAGAAGGGGTTGACCTATAGACCAGCCAGATCCTAGATGAGATATCTGGCAAAAAATGTATTTTTTAACAGATAATCAATTATTTATTCTTGTGCCATACACTAATTTCCACCAGAAGCTATGGTAATCACCATCTGAAGGCACCATTTATTGATTATCTGGTGTTATTAGTGGGAGTGATGAGATTAGACATTAGATAATTAATCATCTAGTATATTTGTCATTTAATAGTTTACCCAATAATTCTATATATAATGTGAAACCAACACAAACATCTTTTTAACTGGTGAGTGCCTTACCTCATGTCACATGACTACAAGTTGGAATTAAGTAGTCCCGGCAAAAAAAATGAACAGGAATATACTTAATTTGATTCAAGAATTATATCTTGGCCAGATTTGCAGCATTCAAAAATCAAATAAGGATCAAATACCTAATAATACTACACTTTGTTATGAAAGTGTTAAGAGGTGCAGGAGCTTTAAATAAACCATCAACTTCAATTATGCAATCCCGGAGAGCAAAAATACCTGGCAACAAATTTGGAATTGGTAGTAAAATTGGCGCTTGATTCCAATGCTCGGCACTTTGGCGTTTGAACTGATGTCAGACAAAATATTATTTCAAAAGTGCCCATCAAATTTCTTCCTAATTGCATTGCCAATTATACCCACGGCGCCTGCATTTGAGGGGTGAAATTGATTGTCGGAGAATACAATTTCACTAGGCGAAAGGACCAAATGGAATGAAATTTTCATTAAAACCTGTGTCCATTCGATTTCAAATTCATCAGGTTTTGATGTTAGCAGAATTCAGTCCCAGTGGCCAGCTCGGCTAGTCAATCTCTACTGGAATAATCCTTTATCTAACACGTGTTCTACCAGATCCAGTACCGCAAAACACAATGGTGGGCGGCTGCTACTAACTCTCAAGAAAAAATATAATAGACAGTGTTGTTTATAAAATGAGAACATTGGGAGGGCGGGGGTATAGAAAAAAAGCCACTGTGGGCAATATTCTAAAAATGGAGATGTCACCATGGAAAACAATGGAATGATCCTGCTGTTTGCAGCCATTTTTTTTAGAATGTTGCCCCACCATTCTTTCTCAGACACAATCCTCATTTCTTCCACTGATGCTATAGGGTATTGATGGCAAAGGTTTTTGATCCCAAGTGCCAATTATTCCACAAGAAAACCAAGTTAATAATCTCAAAGTGCCATTTCACCCCTCATTCTAGTCCCCTTTCCCATTGTCATTGCAGTATCTTTTACTTGTTTCCTTCATCCCAGTTCTCTTTTCTTTTCCTTCCATTGCTCCATCTCAGTTCCTCTGTGTGCTGCGCTTCCTTCAGTATATGATCATGGGGACCCTGTAGTCAGATGCCAGGTGCCACCTCAGAGGTGCCCGAGTGCCAGATGTGTAACCAGTGCCATGGGTTTGCCATCATGGCTATAGGACATGTACTCTCACCTGCTGATCTGCCCTCTGTTCTAAATCAGGTTGGCAGATGCAAACAGCTCTGAATTTAGAGATATTAAATTGTATCCCACCAACTTTATATCCCACCATTATTTAAACTGCTTGGGAAACTCTTGAGAGGACAAACAGGGTGTTCAGTAATAGAACATACATTCAAATTTAGGGCTTCTTCATCCAAGGAGAAATCAGATTGCCTTTTGGAGTCAAGAAGGAATTTCAAAATAGCTTCTTGGGGTATTTTTTTGGGATCAAAAACAGGTCTGACAGGTGGACACGTTGAACTTGATGGACCTAGATCTTTTTTCAACCTAAATTACTATATTACTACGGTAAAAACAAGTATAAGGGGGCAATATGAGGAGCACTCCATTGATTGGGCCAACATGCACACCATAATGACGATGTCAGACTTGATCCATGACATCACTAGACTCAGATGTTGTAGTAACCTTTATTATTATTATGGGGTGTTATGTACACACGTGAGAAGTAGTGTGATCCTCAGGCGTGTTGCAAACCAGTGATGTCCTTCTATTGCAGTTTTAATACATTACTCTCACACATCCTTGGGGCTGATCCATGGGGCGTAAGTTAATATACTGTTATAAACATGCAGAAAAAACAACAACTGATCTGTTCTAATAATAATTAAATGCAGCTAGATATCCGTTAAGTGTTAAAATCCTCAGAGGTGCAGCTAAAACAAGCTGGTAAGAAGATCTCCCTGTAACTTAATTACAAAACAGCTTAATTAGACATCAAACTGCAGTGGCATGTCAGAGTCCTGCGCGGTCCGATACCTGGTACTGGAGCCGTTAATAAATTATAAAGAGCGGCGAATTAAAATGCAAATCCAGACGCTGGGCGTTAGGAGTTTGCCAGTGTCGCACGGTTTACAGACACGCCGCTATTATGTGAACGTGTTTAATATTCTGCGAGGATTCTCCCTTCAATTCACCTTTTTTTTTTGCAGAATCCAAAACGGCGTCTGGAATATATTGCTGCCTCTTATGCTGCATTTACTGAATCACAATAGGAATTAACCCCGCGGGGATCAGACAATAACAAACAGACATTGTAATCTACATATACAATAAACAGTGACAGTATCAATATCTCTGGACAGCAGACAAATCTATTCCACAGACGCTATAAAAACACAAGAGAGATATGTATAAATATACATAGAGAGAGAGAGAGAGAGAGAGAGAGAGAGACAGAGAGAGAGAGAGACAGAGAGAGAGAGAGACAGAGACAGAGAGAGACAGAGACAGAGAGAGACAGAGAGAGAGAGAGAGAGAGAGAGGGAGAGGGAGAGAGAGAGAGAGAGAGAGAGAGAGAGAGAGACAGAGACAGAGACAGAGAGAGAGAGAGACAGAGAGAGAGAGAGACAGAGACAGAGAGAGACAGAGACAGAGAGAGACAGAGAGAGAGAGAGAGAGAGAGAGAGAGAGAGACAGAGACAGAGACAGAGAGAGACAGAGACAGAGAGAGACAGAGAGAGAGAGAGAGAGAGAGAGAGAGAGAGAGAGAGACAGAGACAGAGAGAGACAGAGACAGAGAGAGAGACAGAGAGAGAGAGAGAGAGAGAGACAGAGAGAGAGAGAGACAGAGAGAGAGAGAGAGAGACAGAGAGAGAGAGAGACAGAGACAGAGAGAGACAGAGAGAGACAGAGACAGAGAGAGAGAGAGAGACAGAGAGAGAGAGAGAGAGAGAGACAGAGAGAGAGGGGGGGATATGTAGCACAGATACTCGGTATCATTATACATTGCGGCATGTTCATTATCAGCGTATAGATACTCGGTATCATTATACAGCGCGGCGTGTTCATTATCAGTGTATAGATACTCGGTATCATTATACAGCGCGGCGTGTTCATTATCAGTGTATAGATACTCGGTATCATTATACAGCGCGGCGTGTTCATTATCAGTCTATAGATACTCAGTATCATTATACAGTGCAGCGTGTTCATTATCAGCGTATAGATACTCGGTATCATTATACAGCGCGGTGTGTTAATTATCAGTGTATAGATACTCAGTATCATTATACAGAGCGGCGTGTTCATTATCAGTGTATAGATACTCAGTATCATTATACAGTGCAGCGTGTTCATCATCAGTGTATATATACTCGGTATCATTATACAGCGCAGCGTGTTCATTATCAGTGTATAGATACTCGGTATCATTATACAGAGCAGCGTGTTCATTATCAGTGTATAGATACTCGGTATCATTATACAGCTCAGCACATTATCAGTGTATAGATACTCGGTATTATCATACAGCGCAGCGTGTTCATTATCAGTGTATAGATACGCAGTATCATTATACAGCGCGGTGTGTTCATTATCAGTGTATAGATACTCAGTATCATTATACAGTGAAGCGTGTTCATTATCAGCGTATAGATGCTCGGTATCATTATACAGCGCAGCGTGTTCATTATCAGTGTATAGATACTCAGTATCATTATACAGTGCAGCGTGTTCATTATCAGCGTATAGATACTCGGTATCATTATACAGTGCAGCGTGTTCATTATCAGTGTATAGATACTCGGTATTATTATACAGCGCGGTGTGTTCATTATCAGTGTATAGATACTCGATATCATCATACAGCGCAGCGTGTTCATTATCAGCGTATAGATACTCAGTATCATTACACATCGCTGCATGTTCATTATCAGCGTATAGATACTCGGTATCATTATACAGCACGGTGTGCTCATTATCAGTGTATAGATATTCGGTATCATTATACAGCGCGGTGTGTTCATTATCAGTGTATAGATACTCGGTATCATCATACATAGCGGCGTGTTCATTATCAGTGTATAGATACTCGGTATCATTATACAGCGCAGCGTGTTCATTATCAGTGTATAGATACTCGATATCATTATATAGCGCGGCGTGCTCATTATCAGTGTATAGATACTCAGTATCATTATACAGCGCAGCGTGTTCATTATCAGTGTATAGATACTCAGTATCATTATACAGCGCGGCGTGTTCATTATCAGCGTATAGATACTCAGTATCATTATACAGAGCAGCGTGTTCATTATCAGTGTATAGATACTCGGTATCATTATACAGCGCGGTCGTGTTCATTATCAGTGTATAGATACTCAGTATCATTATACAGCGCAGCGTGTTCATTATCAGTGTATAGATACTCAGTATCATTATAAAGCGCGGCGTGTTCATTATCAGTGTATAGATACTCGGTATCATTATACAGCGCGTCGTGTTCATTATCAGTGTATAGATACTCGGTATCATTATACAGCGCGGTCGTGTTCATTATCAGTGTATAGATACTTGGTATCATTATACAGCGCGTCGTGTTCATTATCAGTGTATAGATACTCGATATCATTATATAGCGCGGCGTGCTCATTATCAGTGTATAGATACTCAGTATCATTATACAGCGCAGCGTGTTCATTATCAGTGTATAGATACTCAGTATCATTATACAGCGCGGCGTGTTCATTATCAGCGTATAGATACTCAGTATCATTATACAGAGCAGCGTGTTCATTATCAGTGTATAGATACTCGGTATCATTATACAGCGCGGTCGTGTTCATTATCAGTGTATAGATACTCAGTATCATTATACAGCGCAGCGTGTTCATTATCAGTGTATAGATACTCAGTATCATTATAAAGCGCGGCGTGTTCATTATCAGTGTATAGATACTCGGTATCATTATACAGCGCGTCGTGTTCATTATCAGTGTATAGATACTCGGTATCATTATACAGCGCGGTCGTGTTCATTATCAGTGTATAGATACTTGGTATCATTATACAGCGCGTCGTGTTCATTATCAGTGTATAGATACTCGATATCATTATATAGCGCGGCGTGCTCATTATCAGTGTATAGATACTCAGTATCATTATACAGCGCAGCGTGTTCATTATCAGTGTATAGATACTCAGTATCATTATACAGCGCGGCGTGTTCATTATCAGCGTATAGATACTCAGTATCATTATACAGAGCAGCGTGTTCATTATCAGTGTATAGATACTCGGTATCATTATACAGCGCGGTCGTGTTCATTATCAGTGTATAGATACTCAGTATCATTATACAGCGCAGCGTGTTCATTATCAGTGTATAGATACTCAGTATCATTATACAGCGCGGTCGTGTTCATTATCAGTGTATAGATACTTGGTATCATTATACAGCGCGTCGTGTTCATTATCAGTGTATAGATACTCGGTATCATTATACAGCGCGTCGTGTTCATTATCAGTGTATAGATACTCGGTATCATTATACAGCGCGGTCGTGTTCATTATCAGTGTATAGATACTCAGTATCATTATACAGCGCAGCGTGTTCATTATCAGTGTATAGATACTCGGTATCATTATACAGCGCGGTCGTGTTCATTATCAGTGTATAGATACTTGGTATCATTATACAGCGCGTCGTGTTCATTATCAGTGTATAGATACTCGGTATCATTATACAGCGCGTCGTGTTCATTATCAGTGTATAGATACTCGGTATCATTATACAGCGCAGCGTGTTCATTATCAGCGTATAGATACTCAGTATCATTATACAGCGCAGCGTGTTCATTATCAGTGTATAGATACTCGGTATCACTCTATAACTGCAGTAACATAACTCTGCGGTATGATGAGTGTGAATAGTACTTTGGCTCTCAGTGATGTGAGTAGTACTCATTATTGCTATAAAGCGCGGCACATGGTTGAGGGGATCGCTGATGAGTGGAGGAAATGACAGTATTGATCCAGCGGTCTCTGTGTGATCTCCAGATGGAGCCGGGGGAGATTCCCATTCTCCATCATCACTCGATTGGCCAGAGTAATCTCCGTCTTCACCAGCCCCAGGATGCCTAGCGAATCATTCATGCGGACTCCTCATTAACTCCTCACATGCCAGAAACCCCTTGACACATGGCAATCATGCCAAGAGCCTGTATCTATGCATTATATAGCTTGTATCAGGTCTCTGCGAGGGAGATGTATTAGGCCTCACCTCTGTATTAGGCAGTAAAGACAACTCTAACTGAGAGAGCGCTGAGTGATCACACAGGATTGTATGACTGGAGCATTACTGAGAGTGCTCTGAGTGATCACACAGGATTGTATGACTGGAGCATTACTGAGAGTGCTCTGAGTGATCACACAGGATTGTATGACTGGAGCATTACTGAGAGTGCTCTGAGTGATCACACAGGATTGTATGACTGGAGCATTACTGAGAGTGCTCTGAGTGATCACACAGGATTGTATGACTGGAGCATTACTGAGAGAGCTCTGAGTGATCACACAGGATTGTATGACTGGAGCATTACTGAGAGTGCTCTGAGTGATCACACAGGATTGTATGACTGGAGCATTACTGAGAGTGCTCTGAGTGATCACACAGTTTTACCTTAAAGTCTCTGTTCCTCTTAACACTTTAATAACACAATATAGTATTAAGTATTGAATCCTTATTTTATTTTTGGATGCCCAGAATCTGGCCAAGATATAATTCTATACTCAATTTATTATTTTTATTGAGTAAACTAGGGGTCTACTCAATTAAAAGAGGATTGAGACAATAATTTCAAAACTTAAGGCCAAAGTAGCTGAGTTTAAAACATTTCCAACTTAGCAGCATTTGAGAATTTTTCCAACTCGGCTGCTTTGGCCCTATGTTTGAAATTCCCATCTCAATCCCCTGCAATTCTCTCTTTATTGAGTAGACCCTTAAATTGTAACTGGTAGTCATGTGAAATGAGGTTAGGCCCACTCATAGGTTAAAAAGATTTTTTTTGTTTTGCATTTAACATAATATATATATATATATATATATATATATATATATATATATATATATATATATATATAATTATTGGGTAAACTATTAATTGACAGATGTACTAGATGATTAATTATCTCATTATTCCCATTACTCACACCAGATAATCAAAAGATGCCAATTACCACAGTTTCTATTGGATGGTGTTGGGATAATCAATATGAAAACGGCTATTGATTATCTGCTATTCTGGATTTTCAGGTATCTCCTCTTGGTTGTGACTGGCTGGTCTACACAACAAACCCTTGTCTGTGTGTTTAGTTCTGTCTGTTCATTCTTGGGGGTAATACTTTAATATCTCCCAAACGGGTACTCGCCAACATTGCTTGTGGGGGACATTAATTGGGGTCTGCCACGGACACAGGTGTCTTTGTACAGGGCCTACCACTGGCCCCAACCACTACATGTCCTGTACCCAGGAAGGACTGAGCTGCCCATTACTGTCCTAGCACTAGTAACTATAGATGCCCCTATATGCCCCCAATGTGGATTTGTAATTCTGAGCAGCTTCTCCGTTTTATACTCATCGACCTAGAGCGGCTTTTCTGAAAGTTTTGTGGAATCATAATGCGCCACCCCTCCTATCATTAATCCCTGTCGACCAATCAAAATCCTTGCCCAGCTGGATGGATTCCCTCGCTCGGCATGGGGCGGGAGACGTCTGGCATCAGTCATGTCAATATGAGACATTGAGTAGAAGTGCCGGTGGGGGAGCGGCCTGAAAATCCAGACACATCACTTAAACAGAGCGGTCTGCGGCTCAGCATCTAGAGAGCTTTGCAATCATGCTTACGTGACTTCTGATGGATGACTCACCTCATAGAGGTGCCATGATATTTCATGCATGTTATCCGCTAGCGAGCTGATGTATGGTTTTTATTTGTTATGGAATAATAGCAGAAAGCAGGGGAGCCACCGGCAGTAATGTGCCAGATTTATTAGTTGGCGAGCCGCTATGTGCTGTGACTTTCTCTTTTTCCCTTTATTTCAGGGGGTGGTGAAAGCATGTAGCGTACACACTGAGACATAGATTGTCCCATCAGCAGGGGGGTTACCTGTGAAACAAAACATGTACTGAAACTGAAACAGAGACCACGTCGCAGTGAACTCTCCGGTTAATACATCTACATCGATTAGTTCATTCCCCCCTTTTATTTACCTTGGATTTTCTTCCTTCGCATTCCTTTGTACTGCGCTGAAGAATGTGTGGGTGCTTTATAAATAAACATAGAATGTGTCGGCAGATAAGAACCATTCGGTCCATCTAGTCTGCCCAATTCTCTAAATACTTTTATTAGTCCCCCGTTCCCGGTCTTATAGCTAGGATAGCAATGTGCCTATCCCACGCATGCTTAAACTCCTTCACTGTGTTTACCTCTACCACTTCTGCTGGAAGGCTATTCCATACATCCACTACCCTCTCAGTAAAGTAATATTACTTTGAAATTGTTGCCCCTCTAATTTTAGACTATGTCCTCTAGTTGTGGTAGTTTTTCTTCTTTTAAATACGCTCTCTTCCTTTACTGTGCTGATTCCCTTTATGTATTTAAATGTTATTGGTATTAAAAGTTTTATCCTTCAACCCATGAACAAGTTTAGAAACCCTTCTCTGAACTCTCTCCAAAGTATCAATATCCTTCTGGAGATACGGTCTCCAGTACTGCGTACAATACTCCAAGTGAGGTCTCACCAGTGCTCTGTACAATGGCATGATCACTTCCCTCTTTCTACAGCTAATACCTCTCCCTATACAACCAAGCATTCTGCTAATACCTCTCCCTATGCAGCCAGGCATTCTGCTAATACTTCTCCCTATACAGCCAATCATTCTGCTAATACCTCTCCCTATACAGCCAAGCATTCTGCTAATACCTCTCCCTATACAGCCAAGAATTCTGCTAATACCTCTCCCTATATAACCAAGCATTCTGCTAGCACCTCTCCCTATGCAACCAAGCATTCTGCTAGCACCTCTCCCTATGCAACCAAGCATTCTGCTAGCACCTCTCCCTATGCAACCAAGCATTCTGCTAGCACCTCTCTCTATACAACCAAGCATTCTGCTAATACCTCTCCCTATGCAGCCAAGCATTCTGCTAATACCTCTCTCTATACAACCAAGCCTTCTGCTAATACCTCTCCCTATATAACCAAGCATTCTGCTAATACCTCTCTCTATGCAACCAAGCATTCTGCTAGCATTTCCTGCTGCTCTATTGCATTGCCTACCTACCTTTAAGTCCTCTGAAATTATTTCTCCTAAATCCCTTTCCTCAGATGTTGAGGTTAGGACTGTACCAAATAGTCTATATTCTGCTTTTGGGTTTTTACGCCCAAGGTGCATAATCTTGCACTTGTCCACATTAAATGTCAGTTGCCACTGCTCTGTGTAGCGATTGGTGTATGATATACAAAGCACATCCACAGTTTTTAAGAAGTGGGCAACATTATCAGAAATCTATGTGTGTAGGGGCCACATTAAAAATATTTTCTATACAGTAATAGGGGAAGGACAGCCCATTATCCATAGAAAAAAATGTTTCTTTATTTTCCAGTAATGCGTAATGTAGCCTGAAACCAGTTTGAAGAGAGCTAATGAAATGTGTGTAGATAAGTCAGTAGTGCTGCACCTTGCATTCGCAGCATTGAATAGATCTTCAAGAACTTTCGTTGACTATGAGGAGGATGCCGTTAGGAAAAAGTTGCTATCATTAAAGGGACTGTTTCAAAGTACTTGAAAACGCATTTTTTATATTTTGCATTGCTTAAAATATACAATACAGCTAGATAAAATTGTGAAACCTGGATTGCCCACACTAGCTGAGTAAAAGTCAACTTCCTTTTTTTTTTTTAGCTGCAGGAGCCAATGAGAATAATGGCATCCAAATGAAGAGTAGAAAAAAAAGAGTAAGTTTCACTTAGATTCCACACAATGCATTGTAATCCATCAGCACAGGAAGTGACTAAACTAAAAAACAACTTTATATGATGAGTGTCTTTATAATCAGTGCTGCAGCACCTACAGTAAATATGCAGAGTAATCACTAGGGAGGGCTTGAGTCAAATATTAATAATGTGATTTATGCAGAATGCCTGCATTGAATCACATTGGAAAAAATCCTATGCACTATACAAGCAGTAATCTTCAACTTGCACCAAAGTGAGTTTGGGGACCAGACTGTCCCTTTCATTTTCAGTGACTCTTCAAAAATCATCTGGGTAAACATACACTAAGGACCCAGAGCGTCTGAATAAGGATCATGGGAATGGTCAACTTTAGGCCTCCAGCCTCTTATTAACAAGTGTTAATCTTTTACATGTATCTGGTTTTCTTTAGGGGTGTTCCTCTTCAATACTATGTGTCTGAAGCCAGCCATGACCAGTGCAATATGGTTATGACTATCTTCTCCACCCACAGAGCGAGTTATAAAAGAGCAAACTAGAAGTGTTTGTAACAGCAAGTAGCAGGTTCCAGCTGATAGCCATCATTTTCTCAGGTTACATCCCCCCCCCCCCCCTCCCCCCGGCTCACACCTTCTCTTAATCATTTCCACTTCCTTCGGAGAGACGGGAAGAAAAACTAAAACTGAAACGCTCACTCAAGGGCTGGATATTAGTGAATTAATAATTGAATTAAAAATGAGATCTTAGGAGAGCTAATGGATAGGGTGATTGGACACCTATCTTATAATAAGAACTAATATTGATATAGCGCCTTTCTCCCAGTGGGACTCAAATCACTGTTTAGCGCATGCTCTCAGAATTAACCAACTTGGCAGGTGAATAATGGATGGTACTCATTTATCCACCTCGGAAGGATGCAAATGGATGGTTTATAAATAAATACTTTAATGAAAGAATACCTTATTGAGCCCTCTTTGCTACATAGATCTCTATCAGGGGGCGGACATGCTGTTTAGAATCTTGAGGTCAGATCCTCCTTCATCTCTCCCAAAGTAAATGAAAATCTCACCCAAGATTCTAAACAACATGTCTGCCCCCTGATAGAGATCTATGTAGCAAAGAGGGCTCAATAAGGTATTCTTTCATTAAAGTATTTATTTATAAACCATCCATTTGCATCCTTCCGAGGTGGATAAATGAGTACCATCCATTATTCACCTGCCAAGTTGGTTAATTCTGAGAGCATGCGCTAAACAGTGATTTGAGTCCCACTGGGAGAAAGGCGCTATATCAATATTAGTTCTTATTATAAGATAGGTGATTAGGGATTACCCAGTTGTGTTTAAATCAGAATATGAACAGGTGCGGTGTTGGTCCTTGAAGATTGGCTAGGGAGCAACACCAGCTGTTTATTATTTAAATACAACTAGGTAATCCTTAAATCATGGACCACTGATGGACTGTTGGCGGACCATGAAGACCGGTTTCAAACTGACAATAAATAGTAAAAATCAGACATTTATAACGAAAACTTGAAAAATATCTCCATTATCTTTTCCAACTCTACTACCAATGCTTCAGAGGTTTGGTAACATTGTGTGGGATAGGTTAACAGAACAAACAAAATGATATCACTAATAAAGGGACAAAGAGATCTGTACCACTGCTTCCAGCGATGCCAAAGGCCTTCTAATAATCCTACACCAGGCAGAAAAGTCAATTCATATGCAAAATGCCCCTGGGGCTTTTGGAAGGGTTGGCACTCGAAAGCTGACCTTAAATATATCTCTGGCAGAGGATCAGAGACATGTTCATGTCCTTGATTTGTAAGATTTCTGGTCTTGCTGAGAATAAAAACGAGGCCGTGTTTTTATACAATGAGAGATTCCACCAAGAGGAATATATCGTTATCTTCAAAAGGCTGATGTACTAAACAGTGTGTAAATTCTTTCCTCTTAGGAGTATCTGGCAGTGGAGGGGGCTAGGAGAAGACAAGTGAAAAGGAAAGACAGGGCTTGAGAAATTTCTGTAGCCTTTAGAAGCCAGACAAAAAATGGCAAACTCAATTTGTACGTAGTCACCCCCCCCCCCCCCCCCCCCCCAAGAAAAAGAAAAAAGGTGCTCGTTTTCGGCAAAATACTTTATATTATTGCTTACATTTTTTGTTGTTACACATTTCCCATTGAAAACCAGTTAATTTGCATATTGGGCCACCGGTGATGTCATAAGCAACAGACGCCACAGACACATTTAAACACATTTTAAATGATGCAACTTAAAAACATATGTGCCGGCCCATCGTCGGTACAGGACTTTAATATAAAATTTAATATCATTTTAAAACGGAGGGTAACAAAGAAAGGGACATCTGTGTCACATTTACCAATTAATGTGGGAACAAAGGAGGAAAGAGGGCAGAGGAACCAGATGTTTTTGTTTTTTGTAAAATGTATGCAAGAGAGAAAGAAGGAGGAACAGCAATAAAATAGGAAGATTGTTTTTTTTTATATAAAAAGCGAGCCGGGAGTGGGGGGACAGGGGGAGAAGAGTAAGGATGGAGTCTCTCTCCATCTCAGCATGATTCCAATCTGTACTCCTGCTAAATACAGAGCTAGGAACAGCAGGTGGAGAGCATGCTGGGTAAGGGAGCAGTGCCCTGTGGAGTGCAATCCAGCTGCTGTGAACTCCTATCATGCTCGCCCATGAAGACCTCCTTGTTCCGTGCGGGGAGGGTCATCGTGTCTGCAATATCAGATAGACTCCAACAATCATTTCTTACTAAGGCCTGCAGGATGTTAGTGTACTACAACTCCCATTAGGCAGCACAACCCAGAGAGAAATTGAACCCAATACTATAAAACAGTGGGGTCCATTTAATAAATTATAATAATAATCTATACTATATGGACACAGGTATTGGGACACACCACTTAATGATTGAATTTAGGTGGTTCAATCAGACCCTTTGCCACAGGTGTATAAAATCAGGGACCTCTGCATTTACAGACATGAGGGGAGGAGGGTCGGGGTCATTCTGAAGAGCTCAGTGAATTCACACATGATACTGTGATAGGATGCCATCTTTTGCGTAAAGTCACAGAGCGGGGTCACTGAGAGCTGAGGCGCATGGTGTGTATAAGTCTCCAATGCTCTGCTGATTCCAAACTCCCACTGACATTGATATCAGCACAAAAACTGTGCGGAGGGAGCTTCATGGAATGGGTTTCTATGGCCGAGCAGCTGCATGCAAGCCTCACATCACCAAGTACAATGCCAAGCGTCGGATCGAGTGGTGTAAAGCACGCCACCACTGGACTCTGGAGCAGCTGCATGCAAGCCTCACATCACCAAGTACAATGCCAAGCATCGGATCGAGTGGTGTAAAGCACGCCACCACTGGACTCTGGAGCAGCTGCATGCAAGCCTCAAATCACCAAGTACAATGCCAAGCATCGGATCGAGTGGTGTAAAGCACGCCACCACTGGACTCTGGAGCAGCTGCATGCAAGCCTCACATCACCAAGTACAATGCCAAGCGTCAGATCGAGTGGTGTAAAGCACGCCACCACTGGACTCTGGAGTAGCTGCATGCAAGCCTCATATCACCAAGTACAATGCCAAGTGTCGGATCTAGTGGTGTAAAGCACGCCACCACTGGACTCTGGAGCAGCTGCATGCAAGTCTCACATCACCAAGTACAATGCCAAGCATCGGATAGAGTGGTGTAAAGCATGCCGCCACTGGACTCTGGAGCAGCTGCATGCAAGCCTCACATCACCAAGTACAATGCCAAGCGTCAGATTGAGTGGTGTAAAGCATGCCACCACTGGACTGTGGAGCTGCTGCATGCTAGCCTCACATCACCAAGTACAATGCCAAGTGTCGGATCGAGTGGTGTAAAGCACGCCACCACTGGACTCTGGAGCAGCTGCATGCAAGCCTCACATCACCAAGTACAATGCCAAGCGTCAGATTGAGTGGTGTAAAGCATGCCACCAATGGACTCTGGAGCAGCTGTATGCAAGCCTCACATCACCAAGTACAATGCCAAGCGTCGGATCGAGTGGTGTAAAGCATGCCACCACTGGACTCTGGAGCAGCTGCATGCAAGCCTCACATCACCAAGTACACTGCCAAGCGTCAGATCGAGTGGTGTAAAGCATGCTGCCACTGGACTCTGGAGCAGCTGCATGCAAGCCTCATATCACCAAGTACAATGCCAAGCGTCAGATTGAGTGGTGTAAAGCATGCCGCCACTGGACTCTGGAGCAGCTGCATGCAAGCCTCACATCACCAAGTACAATGCCAAGCGTCGGATTGAGTGGTGTAAAGCGTGCCAACTGTAAAGTATGGTGGAGGGGGGACAGACCTCTTATTTCTAGTGAAGGGAAATCTTAATGCGTAACCCTCTGGACTGTGAGAGAATAAAGACAGCAGTGACAGGTTTGTGCTTTGAAGGCAGCACCCACAGAACTTTCCCCAGCACCCATTGGACTTGCCAACCGCAGCACCAATTGAACTTTCCCCTACAGCACAGAGCAGAACCCGTTGAAACTTCCCCTGCAGCACAGTGCAACACCCGTTGAAATTCCCGAGGCACAGTGCAGCACCCGTTGAAACTTCCCCTGCACCACCCGTTGAACTTTCCCCTGCAGCACATTGCACTTGCCCCCTGCAGCACCCGTTGAACTTTCCCCTGCAGCACAGTGCAGCACCCCTTGAACTTGCCCCTGCACCACATGGCAGCACTCATTGGACTTGCCCCCGAGCAGCACCTGTTGAACTTGCCCTGCACACCACCTTGCAGCACCTGTTGGACGGCCACCCTAAAGTCAAGGTACTAGCAGCACGCCTGAGAAAGAATTCTGAATGTGAACAATTCTTCATTAGTACTTTGGCGAGATTTCTTCAGACTTCCTTTAAATCGACTCCATATCATTTTTCTCATGACGCTTACATTTTAACAGCTGAACTAGAAAAAAATTCCCCACCCAGTTATTAATGCCTGATTTCTGCAATTCATCAGCGCGGCTTGCTAACTGGGCCCCAGTGTTAAATAGTCCCCACCGGTACCGCCTATTGCTCAGCACACTGTATTCAGCACACAATGCGCCCTATTCATAAAGAGTCTGCAACATATTGTGCAACAAACAACTGCTTCATCAGACAAGACGCGTTACTGTCACATCCTGGGATTGGATTCATTGCTTTCTACTCACTAGATTAAAAAATGCAAAGATAGAAAATGGAAAATGCAAAGAAGGTCTAACAGGTACCTGCTGCCTAGCTGGCCAAACTAATCAGTGTCTTAAAGAGACAGTGCTTCACCAACCGAGGTGCTCCAGGAAAAGCATCATTGGGTATACTTAAAGCATCAGCAAGAAGTAATTTCTGTTTAATTGAAAGATTGCATCAAGTGCAGACATTTTAAATAGAAATGCTTTAATGAAAGAATAGAAATACAGCACCTGACTGAGCCCTCTGTGTCTGTATAGCTCTATCAGGGGACGGACATGTTGTTTAGAATCTTGAGTGAGATGAAGGAAGCTATACAGGGCTCATTTAGGTGCTTTATTCTTTTATTAAAATATTTATATTGAAAATGCCTAAATTTTATCTAATCTTTCAATTAAACAGAACTTATTTTTTTGCAGACAGTTGTCCTTAAAAAAAATAAAAAAAATAAAAATATATATGTATATGTAAAACCTAGGGAACGTAAGTACTATTTTTATTATTGGTCCAGGAAGTCTGCATTGAATAGTAGACAGGAGGCTTTCGTCAGTTTAATCTTACGTGAGGATCGCCTGGTCAGTGACCTTGCTGCATATTCTAGCTGTGTTCTGAATGGTTCAAAACAAAGACCAGCTAATATGAACATAGTGTCGACCTTAAAAGGTTTTTATTATTTTTTTTCCTTTATTATTTATCATAGTAGGTACTATGAGATCTCCACCCTGATTAATTAATTGGATTCTGTCTGTGCGTGTATCCATCCTACATACTGCCGGGCTGCACATGGCATGCTCTTTCTGCATGTGGAACAAATGTGTCCCCAGACGTTCTTCCGGCATTTACCGGATTAAAACAAACGATATGGACATTTTAGTAGAAAAAAAAGTTTAAAAGTGATCAAGTCTTCTCCTGTTGTGAAATTACTATCCGGCACAATATGCAAATTAATTAATTATCCTCTGCTGCTGCGTATGTGGGCGCTCGCATATTGATGTCACAAAGGGCGTGGGGCTTGCAATTTAAACAACGTTAAACCTGTACATTTCTTCACAATCTGTATAGATGTTTTTTTTTACATGCACACCATACATATTGTATAAGGTGAGAAGGTCCCTTTAAGGTTATGCAGCCATATGTAAACTGCCTAACGGGAATCCTAGTGATTTCTATGCTAAAAGGTCACTTGGTATCCGGTAGCTGGAGGCAGATCCTGTATCATTTTGTATCAAGCTGTAGGGGTGATGTAGTATAATGTGGACGGTCATCCTCCACTGGATGGCTGGGTATCATTTGCACTGTAGAGAAAAAATGGCTGGCACTCAATATATTCCAAAATACCAAAAAATGAGGTGTGAGGGGGGCCAGCATATCTTTTTTGTATATCATTTGCACAGTAGTCCACAACAGCTATGTAGCCATGATCTAGAGCAGCGGTCGGCAAGGGGAATCTCCCATAATGCTTGTCAGAACCGGCTGGCAATGCATGAAGGGCAATGTAGTCCACAACATCCAGAGTGACAAGGGTTGCCTATTCCTGATCTACAGCAATATCCTTAACTGGCTTGCAAAGCATCATTGGAACTGTAGTTCAAAGCAGCTAAATGCCCCAAACCCGTCCACTTGCTTACAGATATGTAAAACCAGCGATGTACGGTGAGACTAGGGGAAGCGATGGCATACAGAGCAAGTCTCCGTGGACAGAGAGGAGTGGCTGGAACCTTATGGATGGCAGCTGCAGTATATGCCAGTAAAGAGCTGTAGCTACTGATTTGAACCAGTGATGGAGAAGACACAAGGGTGGGTGAAGTTCCAGCTGCCCCCTGCAAACCTTTAACTACCCAATCCCTGGGCAGAGTTGCATGGTGAGGGTTCCCAGGTAGGGGGACGACTTCTAAAATGAGAGGGGCTTCCACAGAGAAACTCATGTCTGATAACCGGTATTTCCCAAATAATGGGGATTATTTATAAAAGTGAACACAGGGTCCATGTTTTAGAATTGGTCTAATCGGCAGGTAGATTGCACCGGTTTCCTGACCAAACGAGTCCTGTTACATATATCTATATATTGATTAATCCTAATACTTGGTCTATGCTCTGCATTGGACACATTGCCTGTAAACGTGTATAGATTGTGTATTTTGTTACATCTGTACTGGAATTGGAATATACAAATTGGCTACTGAATAGAGGGTTTTTTCAATGCCTTCTGTGCTTATAATGAAGCTGCAGTACACATAAGTTGTGAATACCCAAAAAATGCACCATTCAGAACAGTGCATTGTGGGTACATGGCCATGTTGGTCATTACAGTGTCTGGAGCAAAACATGTTTTGGTTATAACTTAATTAGCACATCCCATAGATGAAACTTGTAGTACTTCAAATCAGTCCTTGCCAAATTGCCACCAACAGACTAACTTTCAACTTCAAAATCCAGCATGTAATATTACCCACAGAACATCCATATTAAATGAAATTCATACACAGATATTTTGAGTTAATACAATTCGATTCACCCTTTTTTGCTATGTCTTACACAAACATATTTGTTCCACATGCTGCAGAAAGAGCATGCAAAGTGCAGCCTGGCAATATGTAGGATTGCTATCCACACAGACACAATCCAATTAATTAATCAGGGTGAAGATCTCATAGGACCGACCATAATAAATTAATTGGATTGTGTCTGTGCGTATATCCATCCTACATCCTGCCGGGCTGTACTTTGCATGCTCTTTCTGCAGCATGTGGAACAAATGTGTCCCTGGAAACATGGCATAAAGCCACATAACTGTTGCTGCTTGAACACAGGTGGATCTTCTGACTCTTCCAATCAAAGAGAGAGCTTTATAACTCCCAGCGTGGGAGACTAAATGGGCCGAATAGATCTTCTAACACATCCTAAATTCTCACCAGATGAAATCTTATAAAATTGCAGTTACACCACCTACTTAGCATACAATAAATATTCTAAAATGACATAGAAAGTTTTTAAAGAGTTCTTACTCAGGCATGCACTGCAATAAACAATGCATGCAAGGTAACAGCTTTGCTCTTCCCAAGCATTCTCGGACTCAGCATGTACTATAACACAGATATTGGCCATAGAAACATACAATGTGTCGGCAGATAAGAACCATTCGGTCCATCTAGTCTGCCCAATTTTTTTTTAGTCCCCCGTTTCCGGTCTTATAGCTAGGATAGCTGTACCTCTTTCCTCCTCTTTCTGGGTGTAGCACAGGGCTGTTTTTTTTTTTACATACGTAATGCTTGTTGTAAATGACTTTTCAAATGACCTAAATAACAAAGTCACAGAAAATGTTCTGATAAAGCCCCAGCCAAAACTTCAGACGCTCCCACAAAAATAAAAGTGTCCCTCTTTGACCATTTGAAATGTTGGGAGGCATGGTGACGAGTTCCTTTTAAAGATTTTAAGCCGGAAGATATCTATCCCCCACCACAGGTTGTTGCTAGACTTCACTACAGCTTTTAATGCAGGGGCATTTTATAAATAAGCCTTCAGCAGAGCTGCGCTACAGCCAAGACGCAGCCCGCGGCCGGCCGGGGACAGATAATCAAACAAATGGACAGCCCGTGAAGGATGCTTTCTGGAGCTGGTGTCCAAACGAGTTCTAGCTTCTCCAGATGCCACGCTGGCCAAACACTGCCGCTCCAGCAGCAAACGGGTTAAATTCCATTTAAAAAAAGTGCGTCCTGCGAGTTCCAAACCATTTATGGCGGCACTGGGGTTTAATTAATTCTGCTCGCTACAGCTTCACGTTCTCGGTAATTAAATTCACAGCTTCCCCAGCCGTCATTTTTCCAGGGTAAATGCCGACCGGATCTCATGTTCTATGGCTTTTTTTTTTTTTTTTTTGCTGGAGCTGCGAAGGAATGAATATTTAATACATCTCCCTCTCTGTAATGAGAAAAAAAAGACAGAACTGAAATATTTTCCTTGCTGAGATCCACAACCCGAAAAAGTCACAGAGTGAATTAGACGTTATGGAAATGACATATAAATCCAGACTGAGAAACATCTTGCTCTTGTCATCGCTCCTCCAGGCTTCTCTCCGAGAACGGAACGCGGTAAAACCTTCAATGCTGGCGGGACTGAAGGTGCCGCAATGCTCCAGCTTGGTAAGGACATGGTCATCTCCGGAGAAACGCCAACATTAGGGTTTGGCAAATATTTGAAGGACAACTAGACCAAATCAGGAGCCATGAAAATAGTCCTTCCAAAGATTTTGATGTAAAATAATGAAGAAGAAAAAAAAAAAGTTATGAACCAGAGCCATGTATCAAGAGCATGTATTGTAAGGTTATTGTCTCTTTAAATCATTTTTTCCTTCCCTTTAAGTTCACAGGGCCATTGACAATTAACAGCCTATTAGAGGTCGCCCTATTAGTAAACACTGTGTAATTCAGTTACAACTGATTTCCTGCCTACTTGCAAATCTACAAATTGAATCCTTAGTCACCTTGATTCCTGCATTCCTCCAATGAACTCACCCTTTGTCACTGAGCTACAGACTGCATGTTTACCAACCTCTGTATTCGTATTGCCATATGGGAGCTCCCTTCTGCAGGTATCACTGACTTGCCCCAAGACTTGGGGTAACTGATTTGAATTTGTTCTATTCCAGGTTGAGTATCCTTTATTCAGAATGATCTGTTATCCCAAAACCTTTTTTTGGATTTTGCCACAAGTTGCAAATTTCACACACACTTGTCAGAATGCACCCGCATAGCAGTATATTCAGTGTCCAGACTGTCTGGTGCCCAAAATGCATCATTCAAATATGAATGCATATTAGTGTGCTTTCAACGTACTTTAAAATGCATGTTTTACATTTTGCATTGCTTAAAATATAAAATAATTACAGCTAGATGAAATTGTGAAATTACAGCAGTTTGTAAGAAACCAGGACTGCCCACCCTAGCTGAGTAAAAGTCATTTTTATTTATTTTTTTTGTTCCTGAGAATAATTTATTCAAGTGAATGGAATTTCCTGTCTCTCTAGTGATGTCATCAGACAATCTGTTAAGAGAACCTTACAAGAGCAAGTTTATCACATTCCACACAGTGTATTATATTCCAGCAGCACAGGAAGTGACTAAATGAAACAAAACTTTATATCCTCAGTGTCTATGTAATCAGTACTGCCGCACCTGCAGTAAACAGGCAGCGTAATCACTGGGGAGGGCTTGAGTCAAATATTAAAATGTGATTTATGCAGAATGTCTGCATCAATTCAGACTGGGAAAAAGCCTGTGCACTATGCAAGCCCTTTAAGTTGTGATATAGCCTTTCAATGCATGCTCAGATCCCCCCAAATGTCCACAAAGGGTAATACGCCAACGGCAGGTTCCCTACAATGCCTCACATCCCGGCTACATCACAGTAACAGTGATTTATTTGCTCTATACAGTAATTTGCATTGATATTACCATATGTCATGAGTACAGAGAGGCTTTAATATTATCTTATTGGTGATAATGATCCGTTATCTAAAATACTTCTTGTCCGAGGCATTTTGGAAAGAGGATGCATGCTAGGATGAGCTGCTAGGTCAGGTCTCCCCCAGAGGTAGAAATACAAACTAAGGGGGCACCTGCTGCCTGAGGATAACGTGCATTTTGGATAATAGATGTTCAACCTGTACCTTGTAACATTTGAGCAATTAGCCATGAAGTTTTGTTTTTTCTCCTAAAACTCTGTGGCAAGTTAACTTCCATGGTGAAGCAAGGACGGCTTTATTTGTTTTACTTTATATTCATCACAATTTTTCTCTGATTCAGACTCTTTTTATTTTGCCAATAAAAGTGTGTACTTTTTGATATGCTACTTTCCTGCATTATCTGTGCGGAACAGGAGAGAACACCATGGATTTCCGGCCTAGCTGAGGTTTGTACAGCCCCGGGCCAGGTAAAGCAATTCTAAATCGGCTCTGCTTTGCTGACATACTGATCATTTTCATTATTATAGCAGGTGGGAGAAAGCAAACACTAGGACACTTTCGCTAGTATCTGGTTGAAAAATAACAGTGGCAGGCAAACCGTGTAAAATGGGGAGGGAGCAGAGGAGTATCACATTAATATATAAGAAGGGAGCAAGAGCTGTGATATGAGAGTATGCTGGGACTGTAAGATACAATGTCCACTTGTAAGACAGTGAAAAATACGAGCAAGAAACGGCATGTTCTGAACATAATCCCCAGCGCAGGATGAGAGAAAACTCCCTAATGACATGGAATCAATGAGTCTACCCAAGACAAAACCCATGTGTGAGGGTGCAGAACTTTCTCCAGAACCCATGTGTGAAGGTGCGGGGCTTTCACCACAACACATGTGTGAGGGTGCGGGGCTTTCACCACAACCCATGTGTGAGGGTGCGGGGCTTTCACCACAACCCATGTGTGAGGGTGCGGGGCTTTCACCACAACCCATGTGTGAGGGTGCGGGGCTTTCACCACAGCCCATGTGTGAGGGTGCGGGGCTTTCACCACAACCCATGTGTGAGGGTGCGGGGCTTTCACCACAACCCATGTGTGAGGGTGCGGGGCTTTCTCCAAAACCCATGTGTGAGGGTGCGGGGCTTTCACCAAAACCCATGTGTGAGGGTGCGGGGCTTTCACCACAACCCATGTGTGAGGGTGCGGGGCTTTCACCACAACCCATGTGTGAGGGTGCGGGGCTTTCACCACAACCCATGTGTGAGGGTGCAGGGCTTTCGCCAAAACCCATGTGTGAGGGTGCAGGGCTTTCGCCAAAACCCATGTGTGAGGGTGCGGAGCTTTCACCACAACCCATGTGTGAGGATGCGGGAATTTCACCACAACCCATGTGTGAGGGTGCGGGGCATTCTCCAAAACCCATGTGTGAGGGTGCAGGGCTTTCACCAAAACCCATGTGTGAGGGTGCAGGGCTTTCAACAAAACCCATGTGTGAGGATGCGGGGCAATCTCCAAAACCCATGTGTGAGGGTGCAGGGCTTTCACCAAAACCCATGTGTGAGGATGCGGGGCATTCACCAAAACCCATGTGTGAGGATGCGGGGCAATCTCCAAAACCCATGTGTGAGGGTGCAGGGCTTTCACCAAAACCCATGTGTGAGGGTGCGGGGCATTCTCCACAACCCATGTGTGAGGGTGCGGGGCTTTCACCACAACCCATGTGTGAGGGTGCGGGGCTTTCTCCAAAACCCATGTGTGAGGATGCGGGGCATTCTCCAAAACCCATGTGTGAGGGTGCGGGGCAATCTCCAAACTGCATGTGTGAGGGTGCGGGGCAATCTCCAAAACCCATGTGTGAGGGTGCGGGGCAATCTCCAAAACCCATGTGTGAGGGTGCGGGGCTTTCACCACAACCCATGTGTGAGGGTGCGGGGCTTTCTCCAAAACCCATGTGTGAGGGTGCGGGGCAATCTCCAAAACCCATGTGTGAGGGTGCGGGGCAATCTCCAAAACCCATGTGTGAGGGTGCGGGGCATTCACCAAAACCCATGTGTGAGGGTGCGGGGCTTTCACCACAACCCATGTGTGAGGGTGCGGGGCTTTCTCCAAAACCCATGTGTGAGGGTGCGGGGCAATCTCCAAAACCCATGTGTGAGGGTGCGGGGCAATCTCCAAAACCCATGTGTGAGGGTGCGGGGCATTCACCAAAACCCATGTGTGAGGGTGCGGGGCATTCACCAAAACCCATGTGTGAGGGTGCGGGGCATTCACCAAAACCCATGTGTGAGGGTGCGGGGCTTTCGCCAAAACCCATGTGTGAGGGTGTGGGGCTTTCGCCAAAACCCATGTGTGAGGGTGCAGGGCTTTCACCACAACCCATGTGTGAGGGTGCGGGGCTTTCACCACAACCCATGTGTGAGGGTGCGGGGCTTTCACCACAACCCATGTGTGAGGGTGCAGGGCTTTCACCAAAACCCATGTGTGAGGGTGTGGGGTTTTCACCACAACCCATGTGTAAGGGTGCGGGGCATTCTCCAAAATCCAGATGTTATGGGGCCTGGGTTTCCTCCAAAACACAGATGTGAGGGGGCTATTTAAAAGCAAAAACAAATGGCTGTGAGAAGGTGTGGCCTCTGTCTAAAATATAGAGATATAGAATCCTGGGCGTTATCTGAAAAAAACAACTTAGTTTACAACATAGTTACAGAGTCCGGTGCAGAATGGGAACGGAGGAATGGAAAAAGACGTGGCACAGCATAGTAACAAAAGGGGAAATATAAGAGAGATGAGAATTTATGAAGCGTGAGAGGGCCAGACGTGATTCATTACGCAGAAAGTATATCTGTCATCAGCAGAGACCTGCGTATTGTTTCTTTAAGTGTCATTCCGTTTCAGCTATGTAAAATGTTCAATGCTTTATTGATCTTAACTCCATGCATGGAAAAAAAAAACTTTTTCAGTTATTTGAAAGGCGGCTATCTACCACTTTCCCACCCTCCCCGCCGAACCCATTTACGGTATAACCACCATTCTACTGCTGCCAGATAAAATCCCTGGCGGAACTGAATGCTGAGGTTCCATACTGCAACATAAAAATCAATACTGCATTCACAATATTATCAGTGCTGCCCATTGTGCAATCAATAGTCTCCGATACAAGGTTATGAAGTTAGTTCTACTTAATTAAGTTGACAAAAAATAGATGTTAATTAAACAGGTACAAACCGGTAAATTTCTTACAACACAAGCCAAAAAAACCCGGGATTATTTCAATTAAATTTTAAAGGGCTCCTTGGCTACTCCAAAGGCATTCCAAAAACTTGATGCTGCTGAGTTCAACAAAGAGAGGTTGATTCCACAATAATGGCTACATTAATGGGGAGAATGAAAGCTGCTGCAGTTTTCAGTGTAAAATATAGACATAACGATTACAACATCCAGAAAATAATCTACTTCTTTAAAAGGATGACCAGAACGGTTTGTAAAGCTCTGTGTGAGAACAAGTCCCTGAGCAGCTAATACTTATTGACTGGGATTATGGTTCTACAAATTAATCATGCGCCCGTCCAGGCTCCTGTTTTCTCGAGTAAACAAACTTAATTTGAAAAGCACGTCCTCATGACACAACCCTCCCATTCCCTAATTAATTAAAATGTTTGCTGTGAGAGGATGACAGCTCTCCTGGACCCCCCTTCCATTCCCTCCCCCTCCCCGTACAGGAGTAAGCGGCTATTTCCTCAACGTAGAGAAAGTTCCATTTACAGAATACTCTGATTTCTTTTCCTAACGTGAGAGTAATGGTATAGAAACACATCCTACTCCAGGGAGGCGTCTGGATCAAGATTATGGAAATGTCAAATCTCCTCGTAACTTCAAGACTTTAGGAGCCAGACACACAAATGTATGAATTAATAAAAGAAAGAGACAGCGCTAAAATAAACCCCAAAAACAAGACATATATTTATGAAAATAGAAATAGTTTATTGTACATCACAAGATAAAATGTTTGTACATATAGGGTAAAAAAAGCCACACAAGTCCAGTGCCACTATAAGAAAAAATACAGACAGTGGAAGGATACTAAAGAATTAGAATGGAGCCGGGTCAGGTTGCGGAATATGTATCAAATGACCATGGAAAAGATAGACTGAGACAACTAGACAGCAAAAAAAAAGATAAACTGGAATAGATGGATAGAGGCGTGGAGGGAGGCAAAATGAGTATAAAGTATTATATAAGACCCGTTGGGACATGATAGTAATATATACAATTTTGAATGGAATAAAGAAAGTTAACTAGACAATTAAAGAATTAACAAATGGGGGGGGGGGGGGGAATGGCTCTCCGCGATATTCGAGCTTGTGCAGTATTGTCTTTTGTGTTTTATGTTTGTGATATGAATCATAAATATAAAAGTAACTATACAACTACGAAATATGTCACATTAAGTGTCTCACGAAACGCTATTAGTCTATCCAAATTTTGTATAAGTATTTATTAATAAGTGAGAATGTATGTAATTTTGTACCTTAAAAAAAAAAAAAAATACAAACAATGGTCACAAAATGACAAAGAATATAACAGCATAAAAAATATACAGAATGGGAAAAAAAATCAAAATAAATACAATCTTACCCACTGCTTTTTTGTTCACCTGGCCAGGTATAGAACATATGTATAAAATATACAAAAAAAAAAAAGAACAAACACAAAAAGAAAGAACACCCCTCAGTTTAACGCGTTTCACACACTTGTGCTTTGTCAAAAGATGCCTCCAATTTTCGTCTGGAATCTGAGCGCCTTTGGAATGCTTTTGCCGTTTACGTATGTGTTGCATATGGGGATATTCCTTGGCTGAGGCACCAGAGACAGAAGAAAAGTCTGCAAGTTGAGCCCATGGGACGACATGTCATTTTGTAACTTACATTTGCACCACATGGGAATTCAGTTCAACATAGAAAGATGTATACTCACATATTTGGGAGACAAAAAAACCCAAAAAACAAGTGTCTGTCTTCCAGGGTAATACTGTAAGCAGAGACATTTAGGAAAAGCGACATTTAAGCTGTATTTGTTGTTATTGGAAGAATTATTTTAGACATAGGAAGGGATTTTCAGGGGAAAGCCGATGAAAGATGCTCTACTCACTGGTAATGATTACAGAGAGTATTCTGTTTTTCTTCTGTTCCAGTTTAATTTATAAAAAAAGGATTTTCTTCCCCTCCAAGTTAATTAACAAAGTTACGATGTAACAAATGCCATAACTGACAGCCAAAACAAAAAAGCAGCTATGTCTGGAAAGCAGAAGGTATCTTCATCAATAAGCTCTGAAATAACAAAATGATAAAGCAAGACGTTCTCTCTCGCTCTAGTAAGTGCACACAGAGGTGCGGGCTTTTAAGGGGATAATGCAAGCGTCTGCCATATTGCTGCCCCAAGAGTGAGGCTTCTAATTAAAGCAGGCGCCTGGTGTAATCACAAGCCAAACACCCCACGAGAGTCTTCAGACGTCTCAGCCCTTTCATCATCATATATCAAAGTGTAGTTAAGCTGTGAAATAATTTCAGGTTTTTATATTTCTTACCGTGGAGAACCCCATATAATTATATTAACACTTTCAATTACTTGACACATTCAAATTTACTATATTAATCTTAGTTGCCCAGATGGTGTGGACAGAGAGGTGGATTTTATCCAGCCTGTCAAACTGGGGGTGCTCCCTAAGGGAGGCCCAGGCTATTATAATTAAAGTGCTCGGGGTAAATAGGGGTCCTGCAGATGGGGTGGTTACATTAGTAGGAGTGAATACCCCATCAGCATTGTCAATGCCCAAAATCTGTGGAATTCTGGCACGTCAATGGGAGCACATTGCTGCCTTCCCAAAAAATAATTAGGGTTAGCAGCGTGGAGCTGTTGGGCATAAAGACAATGTCCTGCACGATATTCTCACTGTCATTAGGTCACTGTGCTTCCCAGTGGGACTGACCCTTTAACCCATTAAACATGTCACTGTCATTAGATCACTGCGCTCCCCAGTGGGACTGTCCCTTTAACCCATTAAACGTGTCACTGTCATTAGGTCACTGTGCTCCCCAGTGGGACTGTCCCTTTAACCCATTAAACATGTCACTGTCATTAGGTCACTGTGCTCCACAGTGGGACTGACCCTTTAACCCATTAAACATGTCATTGTCATTAGGTCACTGTGCTCCCCAGTGGGACTGACCCTTTAACCCATTAAACATGTCACTGTCATTAGGTCACTGTGCTCCCCAGTGGGACTGACCCTTTAACCCATTAAACATGTCACTGTCATTAGGTCACTGTGCTCCCCAGTGGGACTGACCCTTTAACCCATTAAACATGTCACTGTCATTAGGTCACTGTGCTCCCCAGTGGGACTGTCCCTTTAACCCATTAAACATGTCACTGTCATTAGGTCACTGTGCTCCCCAGTGGGACTGACCCTTTAACCCATTAAACATGTCACTGTCATTAGGTCACTGTGCTCCCCAGTGGGACTGACCCTTTAACCCATTAAACATGTCACTGTCATTAGGTCACTGTGCTCCCCAGTGGGACTGTCCCTTTAACCCATTAAACATGTCACTGTCATTAGGTCACTGTGCTCCCCAGTGGGACTGACCCTTTAACCCATTAAACATGACACTGTCATTAGGTCACTGTGCTCCCCAGTGGGACTGACCCTTTAACCCATTAAACATGTCACTGTCATTAGGTCACTGTGCTCCCCAGTGGGACTGACCCTTTAACCCATTAAACATGTCACCGTCATTAGATCACTGCGCTCCCCAGTGGGACTGTCCCTTTAACCCATTAAACATGTCACTGTCATTAGGTCACTGTGCTCCGCAGTGGGACTGACCCTTTAACCCATTAAACGTGTCACTGTCATTAGGTCACTGTGCTCCCCGGTGGGACTGACCCTTTAACCCATTAAACATGTCAGTGTCATTAGGTCACTGTGCTCCCCAGTGGGACTGACCCTTTAACCCATTAAACATGTCACTGTCATTAGGTCACTGCGCTCCCCAGTGGGACTGACCCTTTAACCCATTAAACATGTCACTGTCATTAGATCACTGTGCTCCCCAGTGGGACTGACCCTTTAACCCATTAAACATGTCACTGTCATTAGGTCACTGTGCTCCCCAGTGGGACTGACCCTTTAACCCATTAAACATGTCACTGTCATTAGGTCACCTTGCTCCCAGTGGGACTGGCCCTTTAACCCATTAAACATGTCACTGTCATTAGGTCACTGAGCTCCCCAGTGGGACTGACCCTTTAACCCATTAAACATGTCACTGTCATTAGGTCACTGTGCTCCCCAGTGGGACTGACCCTTTAACCCATTAAACATGTCACTGTCATTAGGTCACTGTGCTCCCCAGTGGGACTGACCCTTTAACCCATTAAACATGTCACTGTCATTAGGTCACTGTGCTCCCCAGTGGGACTGTCCCTTTAACCCATTAAACATGTCACTGTCATTAGGTCACTGTGCTCCCCAGTGGGACTGACCCTTTAACCCATTAAACATGTCACTGTCATTAGGTCACTGTGCTCCCCAGTGGGACTGACCCTTTAACCCATTAAACATGTCACTGTCATTAGGTCACTGTGCTCCCCAGTGGGACTGTCCCTTTAACCCATTAAACATGTCACTGTCATTAGGTCACTGTGCTCACCAGTGGGACTGACCCTTTAACCCATTAAACATGACACTGTCATTAGGTCACTGTGCTCCCCAGTGGGACTGACCCTTTAACCCATTAAACATGTCACTGTCATTAGGTCACTGTGCTCCCCAGTGGGACTGACCCTTTAACCCATTAAACATGTCACCGTCATTAGATCACTGCGCTCCCCAGTGGGACTGTCCCTTTAACCCATTAAACATGTCACTGTCATTAGGTCACTGTGCTCCCCAGTGGGACTGTCCCTTTAACCCATTAAACATGTCACTGTCATTAGGTCACTGTGCTCCCCAGTGGGACTGACCCTTTAACCCATTAAACGTGTCACTGTCATTAGATCACTGTGCTCCCCGGTGGGATTGACCCTTTAACCCATTAAACATGTCACTGTCATTAGGTCACTGTGCTCCCCAGTGGGACTGACCCTTTAACCCATTAAACATGTCACTGTCATTAGGTCACTGCGCTCCCCAGTGGGACTGGCCCTTTAACGCATTAAACATGTCACTGTCATTATGTCACTGTGCTCCCCAGTGGGACTGGCCCTTTAACCAATTAAACATGTCACTGTCATTAGATCACTGTGCTCCTCAGTGGGACTGACCCTTTAACCCATTAAACATGTCACTGTCATTAGATCACTGTGCTCCCCAGTGGGACTGTCCCTTTAACCCATTAAACATGTCACTGTCATTAGGTCACTGTGCTCCCCAGTGGGACTGACCCTTTAACCCATTAAACATGTCACTGTCATTAGGTCACTGTGCTCCCCAGTGGGACTGACCCTTTAACCCATTAAACATGTCACTGTCATTAGGTCACTGTGCTCCCCAGTGGGACTGTCCCTTTAACCCATTAAACATGTCACTGTCATTAGGTCACTGTGCTCCCCAGTGGGACTGTCCCTTTAACCCATTAAACATGTCACTGTCATTAGATCACTGTGCTCCTCAGTGGGACTGACCCATTAACGCATTAAACATGTCACTGTCATTAGATCACTGTGCTCCTCAGTGGGACTGACCCATTAACGCATTAAACATGTCACTGTCATTAGATCACTGTGCTCTCCAGTGGGACTGACCCTTTAACCCATTAAACATGTCACTGTCATTAGGTCACTGTGCTCCCCAGTGGGACTGACCCTTTAATAGAATAGCGGCTGCCAGTTCAGCTCATGAAGCACATCGCCTTGGCGGCTGCAAATAGCAAATGAATGTAAAAATACAGCTCTCTGTAAAGGTTCTTTCTGAGCTGCAGCAATGAGGAACTTCACATAATCTGCGCGGGATCAGAGAGGACACATCAAATAGCTCTGTGATGTAATATCCTGCACCTTCCAAATATAACCAACCCCTCCGTGTCACAGAGATACTGCCACACTGTATACTGGTACTGAGTATCTACATGCTGCACTGTATAATGATACCGAGTATCTACATGCTGCACTGTATAATGATACCGAGTATCTATACACTGATAATGAACACGCCGTGCTGTATAATGATACCGAGTATCTATACACTGATAATGAACACGCCGTGCTGTATAATGATACTGAGTATCTATACGCTGATCATGAACACGCTGCACTGTATAATGATACCGAGTATCTATACACTGATAATGAACACGCTGCGCTGTATAATGATACCGAGTATCTATACACTGATAATGAACACGACGCGCTGTATAATGATACCGAGTATCTATACACTGATAATGAACACGCTGCGCTGTATAATGATACTGAGTATCTATACACTGATAATGAACACGCTGCACTGTATAATGATACTGAGTATCTATACACTGATAATGAACACGCCGCGCTGTATAATGATACTGAGTATCTATACACTGATAATGAACTCGCCGCGCTGTATAATGATACTGAGTATCTATACACTGATAATGAACACGCCGTGCTGTATAATGATACTGAGTATCTATACACTGATAATGAACACGCCGCGCTGTATAATGATACCGAGTATCTATACACTGATAATGAACACGCTGCACTGTATAATGATACCGAGTATCTATACACTGATAATGAACACGCTGCGCTGTATAATGATACCGAGTATCTATACACTGACAATGAACACGCCGCGCTGTATAATGATACTGAGTATCTATACACTGATAATGAACACGCCGCACTATATAATGATACCGAGTATCTATACACTGATAATGAACACGCCGCGCTGTATAATGATACTGAGTATCTATACACTGATAATGAACACGCTGCGCTGTATAATGATACTGAGTATCTATACACTGATAATGAACACGCTGCGCTGTATAATGATACCGAGTATCTATACGCTGATAATGAACACGCCGCGCTGTATAATGATACTGAGTATCTATACACTGATAATGAACACGCTGTGCTGTATAATGATACCAAGTATCTATACACTGATAATGAACACGCCGCGCTGTATAATGATACTGAGTATCTATACACTGATAATGAACACGCCGCGCTGTATAATGACACTGAGTATATATACACTGACAATGAACACGCTGCTCTGTATAATGATACCGAGTATCTATATACTGATAATGAACACGACCGCGCTGTATAATGATACCAAGTATCTATACACTGATAATGAACATGTTGCTCTGTATAATGATACCGAGTATCTATACACTGATAATGAACACGCTGCACTGTATAATGATACCGAGTATCTATACACTGATAATGAACACGCCGCGCTGTATAATGATACCGAGTATCTATACACTGATAATGAACACGCCGCGCTGTATAATGATACCGAGTATCTATACACTGATAATGAACACGACCGCGCTGTATAATGATACTGAGTATCTATACACTGATAATGAACACGCTGCACTGTATAATGATACTGAGTATCTATACGCTGATAATGAACACGACGCGCTGTATAATGATACAGAGTATCTATACACTGATAATGAACACGTTGCTCTGTATAATGATACTGAATATCTATACACTGATAATGAACACGCCGTGCTGTATAATGATACCGAGTATCTATACACTGATAATGAACACGCTGCGGTGTATAATGATACTGAGTATCTATACACTGATAATGAACACGCTGTGCTGTATAATGATACCGAGTATCTATATGCTGATAATGAACACGTTGCTCTGTATAATGATACTGAATATCTATACACTGATAATGAACATGCCGCGCTGTATAATGATACCGAGTATCTATACACTGATAATGAACACGCCGCACTGTATAATGATACCGAGTATCTATACACTGATAATGATCACGCCGCACTGTATAATGATACCGAGTATCTATACACTGATAATGAACACGCTGCACTGTATAATGATACTGAGTATCTATACGCTGATAATGAACACGACGCGCTGTATAATGATACCGAGTATCTATACAGTGATAATGAACACGCTGCACTGTATAATGATACTGAATATCTATACACTGATAATGAACACGCTGCACTGTATAATGATACCGAGTATCTATACACTGATAATGAACACGCCGCACTGTATAATGATACCGAGTATCTATACACTGATAATGAACACGCTGCATTGTATGATACTGAGTATCTATACACTGATAATGAACACGCTGTGCTGTATAATGATACCGAGTATCTATATGCTGATAATGAACACGTTGCTCTGTATAATGATACTGAATATCTATACACTGATAATGAACACGCCGCGCTGTATAATGATACCGAGTATCTATACACTGATAATGAACACGCTGCACTGTATAATGATACTGAGTATCTATACACTGATAATGAACACGCTGCACTGTATAATGATACTGAGTATCTATACGCTGATAATGAACACGCTGCACTGTATAATGATCATGAGTATCTGTACACTGATAATACGCTGTATAATGATACCGAGTATCTGTATGTATACACACTATAGAAGGCTTAGTGGCTGGCAGATGCAGGACTAATCCACAAGCAGTTGTTCTGAGCCAGAGGTGGTGGTGCAATTGCCCTAAAAAGAGCAGGGGTATTGGTGTTTGTAAAAGAACCATGGTGAGTAATTGGACAGGGTTAAACCCTACTTCTGCCAGACCGGTATAATCTCTCACGCAGCTCAGTACTTATCATATTTCAGAGCTCAGGGCCCACCTCTAACCAGTACAAATGATTGATCCTTGGCTCGTGGGCGGGATGTGGATTGAAAGTGGGCGGAAACAGAGAGAAATGTATAAAAAGATGGAGCCACAGCATGCCACAGGTGCGGAACAATAGGAGTTGCGGCAGGTACCTTTAAAAGGGGTCCAAGACAGACAGTCTATCAAGTAACACAGCAACAGGTTGCCATTTTACTAAGCATCTTACTCAGCCAGACAGGTGTGTACTTTCCGCAAGTCATGTTGTAGCGTTTAAAAATACCGTATTTGATCGATTATAAGACGACCCTGATTATAAGACGACCCCCCCAAATTTGTACATTCCTTTAGGAAAAAAACTAAAAGCCTGATTATAAGACTACCCTATAGGAAAAAAGTTTAACTTGTATATATGTAAATTGCTTTTTAATATTTAATAAAAAATGTATATTATACAAATGCATTTCTTGTTTTTATTTGCTTTTAGGTGCCAATGCTGCCTCTCTCCCCCTCCCCAGCTGTCTTTCCCCCCCCCCCCCAGCGTTGGCTCTCTCTCCCCCCAAAACTTCTCTCTCTTGTCTCTATCTATCCTCCCTCCCCTTGTCTGTGTCCCCCCCCCTTGTCTGTCTGTGTCCTCCCCTCTCCCCCTCCCTTTGTCTCTCTCTATCCCCCCCTCCCCTTTTATCTCTGTCCCCCCCCCCTTGTCTATCTGTGTCCTCCCCCCTCCCCCTGTCTCTTTCTCCCCCCCCCCCCTTGTCTATCTGTGTCCTCCCCCTCCCTTTGTCTCTTTCACCCCCCCCCCCTTTGTCTGTCTGTGTCCTCTCCACCCCCTTACCTGGTTTCGCACACTGGTGGCTAGTGGGGGCAGCCTGGGGATGTCTGCACGATACTTGCAGACATCCTCCATGCTGCCCGACACGGCAGTCTATTATGACGGACAGCTGGTCCGTCATAATAGACTGCCGTGTCGGGCAGCATGGAGGATGTCTGCACGTATCGTGCAGACATCCCCCAGCTGCCCGATTTACCCTGGTGGCTAGTGGGGCAGCAGAGGATGTCTGCGCGATGAGCGCAGACTTCCCCTGCTGCCACCCGGCACGCTCGCCGGGACTTCTGTGACGAAAGCGGAAGTACCCGGCTTCTTCATAGAAGCCCCGGCGGTCGTGCCGGGGCGGAAGCAGGGTAGTCTGCGCTCATCGCGCAGACATCCCCTGCTGTTAGAGAGGGGGATCCAGGTCCCCTGCAGCTCTGCTGGGGACCTGGATCTCTGTTTTATAGACTGACCTCAATTTGAGGTCAGATTATAAGAAGACCTCGAATGTAAGACGAGGAGGATTTTTCAGAGCATTTGTTCTGAAAAAAACCTCGTCTTATATTCGAGCAAATACGGTAATAATAATTCAGTGGGAAATAAACTAGAATGGGAGAAAAATATACCAGCACAAGACTCTTTCTCCCCACCAGACGATGCACAGTTGCAGGTCACTGACCACTGCAACAGAGTCCTGTCAGTATGCTTTGAAATGTGCTGTTGTCAGGTCCAATTTGGTGGCTTCCACGGTGTATTAGCAAGATGTCTCTCTCGGTATGGCCTGTGATCTGTCTCAAGCAATTCTCCATGGTCAGAGTATTCTGGGAAAGTATTAAGGGAATACATTCTGATTGGCTTTCTGCATGAAAGCTTAGAATTCCATGTCACTCGGGAGGCGGCTAGACCTTCATTTTCATTTTGTTATTTTTATTACGAATTCACTTTTTTTGTGTGTGTGTGTGTTGTTTTGTTTAATGATTATTGGTTGTAGCGTGAGAGAGAGAGAGAGAGAGAGAGAGAGACGGGATTTTCACCCACATTACCAGAAAGCCTTGAGCCGACTGCAGGAACAATCAGTCAGGAAATAATAGGTGCATATAAAAGAGGAGAAGGACGGTGATTATGGAGATTTCAGGCCTGTACCATTTTGTCATTTGCTGAAGAATATTAAAATACTTTATTACAACCTTCCTCAAGGCAATATGCTGGCCACAGATATGCAATGCGGACATCAGTCTGCTTTAAAAGAAAACCTGCAGTCCACCACAATTACAATTCAATTTATAATGAAGTATCCCAAAAAATATGTATACCTTTTGTATGAAAAAATATATACATAGGCGGATACAGAGAGAGAAGAAAAAAATTGTAGAATACAAGGAAATTTGCTAATTCTTGTTACACACAATGGGGGTCATATATAAACACGGCCCATGCGCAGATTGTGCCAAATACTGCAGACTATGCACTGTCTATGCCTAATGCGTAGATTTCAGTTGTATGGGTGCTCGTTGCACTGGCGCAGCCTTTGTATAAAAAAAATGATGCGCTGAAAAACGCCTGAATTGTGTCGGAAACCTCTTCCAGGTCCATCTTATATAAAAGCACAACCGCCGTTATACATAACAAAAGCTGATTGCGCCATTTTTTAAATAAAATTCCCAATACTTTGCATTGCAGGAATCCATAACCCCCAGTGTATATTTAGACTGTGCCGATTCTTTTCGCTCGGCATGAAGATCATGTCTATACTTGTGCAAACACTAGGGATGGTTACGTATATATTGAGGAAACAAAATTAATAATATTATCTGTGTGGGAAAATTGCACAATCTTGTGTAAAGGGCAGAATAAATGTTTGTGCATACCGCTGTTACAGATGTGTGTGTGTGTGTGTGTGTGTGTGTGTGTGTGTGTGTGCATTTCTCAACAAATTGTAAAAAAGATGGATATGTCACAAAAGTGTGAAAATAGGATCTTAGAATTTTTGCACATTGGTATATTGGAACACATAAGTAAAATAATTATTGGGCTTGTGTCTAGGGGTGCCACCTTTTCTACAAAACAAGTGCCCGGCCATGCTACTGCCTCCATAGATTTAACATTAGCTTCAAGCCAATTTTTTAGGTGGCAGCCCTACTCGTGTCATAGAGAAAGCAGATGAGCCAACTGTTTGCTATCTGATGTCCTGACCTAAGTTTCCATGTATCTGGTGTTAACCTCTTTACGGACCAGAGTAATTTTGATAGGTGGTTGTTTCAAGGAAAGTTTCCTCTTTGTTATTTAACACACTCATACTAGTTATACGTGGTTTTTAAATGGAAATGGATATGGATACCATATACATATATATAATTAGGATTTCATATTAAAAATACATATAAAAGGAAAAAAACATTTGGAAAAACAAAACCGTGTTTTTTTCATTATTTTCCCACAGATTTTCTACAGAACTAGTGCAACACTAACACTAACCCACTTCTCCCAATATATATATTAAAAAAAACTTTAAAATGGAAATTCTTAGTGTCTGGCAGATGTCAAAGACGGAGATTTTCATGAAAGGAAAACCTATCATAACGTCGGGAAAACAAAAATAAACCAAAAAATGGATATTCAAGTTGTTTTTTTACAATGTGAGCACATAGCACAATGGAGTAAGTGCTGGGTATGTGCAAGTCACAGTGTTCAGCTGTACACTGAGAATTCTGAAAGGAGATGAAGGAGGGCTGAGCATGTATACTTTCCTGTATGCACAATTATGTGAGTGCTATACACATTTGAGCATGCTTAATGTAGTATTTTTCACCAAATAATATTTTTTTTAAAGCCCTTTCTGGTATATCTAAGCACATTAATCCTTCAGGGAAGGGGCGTAATAGAGACTGAACCGAGTGATCAATAGTTCACGGCTACTGAGCATTTCGCGTTCCCCATGATGCCTTCCTGACCTTTTCCGTTATATGTTTTTCCTATTGATCTATTTATTTTGAGGACGGTTGACTTGTGACTTTCTTCCATATTGATTTGTAAGCGCCTGTAATATTTTCCATTCCCCGCTGGGCTATGATCTTAATTTTGGCTGATTGAACCAGTTAACCTCAGGAGTGGCCAACTGTGGTGTATCCAGCTTTAAATACATATGTAATTTGAGATTAGCTAATTAAGGCATTACAATTACATCCTAAAAACAATCAGCGACATGAAGAAAGATTGAGAGGGTAATGAGGGAGAGGAGAACAAAGGAAGGAAAAAGTGAGAAACTTGCTAGAAAAGGGAAACAGGAGATGCAGAGTGGAGAGGAGGGAGAGAGATTAGGGAGCAAGGGGAGGGTGGGTGATACTAGAAATTTGGACAGGGAGATATGACAGAAGGAGAAGGGCACATGAGCAGAGAAGGTGCGAGAAAGAAAGGAGAGGATCGAGACGGGGCATAAGGAGAGGAGGAAGTAAGAGATAAAGGAGAAAGGGAAGTGAGAGAGGAAGGAGAGGGGGAAATTAGAGAGGAAAGAGATGTTTATAACAGAAGAAGCCCATATGAGAAAGGAGAGGGTGATGTGAGTGAAAGAGGGAGACACAAGAAGAGGAAAGTGACAGAGGAAGAAGTGAAAAGGGTGAGAAGAGGAGGCATGCAAGAAAGGAAAGGAGGTGTGAGAAAGGAAGGAGAAGGGCACGCGAGAGAACAAGGAGAGGGGAACATGGAAGAAGAAAGCGAGGGGGTGCGAGCAAGGAAGTAAAGGGCGACATGACAAAGGAAAGGGAGGGGAACATGACAGAGGAAATGGAGGGGGAGGTGAGAGAGAAAATATAAGGAATTGAGAAACTAGAGAAAAGGTGCATGACAGAGGAAGGATGGGTGACGGGGAAGAAGAGGGGTGTGAGAGAGGAAGAAGACAGGTCATGAGGGAGCAAGGAGATGTGGCATGAGAGAGGATGGAGAGTGGAAGTGAGAGAGGAAGGAGAGGGGGACGTGAGGGTTGAAGAAGAGGGGGAAGTGAGAGAGGAAGAAGAGAGAAAAGTGAAAGAAGAAGGAGAGTGGGGCAGGAGAGTAGAAGGAGAGGTAGTAGTGAGAGGGGAAGGGTAGGGGTAAGTAAGACAGGATGGAAAGGTGGAAGTGAGAGAAAGGATAGGGGGAAGTGAGAGTGGAAGAGAGGGGGAATGGAGAGAGGAAGGAGATGGGGGCATGAGAGTTGAAGGTGATGGGGAAGTGAGAAAGAAAGCAGTGAGAGGGGGATGCAAGAGAGAAATGACACAGAGACAGACCAAAAGGAGCGTTCCATGGGGCGAGAAAATGTAGAGAGACGAAAAAAGGGGAGAGAGAAGGGGGAACAGAGAACGAGAGAAACATGAGAACAACAAGGACATGGGAATGAAAAGGGACAGATCATAGAGAAAACCAGAGAAAGGTTTGATAGAGAAATATGAAAGGTTTTGGTGATGAGAAGGAACAAGTCAGACATAATATGCGCCTCCTCCCAGCACAAACTGTAATCATTTACATCTTTGAGCCTTTCTCACTAATTCCATGTGCATTAATATAAATAAATTACCATGCGGCAGAGATGGACAGCAGACAGTGAGGAAGTGTGTGAGCCACAAACCACAGGGTGTATGGGAAACAAAACACTCGCTGATTAAACAGTTTCCTTCAAAAGGAAAAATCAAACACGACCTGCACAGACCTCCGTTTGACACTGCGATAATATGTGTACAGACTGCGGCACACTGATAATATGTGTACAGACTGCGGCACACTGATAATATGTGTACAGACTGCGGCACACTGATAATATGTGTACAGACTGCAGTTACACTGATAATATGTGTACAGACTGCAGTTACACTGATAATATGTGTACAGACTGCGGCACACTGATAATATGTGTACAGACTGCGGGCACACTGATAATATGTGTACAGACTGCGGCACACTGATAATATGTGTACAGACTGCGGGCACACTGATAATATGTGTACAGACTGCGGGCACACTGATAATATGTGTACAGACTGCGGGCACACTGATAATATGTGTACAGACTGCGGGCACACTGATAATATGTGTACAGACTGCGGGCACACTGATAATATGTGTACAGACTGCAGTTACACTGATAATATGTGTACAGACTGCGGCACACTGATAATATGTGTACAGACAGCAGTTACACTGATAATATGTGTACAGACAGCAGTTACACTGATAATATGTGTAAAGACTGCGGCACACTGATAATATGTGTACAGACTGCAGTTACACTGATAATATGTGTACAGACTGCAGTTACACTGATAATATGTGTACAGACTGCGGCACACTGATAATATGTGTACAGACTGCGGCACACTGATAATATGTGTACAGACTGCGGCACACTGATAATATGTGTACAGACTGCGGGCACACTGATAATATGTGTACAGACTGCGGGCACACTGATAATATGTGTACAGACTGCGGGCACACTGATAATATGTGTACAGACTGCAGTTACACTGATAATATGTGTACAGACTGTGGGCACACTGATAATATGTGTACAGACTGTGGGCACACTGATAATATGTGTACAGACTGTGGGCACACTGATAATATGTGTACAGACTGTGGGCACACTGATAATATGTGTACAGACTGCAGTTACACTGATAATATGTGTACAGACTGCGGGCACACTGATAATATGTGTACAGACTGCGGGCACACTGATAATATGTGTACAGACTGCAGCACACTGATAATATGTGTACAGACTGTGGGCACACTGATAATATGTGTACAGACTGCAGTTACACTGATAATATGTGTACAGACTGTGGGCACACTGATAATATGTGTACAGACTGTGGGCACACTGATAATATGTGTACAGACTGCGGCACACTGATAATATGTGTACAGACTGCGGGCACACTGATAACATGTGTACAGACTGCGGGCACACTGATAATATGTGTACAGACTGTGGGCACGCTGATAGTATGTGTACAGACTGTGGGCACGCTGATAATATGTGTACAGACTGCGGGCACACTGATAATATGTGTACAGACTGCGGGCACACTGATTATATGTGTACAGACTGCAGTTACACTGATAATATGTGTACAGACTGCGGGAACACTGATATGTGTACAGACTGCAGTTACAGTGATAATATGTGTACAGACTGCAGTTACAATGATAATATGTTTACAGACTGCAGTTACACTGAAAATATGTGTACAGACTGTGGCACACTGATAATATGTGTACAGACTGCAGTCACACTGATAATATGTGTACAGACTGCAGTTACACTGATAATATGTGTACAGACTGCGGGAACACTGATAATATGTGTACAGACTGCGGGAACACTGATAATATGTGTACAGACTGCAGGAACACTGATAATATGTGTACAGACTGCGGGCACACTGATAATATGTGTACAGACTGCAGTTACACTGATAATATGTGTACAGACTGCGGCACACTGAAAATATGTGTACAGACTGTGGCACACTGATAATATGTGTACAGACTGCAGTCACACTGATAATATGTGTACAGACTGCAGTTACACTGATAATATGTGTACAGACTGCGGGAACACTGATAATATGTGTACAGACTGCGGGAACACTGATAATATGTGTACAGACTGCGGGAACACTGATAATATGTGTACAGACTGCGGGAACACTGATAATATGTGTACAGACTGCAGGAACACTGATAATATGTGTACAGACTGCGGGCACACTGATAATATATGTACAGACTGCGGGCACACTGATAATATGTGTACAGACTGCGGGCACACTGATATGTGTACAGACTGCGGCACACTGATAATATGTGTACAGACTGCGGGCACACTGATAATATGTGTACAGACTGCGGGCACACTGATAATATGTGTACAGACTGCGGGCACACTGATATGTGTACAGACTGTGGGCACACTGATAATATGTGTACAGACTGTGGGCACACTGATAATATGTGTACAGACTGTGGGCACACTGATAATATGTGTACAGACTGTGGGCACGCTGATAATATGTGTACAGACTGCGGGCACACTGATAATATGTGTACAGACTGTGCGCACACTGATAATATGTGTACAGACTGTGGGCACACTGATAATATGTGTACAGACTGTGGGCACACTGATAATATGTGTACAGACTGTGGGCACACTGATAATATGTGTACAGACTGTGGGCACACTGATAATATGTGTACAGACTGCAGTTACACTGATAATATGTGTACAGACTGTGGGCACGCTGATAATATGTGTACAGACTGCGGGCACACTGATAATATGTGTACAGACTGTGGGCACACTGATAATATGTGTACAGACTGCAGCACACTGATAATATGTGTACAGACTGTGGGCACACTGATAATATGTGTACAGACTGCAGTTACACTGATAATATGTGTACAGACTGCGGGCACACTGATAATATGTGTACAGACTGCGGGCACACTGATATGTGTACAGACTGCGGGCACACTGATATGTGTACAGACTGTGGGCACACTGATAATATGTGTACAGACTGTGGGCACACTGATAATATGTGTACAGACTGTGGGCACACTGATAATATGTGTACAGACTGTGGGCACACTGATAATATGTGTACAGACTGTGGGCACACTGATAATATGTGTACAGACTGCAGTTACACTGATAATATGTGTACAGACTGTGGGCACGCTGATAATATGTGTACAGACTGCGGGCACACTGATAATATGTGTACAGACTGTGGGCACACTGATAATATGTGTACAGACTGCAGCACACTGATAATATGTGTACAGACTGTGGGCACACTGATAATATGTGTACAGACTGCAGTTACACTGATAATATGTGTACAGACTGCGGGCACACTGATAATATGTGTACAGACTGCGGGCACACTGATATGTGTACAGACTGTGGGCACACTGATAATATGTGTACAGACTGTGGGCACACTGATAATATGTGTACAGACTGTGGGCACACTGATAATATGTGTACAGACTGTGGGCACACTGATAATATGTGTACAGACTGTGGGCACGCTGATAATATGTGTACAGACTGCGGGCACGCTGATAATATGTGTACAGACTGTGCGCACACTGATAATATGTGTACAGACTGTGGGCACACTGATAATATGTGTACAGACTGTGGGCACACTGATAATATGTGTACAGACTGTGGGCACACTGATAATATGTGTACAGACTGCAGTTACACTGATAATATGTGTACAGACTGTGGGCACGCTGATAATATGTGTACAGACTGCGGGCACACTGATAATATGTGTACAGACTGTGGGCACACTGATAATATGTGTACAGAATGCGGGCACACTGAAAATATGTGTACAGACTGTGGGCACATTGATTATATGTGTACAGACTGTGGGCACGCTGATAATATGTGTACAGACTGTGAGAACGCTGATAATATGTGTACAGACTGTAGGCACGCTGATAATATGTGTACAGACTGCAGTTACACTGATAATATGTGTACAGACTGCGGGCACGCTGATAATATGTGTACAGACTGCAGTTACACTGATAATATGTGTACAGACTGTGGGCACACTGATAATATGTGTACAGACTGTGGGCACACTGATAATATGTGAACAGACTGCAGTTACACTGATAATATGTGTACAGACTGCAGTTACACTGATAATATGTGTACAGACTGCAGTTACACTGATAATATGTGTACAGACTGCAGTTACACTGATAATATGTGTACAGACTGCGGGCACGCTGATAATATGTGTACAGACTGTGGGCACACTGATAATATGTGTACAGACTGTGGGCACACTGATAATATGTGTACAGACTGTGGGCACACTGATAATATGTGTACAGACTGTGGGCACACTGATAATATATGTACAGACTTCTTGCAGGTTCTGATGATGTGCGTGTTCACTACTGGTACATTCTGATGATGTGCGTGTTCACTACTGGCCCGTTCTGATGTGTGTGTTCACTACCAGCACGTTCTGATAATGTGTGTGTTCACTACTGGCACATTCTGATGTGTGTGTGTGTGTTCACTACTGGCACATTCTGATGTGTGTGTGTGTTCACTACTGGCACATTCTAATGATGTGTGTGTTCACTACTGGCGCATTCTGATGTGTGTGTGTTCACTACTGGCACATTCTGATGATGTGTGTGTTCACTACTGGCGCATTCTGATGTGTGTGTGTTCACTACTGGCACATTCTGATGATGTGTGTGTCACTACTGGCACATTCTGATGTGTGTGTGTTCACTACTGGCACATTCTGATGATGTGTGTGCTGTGCGTGGCGAGTAACCCCTGAATTAATGCAACATGAATCTAGACACAGGCTCTGTATTTATCACAGCACTGGCTGGATTCCATTACCTGGGATGATTTCTATATATTTTATTTGTATTACAGTCTATGGGAGAAAGGGAATTAAATGATCAGATCTGAATGAATTTCAGCTCCTTGTCCGTACCCTGGCTGTAGAGATAACAGCTATGCCGGGAAGAATAAACGTCTCAGGGGAGGTGGGCAGCAGCCCCCTTCCCATCGATACAGATCAATACTTCCTATCACCATACGGAGGGGCATCCTGCTGTGTTTTTAATACTCCCAGCAGGAGGCAGCCAGCATGCGTTCTGGCATTCACAGGGTTAAGCTGCTGGAGGTTGTGTTCAGAGGTGGTGGGGAGATTTACAAATATATTATTTAGGGGAACAGCAGTAAGCGTGTGGGCAGTCTGAGAAAGTGAGTGGAGTCTTAGTGCGCAGATTACTAACCACGTGCTTGAACTTAACTGGATCTTCCTCTGTACAAACTCTCCCCATCTGGGGGGAGGTGGGGGGGGGGGGGGTCTGGCCAAAGATTAACCCATCTGCTGAAGAAAAAAAAAGTGGCTCCTCAAGTCTAGAAATATTAGTCCAGCCCTGCGTAATTGTGACTATCATATTGAGGACATTTTCAACTTGAAATAAATAAATAAATAAATGTGGTGAGATTATATTTACAATTAAAATGTATATTATATCACTGAATGAAAGCTTTGAGGTTTGCCAGTGATGGCTAACCTTGGAACTGCAAATATGTAGGAAGTGCACATCCCATGATGCTGTCAGTCAGTCATCAGGATAAGTACATCTGCAGTGCCAAGTTTAGCCATCACTGAGATCCATCATAATCTGGCGATTCTTTTTATTATCCCTCTGGGGATAAAACCTAAAGTGATTCACATAGTGTATAGCTGTCCGAAAATCACACACAAGCACAAACATACAAAGCATACTCTCCTGGGAGCTTTCCTGTCCTTTAGGTATTGATGCTGACCTCTCTCTCGCTTTCTCAAGGTCAAATGGCCCAGTAAGTCAGCAATTACCGCGTGTTACGAGCCCTGAAGCTGCAGTCATGCATAAGATTCGATCACTTCAAGCTCACAGAGAGTACCACTCAGCGCACTCCTGTAAACAATGTGGCAATCTAATTGCGGGCCGACCACGGACGCAATCGTTTGCTGAAAGCAACAAAAAAAAAAAAAAAGTGTGTCTGCTCCGGATCACTGATTGGCCAAATGTTTTACACGGAAACATGAAATATCAAAGGATGCATTAACACGGAGGCTTCTGCAAACATGAAATAAGATCAGTAACCAGCCTTCAGTTCACATTGATGAGAAGACCATGGTGGCTGGAGCTCCAGTATCTTCAGATCAATGGCAGGATCCCTGTGTTATCAATCTAATCCCTACAGTGCAGGCAGAACCGACCTGCCATAGGCCAAATCAAGATGCCTGGGCTCATTTAGTCCCATGTTATCCTCATCCTTTAAATACCGGTCCACGCAATGCTATCCAACTAAGAGATCTGATACATATTATCCCCAAAGAGAACATGAACCTCTTGCATTAAATAGAGCACAGAAAGGATCTAGTCATTAAAATGAGTGTATTATACACCAAAGCAATGCAAAATGGAAAACATGCATTTTAAAGGACTTAGAAAGCACATTAATATGGATTAACATTCGGAAGATGCCTTTTGGACACCAGGCAGCCCCTTTAACACAGTCCTATAGCTATAACACACATCCCTGTTCTTTTCTCAATCCAATTTCTCCCAGCCCCGTCTTTCCATATTGCCTCACTCTGCTCCACACACCATCATCTCACGTTACTCTATATTCTCTTTCCTTCTGCCCCTTATATTCAATGTTCCTCCCTCTACTCCATCCTGCCACCATCGTACATCACTGGTCAGTCCTCATATTCTGTCCCTCACTTTCCACATTTCTTTCTATTCCCCATAGCAGAATACACTGAATGTCTCCCATGCTCATCCAATCTGAACTGTCTGTCCTACTCTCGCTCCATTCTATATCATATGGCATTAGCCAGTCTTCTGTTATTTCTCCCTAACCATCTCTGCCATGGCTCTCTCTTATCCATCTCTATCCCTGGCTCTCTCTTATCCATCTCTATCCCTGGCTCTCTCTTATCCATCTCTATCCCTGGCTCTCTCTTATCCATCTCTATCCCTGGCTCTCTCTTATCCATCTCTATCCCTGGCTCTCTCTTATCCATCTCTATCCCTGGCTCTCTCTTATCCATCTCTATCCCTGGCTCTCTCTTATCCATCTCTATCCCTGGCTCTCTCTTATCCATCTCTATCCCTGGCTCTCTCTTATCCATCTCTATTCCTGGCTCTCTCTTATCCATCTCTATCCCTGGCTCTCTCTTATCCATCTCTATCCCTGGCTCTCTCTTATCCATCTCTATCCCTGGCTCTCTCTTATCCATCTCTATCCCTGGCTCTCTCTTATCCATCTCTATCCCTGGCTCTCTCTTATCCATCTCTATCCCTGGCTCTCTCTTATCCATCTCTATCCCTGGCTCTCTTATCCATCTGGCTCTCTCTTATCCATCTCTATCCCTGGCTCTCTCTTATCCATCTCTATGCCTGGCTCTCCCTTGTCCATCTCTATCCCTGGCTCTCTCTTATCCATCTGTATCCTTGGCTCTCTCTTATCGATCTCTATCCCTGGCTCTCTCTTATCGATCTCTATGCCTGGCTCTCCCTTGTCCATCTCTATCCCTGGCTCTCTCTTATCCATCTGTATCCTTGGCTCTCTCTTATCGATCTCTATCCTTGGCTCTCTCGTATCCATCTCTGTCCCTGACTCTCTTATATCCATCTCTGCCCTTGGCTCTCTCATATCATCTCTGCCCCTGGCTCTCTCATATCATCTCTGCCCCTGGCTCTCTCATATCATCTCTGCCCCTGGCTCTCTCATATCATCTCTGCCCCTGGCTCTCTCATATCCATCTCTGCCCCTGGCTCTCTCATCCTTCCTCCCCCATCTCACACCACACGCCAAACACTCCATTAACCTGTCTTGATTTTATCTCTCCCACAATTTCCCACTAGATGGCGCTGATCAATCTCCCCCTTATCACATATATCTGTAAATTCAACTCAATCCTAGATCTGATCCCACCTTCATCTAGAGTACGACTTGACAAATCTCATTAGCCAGGGAGCCCTGGCTCCAGCTTTTGGACTGTATTACATAAAACCTATGGTAGTATCATTTCCCAACTCCTAAAAATAGCTGTGCTCTCTCCTGAGTAGATCTGTTTGGCTCCTAAAGCCTACAAATCTTTGTAAAGGCTTGCTAGTCTCCCTTAATCTAGTCCAGTGATGACTAACCTTGGCATTGCCGACGCTTGGGAACTACATATCACATGATTCTCAGTCAGCCTTTCAGACTGAGAACAATGGGATGTGTAGTTTCCAAACATCTGCAGTGCCAACGTTAAGGGAGCCTTAAGAACATAGAATCATGGCATATGCATTTCCTAAACAGCTGCAGTGCCAAGGTTAGCCATCACTGACCTAGTCCCTATCGTCAGCAGGACTTTATGAAACATAAATATTGAATATTTTTTGATCCATGAACTTGAGTGCTCTGTGTGAGACTCACCCGGGTACATACTCAGGTCACGGCAAACTGAGATTGTATCTTGATATATTTTGTTTATAGACATTTTGCTATTTGTTCGTCATTGCCTCCGGCTCTGTAACTAGTGAGTCTGTTTTCTAAGTCTTTGTTGACAGTTGTTTTCCATCCCAATTAATTATAAACTAAGGAAATACCCCAAATGTTTCAATGTGTTTCCTGTTTTTGGGCTGAAATCATGGTTTTGTTATAGTTTGTAACTTTAAAAGGTAATGTCTTGCAAGTGATGTCAGGCCAGGACTCTGTTGTTTATGGTTTAGTGTTTTATTTTTGTTTGTTTGTTTTTTTATTAAGTAGGGTATATTTTGATGACTCGGCTCCTTACACACATAAAAAGATTTGCTGCAGTGTCTTCATTCGACCCTTTCCCTGCCGGTTTTCTGGGCCCCAATTACATATGTTGGGTAGATCCCAGTATCTTCTGCAGGACTTAATGGATGAGGATCTTGGCTATAGTCGTGGGGGGCCATGTAGTACAAGTCATGCAGGCTCGTCACAAAAAAAAGATGATGAGTGCCAGATGCTCACATAGCGGGAGTTTAACCCCTTAGTGACAAGACATTTTGACCTTGTCTTTCCCTTGGTGGGCTGTTTTTACATTTCTGGGGTGTTTGTGTTTAGCTGTAATTTTCAACTCTCTCACATACTGTACCCACACAAATGATATGTTGTTTTTATCGTCATAAGAAGGGCTTTCATTAGATATCATTATGTTCATCATATCTTATAATTTACTACAAAAAAAATTATAAAACATGATGAAAAAAAAAAACAATTTTTCTAACTTTGACCTATTTTTTGTTTTACACAAATACAATCATTATATGCCTGACACGTCCTTTGTCGCGAAGGGGTTAAGAAACACAATGGCCAGGGATGACCAAAGTGTTTATACAATGAAAACATTGTCCATGACAAGGTCAGTAAAGGTTGATAAAACATCATTCAGTCCAACATGAGCATACTTTGCTCAGGACTGTCACAGTTTTGTCACTCTGTCCTGCTAAGCTCTACCTCTGGTGGATGTTTTTGTATAGCGGTGGAGCCTGGCGGCCTAACACACCTGAGAGTGCATACTGCGAGGTAGCGCTGCCGCTGACACTAAACCTCCCAAATTCGTCCGCCCTCAGTTCCCCGCTTCGTTGGAGGTAGAAGGTGGAATGTATGCATGAGCAATGTTGATCCTACCCCTGATGAGGACATACAACTCCTTAAACGTCAACATATTAACAAGCGGTTGGGCCTAGGCAGATATTTTGGGCATTACATAACCCATGATTCTCAGATAGTCTTGAGGGTGACTGAGACTCATGGGATATGTAGTTCCCACACATCGACAGTGCCATGTTTGGTTGTATGGAATCCTGGTTGTCCATTAGGCACCTGAGAAGAACTGGAGGCCTGGTCTCTGGTGCTGCTCCAGGAAAAGGAAGAGTGTACAGCACTGCAGCATCTCAGGGGAGAGCGCTACACGACTGATTCTGTGGTAGACATCTAGGGAACAATTCCCGAGAGGGCTAAAAATGTATTTGAAAATCTGCATGAGACTTGATTAGGAGAGGGAGCGGGATGTCAATTTAAAGGGTAATGGCAGCCAACTAGCATACCAAAAACACAGCATATACACAGTGACAACCAATGCTGTCAGACAATGTATTGGGTATTATCCTGAGACTTATCACATTAAGCGTGAGCAGAAGAATATAATGATGCTCTAGGTACTGAGGTAGGTTGAGGGGTATAATTATTAGAGAAAGATACTTCATACCTTTTATTAGACATAAACATCCATATAGATTATACAGTAGGGTTTACGCAATAAAAACTAGAAACAGAAGTTACAGGGCTTCAGTTGCCCGTCTCTCCAGGAATGTTGGTTGGACTCACAATGGAGTTTCAGGGGCTCTGGGCCTGTGCAGCCTGATCCTCCAAACACATTCATATATAAAAGAGAAACATAGACTTGTCTCATGTCATTTTCATTCAGTAAACTCTTAAAACAATTAAGTGGTCAAAAAGAGCATGCTGCCAGCACAGAAATGCTTCTTCATAATCAATAAAGAGATGATTGCAGGGGATGAAGATGGGAATTTCAAACTTAAAGGGACAGTCTAGTCCCCAAGCTCACTTTGGTGCAAGATGAAGATCGCTGCTTGTATAGTGCACAGGCTTTTATCCCTGTGTGATTTGATGCAGGCATTCTGCATAAATAACATTTTTATATTTCACTCAAGCCCTCCCCAGTGATTACTCTGCATAAATACTACAGGTTCGGCAGCACTGATTATATAGACACTGGGTATATAAAGTTTTGTTTCATTTAGTCACTTCCTGTGCGCCTCAAAGTGATTACATTGTGTGGGCTCTGAGTGACCTTGCTTTTGTACACACTAGGATGTCTTAACAGTGCAACACATTGTCTGATGACATTATGAGAGAGACAGGAAATCGCATCTATATTTTAACCTTTTAGGTTAAAATATAGAGTTTCCCACCCTCCTCCCCCAATCCCCAGTACTTACCTATGTTCTGCTCTGTCTCCCGCTGTTAAGCCGGTCCGTGGCTGTGAGGGAAGCGTTGTGAGCTCCCCTCAGTCAGCGCGGACAATAAAGTTTTGTTTAAAAAAAAAGTTTAAACAGACTTTATTGAAGCCGCGCGGCCTGAGGGGAGCTCACAACGCTTCCCTCACAGCCACGGACCGGCTTAACAGCGCGAGCGGAGACAGAGCAGAAAATAGGTGAGTAAATCCCAGTACCCGGCGTATAAGACGACCCCCCAACTTTTGAGAAGATCTTCAGGGGTTAAAAAGTCGTCTTATACGCCTCGTCTTATACACCGGAAAATACGGTATATATATATATATATATATATATATATATACACGTACTGTCAGCTATGTTGGCACCATATTCAAATCAACAAAGAATAGGCCATCTGCATACACTGCCACAAGGTGATGTCATAAAAAAGAGACAGCACAGACACATTTTAACACATTTAAAACAGTGGGGGTCATGTATAAAAACTTCCACACTGTAAAGTGTAAGGAACGGTATAAGAAGGTGTATAATGGCGATTGCGCTTTTTTTTTTATAAATCAGTGCAGGAGAAGGACCTCCGTCAAAAAATAGAGCCAAGTTTATACATGACCCACAGTGTCTCTAAATCTATACATTTGCTTGCAATTCTGCTAACACAAAGTATAGGTTAAATGCTCTACATTACTTCATAAAAAAATAAAAAAATAAACTATTTACATGATGGACTGATTTTAATACAAGTAGACTGTGTACAATATAAGTTGCTCTTATTGATCTCAGCCATCCAATGTCCCCCTAGTGCAGAGCTAGGGTGGGATGACCCAGAGTGTTCCAGATAATCCATAGTTTGGAGGCACACTGAGTGCAGGGAGTATTGCACACTGCATTATTTCACTGAAATCCTGAACTGCACATCTTTCTCCAAAAGAAATCTCAAAAGTGAATGTATATGGGATTAAAACCAGTCGATATTGCACACTATAAAACCTAGCGCAATCAATTGAGGTTTATTCTAGAACTTATTTGATTTTTTGCTTTTTAATAAAAAGCCAAGTATAAAAGCCGGGTACAAAGGACTGCACAATGCACATAAAACAACATGGAGATCACTGATTTTTGTTTTGAGGCACGAGGGCCTTCTGGGTGAAGTTTTACGCACAGATGAACTTCGCCAGATAGGCTTCTTTGGAACATCCAACAAAGTCCAAGTGTGGGTGAAAAAGTGGTGTCAGTTTTAAAGCTCAGTCAAAATGTCCATGGAATTTACTATTTCGGTTTGGTATATATTCTTTTGCACGTCACTAGTAGTTTGGGGAACCTCCGTCTCTTGACGGCGAGTGCAGTCACTACTCTTACAGGGGCACGGGATTTATTTTGATCTCATTTCTTAAGATTTATAATCAGTAAGTAGTGGAGCCGTGTGTAGAACAACCCCACGGACAATGTAGGCTGCTGTACAAGTGCGTCCCCTGTGGACTCCAGCCTGTCTGTGTTAGTCCTTCTATTACACAAATCAGTTCCTCTCTTTAGCAAGGGGTCAGCCCCCCCCCCCGGGGTCAGGGGTCAGCCCCCCACCCCCACCCCCCACTGCTCAGCAGAATGTCTTTCACCTTGTTGCCATTCCGGAGAGTCCAATATAATGAAGGGCCACGTGTAGTGGGTGCTCAGCCAGCCATGAACACCTGACGCCAGTAGAAAAAAAAACGCACACTGTGATTGGATGCATTTCTACTGTTAATAGCAATTGCCTCAGGGACGTGCCTCATTAACATTACTGAAACTACAACCCCCTCTGTGAGATGCTTAGTGAAGTAATGCTTTGCCATCACTAGAAACCAGCGGGTACTCCTGGAAAGGCTATTACATGTCTTATTAGGAGAAGCTAATAAGCAAAGGTAGCTGCGGACCATGGCTCCCATGATGCTCAGCCAGCTGCAACAACATTTTCCTCCTTTATAAATGGGAAAGGTAATGACATATGCATGGCTGGCTGAGCCTCATGGGAGCTGGAGAGCCCACGCTTTCCTTCCTTCAAAAATGCTATTAACATTACCAAATGGTTGTAGACGCTGCAAACGTAGAGCAAATGAGAAATCTGCAGCCAAATTATACATGCTAGAGAAAGGATTCTCACTCCTGGCTCCATACATGGAGCTCTATGGAAGTTCCATTTCCCTGGCTCCTAAAAAAAACAGTCTGCTCCTGAATTGGTCTGTGTGATGCCTAAAGTCTACAGACATTTGTCAACCACTTAGATTATGTTTAAATAAGAAGTGACAGCGACTGCATGGACTTCCACTAAACAGCGACTGCATGGACTACCATTAAACAGCTACTGAATGGACTTCCACTAAACAGCGATTGCATGGACTACCACTAAACAGCAACCGCATGGACTTCCACTAAACAGCGACTGCATGGACTTCCACTAAACAGCGACTGCATGGACTACCACTAAACAGCGACTGCATGGACTACCACTAAACAGCGACTGCATGGACTACCACTAAACAGCGACTGCATGGACTTCCACTAAACAGCGACTGCATGGACTACCACTAAACAGCGACTGCATGGACTACCACTAAACAGCGACTGCATGGACTACCACTAAACAGCGACTGCATGGACTTCCACTAAACAGCCTCTGCATGGACTACCACTAAACAGCGACCGCATGGACTACCACTAAACAGCGACCGCATGGACTACCACTAAACAGCGACCGCATGGACTTCCACTAAACAGCAACCGCATGGACTTCCACTAAACAGCGACCGCATGGACTTCCACTAAACAGCGACCGCATGGACTTCCACTAAACAGCGACCGCATGGACTACCACTAAACAGCGATTGCATGGACTACCACTAAACAGCAACCGCATGGACTTCCACTAAACAGCGACCGCATGGACTACCACTAAACAGCGACCGCATGGACTTCCATTAAACAGCGACCGCATGCACTACCCCTAAACAGCGATTGCATGGACTACCACTAAACAGCAACCGCATGGACTTCCACTAAACAGCGACCGCATGGACTACCACTAAACAGCGACCGCATGGACTTCCATTAAACAGCGACTGCATGCACTACCCCTAAACAGCCTCTGCATGGACTTCCACTAAACAGCGACCGCATGGACTTCCACTAAACAGCGACCGCATGGACTTCCACTAAACACTGCTACTAAAAAGTGCTTAATTTGTGCCAGGAACCTCCGCCAAACACTACTTGGCAGAGATTCTTCTGGATGAGAATGAAAGGAGTTGCAGTCAGTGTCTTCCCACTGGATTACGGATGATAGCTTTTCACAGACTGTGTGAGGCAGAACAGAAATATCACTAGCAAAGTTCCTTAAAAGGAAACACATATCCATGGCACTGCCTCAGTAATCAAAATGCCTATGGGCTCTGGCCTGTGAATTATTATCACATCCTCCCACGTAGGTGCATTTAGCATGAATAAAAATCAGAGGCTCTCCGGAGTCCAAAACCCAACACAATTTATTAAGATTGGAAAAAGCAGCAGATCATAAGGTTACCTGACGCGTTTCCCTATTCATACTATGAATAAGCATTAGTAAACATAAAACGCGTGAGGTCTCCACGCTACACTCCACGATCTGCTGCTTTTTCAATCTTAATAACTGTTGTCACTTTTTCGACTCCGGAGTGCCGCTGATTTCTCTTTTTCTATTTTTCTTTGCCAACTTGACATGTTCAGACAATGAGCAGAGTTTGTTGCGCACCCATGCAGTCGTTTTTTATTTCCTCCTGATGATTCGCACATTTTGACTGGAAAGCTACATACACTTTTTTTCTGAATTACTTGAACACATGCGTCACACTGATTGGACCGCATTAATCACACAATCGGTGCTGACTGAAAGCACGAAGATGAAGCCCAGGACGGACCATTTAAGAGTCTTGATGGAACAGACACGTACTTTGAATGCATTTGATAATAAATGCCCCCTTTATCCTATGGGAACCAAGTTTCTGAAATCTAAGCAACTTACCTATAGGTGCCAAAGGTGCACGGATAGCTATATGGCGCCACAACACCCAACACTGGTGTAAATCTATACTTGAAGAACACTCGATCGTGCAATAGAATTTTTCCAGCCATCATATTCCAAAACGTTATCCCCAACTTTGCATTAACAGATTGATTACCCTGGCCACCTTAACATTACATGTCTTATCTTAAAAACAGACCACCCACAAAATTAGTAGGGTTTATCCATTCCCCGGAACCCTCCAACACTTACCGTTGCTTATGGCTTGTATGACTGTTACTGGTTGTCCCATGGAAAGACGAGGGCCAGGACATCCTGGACTTCCTCAGGCCAGGTCGATCACTGGTGTCCATGGCATCGGATCTTTCCATCTGCCGGTGGGGGTGCCGGTCCGTATCGGAGTAACCCCTGTGTTTTATTCTAATCGGCGTCCTTGGTTGCCTCCAAAGATGTTGTGGAGGCTTCAGGGTGGCTTGTCCCTCCCGCGGGACGGGAAGAGACAGCGAAAGACTTTTTTTCGGGCATGACGGTACCTCCATCATAGTGCAAATTTAATGTCTACAACACCACAAGTCTCGAGAAGAAGAAGAAGAAGAAGAAAAAAGTATCTCCAAAAATAAAATGTCAATCACTGGTAAACTAAAATATTGCCATCTGTAATGTCAATGTGCGACTATCACCATTAAAAATAATTTTTGTTTATTTTATTTTCCTTTATAACGAGTTAGGAGTTATAGAAAAAAAGGCAAATTAATGTAAATCACGTTAGCTAAAAGTTCATTGATTATAAGTCGTTCAAATCAGAATAAAAAAAATCAGTCTATAAAAATAAAGGAAATTCTAAATATAACTTGATAATAGCAATGATATTCATGGGAAAATTAGTCATCTTTCCGCCGTTCCCATACCATTTAACATTGAAAATACAAAAAATAAAGGCAAATAGTGAATATTTAAAAGAAGCATTTAAGCAGTCCAGTTTCTCAAGTTAGGCAGTTGTAAAGAAAAAAATATATATATATATCAGAAATTATATTTTTCCAAAACGTTAATTCTATAGGATAACAGGATGGCTGTCGATTTTCCTTAGGATTTCCAAGATCATAACATGGAGAAAAAAAATCTGCTTGTAATGTTCTTTTGCATGTGAAGTTTAAATGGCTTCTAGTTGTGGTTTCAATAAATCTGTTTGTTGTGTGTCAATGCCGCAGTGAATATCCACAAGACATTGATAAGCATTGGCTGATCTAGAATATATATATAATTTTTTTTTTCTTTAATAAAGTTTTGCGTTTAATTACGATCTGATAGTTCATTCCTTTTCATCTCTTTTTCTTCTAGCAGAAATTATTGCTTAGAATATTGCCCAAAAAAAGGTTGGATATTTAGCAACAAAAAAAAAAAAAAATTATAATTGAAAAAATAAAAGTAAGTTAGCAAATGAATAAGTATAAGGTGGAGTTAGTAGATTTATTGCAAGGCTGAATCCAAGAGCAGACACATTAATGAGATCTCTTAATATACCTGTAGACACAGGTTGGCTCCATCTGTTTTCAACTGCTCAGTGCAAAAATAATAATAATAATGAAATGATACTATTCAAAACTTGTCGATCCCTCCACAGGGCAGTCAGATAATGTCTGATATGCCTGATGACATTTTCTTTTCATGCATCTTTAAATCTTCTAGTGCTTGTCTGATAAAATGATCTGGGTATTTCCTAAAGGTTTGCATTAGATGTACAGAGAAAAAAAAAGGGGGTGAAATCCTGTTTAAATAGAATTTTTTTCAAATACAAATATTAATTTTCTAAATCAGTTCCAAATTGCGTAAAGCAAAAATAAAGGGTTTTGAGGGGGAATTTTCCTACCCACACAGATCCTGGATTCGACTTGCATCCAAATTTAGGAAGATTTGATTTTTTTTTTAATTTCAGCTGTGATTTCAAATGCAATGCAAAAGAGACATAAAAATTGCAGAATATATTCCTTTATAATTTGTGGGTCTTTGTCACTCTTGCACCGATCATCACTTTGCACATATGGGTATCATTTCCAAAAAGAAGGGGGGGGGGGGGGGGGACAAGAAAAAAAACTAATTTTGCAATCAAAGCACTTTCTCTTTCAGTGTAGCCCAATTATTGCAGTGAGTCGTGGTGTGTATCTTGCACCTTGCATGGGTCTCTCCGTAGTTGCACTGCCAGACAAGGTGTTTGTTCTCTGGATGCTCCAGTTAGTGGAGAACGCTGCCTGTTCCTTTACATTTCCGTCCATTACTCTGTTACTGTGGTAAGCGCTCCATAGGCAGACATAGGAGACAGCACTCTCCTTCTCTCCTTCCTCAGCCCAAGCTGCTGGGCGACTGACTGAACTATGCCAGGTGTCTCCCGCCTCCCCTCCAGCCTGCTCTGTGACGTCACAAAGGAGGCGGAACGTTGCCGCCTGATGGCTCCTCCCCCCGCCCCGTGTCGCGGATTGGACGCGAGACAACTGAGAGAAACGTGCGGGGCCAATAGAAAACGGAGGCGCCTCCTCCAAAGCAGACACGTGGGGTGTCAGAAGGCATTGAGAAGGTTTGTGAGTTTAATAAGTTACTTTGGGCATAGCTACAAGCTGCACTGCTCACATACATATCAGTAATATCTATTACAATAAATATGTAGTACCATGTATTACATTTCTCCCAAGTGTCCTATTTAGGAGAGACAGCAGACAATCTGTTGCACCCAAATCCCCCTGACCCTCATCTTTCCTCCTCTATTGTCCTTTCTGTCCTCCTCTATTGTCCCTTCTTTCCTCCACTATTGTCCTTTCTGTCTTCCTCTATTGTCCCTTCTTTCCTCCTCTGTTGTCCTTTCTGTCCTCCTCTATTGTCCCCCATTTCCTCCTCCTCTATTGCCCCCCTTTCCTCCTCTATTGTCCCTTCTGTCCTCCTCTATTGTCCCCCCTTTCCTCCTCTATTGTCTTTTCTGTCCTCCTCTATTTCCCTTCTTTCCTCCTCTATTGTCCCCCCTTTCCTCCTCTATTGTCCTTTTGTCCTCCTCTATTGCCCCTTCTTTCCTCCTCAATTGTCCCCCCTTTCTTCCTCTATTGTCCTTTCTGTCCTCCTCTATTGTCCTTTATGTCCTCCTCTATTGTCCCTCTTTCCTCCTATATTGTCCTTTATGTCCTCCTCTATTGTCTTTTCTCCTCTATTGTCCCTTCTTTCCTCCTCTATTGTCCCCCTTTTCCAGAAGCTCAGTATGTTTGGCTTGTTGTGTTTTTATATTAATGTACATAAAGTACTTTCTTTTTATTCTAAATGATTTATCAAATTACATGAGTAGATACCAATTGGCCACAAAGTTGCTTAACATTTTCTGTAAAGGCCCTCCCATAGCCACACCTTCAGCCACACCAACAAAAATAAAAGTGCCCCTCTTTGGACATTAGAAATGTGTGGAGTTGTGCACATTACTGTTTTCTCCACCATCTGGTATAGATGAGGATTTCTAACGCAAGTATAGATCAGAGCAGCCGGCGTGATTGGATGAAAAATAGCTCCTCATATTTCACACGGCTGCACCTTCATGTGATAAATGGTGGTTCTGGCGCACAGTGCACCTTAGCAACCCGTGATTTCAGAATCGGCACAGCCGGATGCTGTAGCTTTTGTGTGACTGTTGGTGACACATGAAGACCCAAGCATCAAAAGACCATTTTTTGGTCCCTGGCCCGATCACAAGGTGATCGGTAGCCAGGGACACAGTTGCAGAGACTTGATCAGGGTCGTAATAGAACTTGAAGGGTCCCTGCCAAAAAATCGCTAGACCTCCTGATGTCACTTGTGATGTCACAGAGGCGTGTCTGAACCCAGAAATTTGGGCATGGCACAATTTAGTACCGTGACCTCATCTGACAGGTAGCGGGAGCTCATCATGGTGAGTCACAATGAGCTGTTAACTGAAAGAATGCTCTTTGCCGTCCTAGCGTCTTTTGGGACCAAAAAAAATAGGACCGCATAAAACGTCACAAGAGACCATTGTTTAAGCTGATGTGTATAGAGGGGCGGGGGCGCTAGACCGCATCCCATCTATCAACTGTGCCTAAAATAGAGTGTCACTGCAGGAACAGTTAGTGACCAGATCCGTGTCAGATTGCAGCATACATATTTCAGGTATGCTGATAAAAAGGTATGTCCTTATTAAAAGAACATGCCATTTTACTGAGCTTAACTGGAGAAGGATTTGCATGTTCTTATTCCGTCTGTTTGCTTGAAGCCGATCGCTTGTGGCAGGTTTAGAAGGAAACATGAGAAGAAGGGAGCAAGATCAGGACAGGAAGCAAGATCAGGACAAGAAGCAAGATCAGGGCAGGAAGCAAGATCAGGACAGGAAGCAAGATCAGGACAGGAAGCAAGATCAGGGCAGGAAGCAAAATCAGAACAGGAAGCAAAATCAGAACAGGAAGCAAGATCAGGGCAGGGCTGTACTTAATTCTGCAGGTTTTACACCAGATGCTCAGCTGAGGCAAAATAACCATGAGATATTACACTGATTGAATAACAACACTACATGCCGCAGGCAGTTCTGATAAGAAACACATTGGCCTGAGAAACATTCAACCTGCCGGGAGATACTGGAGAGAGATTTCCCGCTGATATCAGTGACAGAAGAGAAGATGGAAGATCCCCGAGCTGCAACAGTAAAGCAGATTGATAATCCAAAACAGAAGTGTTTAGAATGACAGTCACGTGCCATGTAACCGTCTAACAATACAACAGATAACTCACAAAACAAACACTGTCTGCGCTTCTCACACTAATAAAGTTGGTAATAATTGTATAAAACAAAAATACATTGAGGGAAGGCACCCGCGCTGGCCCGGGGGATCCTGCACCTACATTTAGAGGTTTGGCAATAATATACACGAGAGGGTCTGTTTATACAGGGAGTGCAGAATTATTAGGCAAATGAGTATTTTGACCACATCATCCTCTTTATGCATGTTGTCTTACTCCAAGCTGTATAGGCTCGAAAGCCTACTACCAATTAAGCATATTAGGTGATGTGCATCTCTGTAATGAGAAGGGGTGTGGTCTAATGACATCAACACCCTATATCAGGTGTGCATAATTATTAGGCAACTTCCTTTCCTTTGGCAAAATGGGTCAAAAGAAGGACTTGACAGGCTCAGAAAAGTCAAAAATAGTGAGATATCTTGCAGAGGGATGCAGCACTCTTAAAATGGCAAAGCTTCTGAAGCGTGATCATCGAACAATCAAGCGTTTCATTCAAAATAGTCAACAGGGTCGCAAGAAGCGTGTGGAAAAACCAAGGCACAAAATAACTGCCCATGAACTGAGAAAAGTCAAGCGTGCAGCTGCCACGATGCCACTTGCCACCAGTTTGGCCATATTTCAGAGCTGCAACATCACTGGAGTGCCCAAAAGCACAAGGTGTACAATACTCAGAGACATGGCCAAGGTAAGAAAGGCTGAAAGACGACCACCACTGAACAAGACACACAAGCTGAAACGTCAAGACTGGGCCAACAAATATCTCAAGACTGATTTTTCTAAGGTTTTATGGACTGATGAAATGAGAGTGAGTCTTGATGGGCCAGATGGATGGGCCCGTGGCTGGATTGGTAAAGGGCAGAGAGCTCCAGTCCGACTCAGACGCCAGCAAGGTGGAGGTGGAGTACTGGTTTGGGCTGGTATCATCAAAGATGAGCTTGTGGGGCCTTTTTGGGTTGAGGATGGAGTCAAGCTCAACTCCCAGTCCTACTGCCAGTTCCTGGAAGACACCTTCTTCAAGCAGTGGTACAGGAAGAAGTCTGCATCCTTCAAGAAAAACATGATTTTCATGCAGGACAATGCTCCATCACACGCGTCCAAGTACTCCACAGCGTGGCTGGCAAGAAAGGGTATAAAAGAAGAAAATCTAATGACATGGCCTCCTTGTTCACCTGATCTGAACCCCATTGAGAACCTGTGGTCCATCATCAAATGTGAGATTTACAAGGAGGGAAAACAGTACACCTCTCTGAACAGTGTCTGGGAGGCTGTGGTTGCTGCTGCACGCAATGTTGATGGTGAACAGATCAAAACACTGACAGAATCCATGGATGGCAGGCTTTTGAGTGTCCTTGCAAAGAAAGGTGGCTATATTGGTCACTGATTTGTTTTTGTTTTGTTTTTGAATGTCAGAAATGTATATTTGTGAATGTTGAGATGTTATATTGGTTTCACTGGTAAAAATAAATAATTGAAATGGGTATATATTTGTTTTGTGTTAAGTTGCCTAATAATTATGCACAGTAATAGTCACCTGCACACACAGATATCCCCCTAAAATAGCTAAAACTAAAAACAAACTAAAAACTACTTCCAAAAATATTCAGCTTTGATATTAATGAGTTTTTTTGGGTTCATTGAGAACATGGTTGTTGTTCAATAATAAAATGAATCCTCAAAAATACAACTTGCCTAATAATTCTGCACTCCCTGTATGAATGGGCCAAAGCATAGTTAGCTAACCTACCACATTAAGGCACACTCTCAAAAGGGTGAGAATCTCACCTACTAAATACTGGGTTAGCATTACATTTTTAATGTGTTGGAGGAAGTGCAGTTAAGCCTCCGTCCAATTAATCCCTTGACAGTAGCCTGTAACCAAGCAAAGAAAGGAGACATCTAAGTGCAAGTGAGAATCCCAAATATAACTCATAGAAAATGATGAGAGAGATATAAGGATAGAGAAAAAATAAGAGTAGTAAGGATGGGGGAATACTGATAGGGAAGATAAGGATGGGAGAATATTGACAGGGAAGGTAGGGATGGGGGAATACTGATAGGGAAGGAAGGGATGGGGGAAAACTGATATGGAAGGAAAATGAATGAATGTGGGAACACTGATAGAGAAGGAAGGGATGGGGAATACTGATAGGGTAGGTAGGGATGGGGAATACTGATATGGAAGGTAGGAAGGGGGTAATACTGATATGGAAGGAAAATGAATGAATGTGGGAACACTGATAGAGAAGGAAGGGATGGGGAATACTGATAGGGTAGGTAGGGATGGGTAATACTGATATGGAAGGTAGGAAGGGGGTAATACTGATAGGGATGGAAGGAATGGGGAATACTGACAGGGAAGGTAGGGATGGGGGAATACTGATACGGAAGGAAGGGATGGGGAATACTGATATGGAAGGTAGGAAGGGGGTAATACTGATAGGGAAGGTAGGGATGGGGGAATACTGATACGGAAGGTAGGAAGGGGGTAATACTGATAGGGAAGGAAGGGATGGGGGAAAACTGATATGGAAGGAAAATGAATGAATGTGGGAACACTGATAGAGAAGGAAGGGATGGGGAATACTGATAGGGTAGGTAGGGATGGGGAATACTGATATGGAAGGTAGGAAGGGGGTAATACTGATATGGAAGGAAAATGAATGAATGTGGGAACACTGATAGAGAAGGAAGGGATGGGGAATACTGATAGGGTAGGTAGGGATGGGGAATACTGATATGGAAGGTAGGAAGGGGGTAATACTGATAGGGATGGAAGGAATGGGGAATACTGACAGGGAAGGTAGGGATGGGGGAATACTGATACGGAAGGAAGGGATGGGGAATACTGATATGGAAGGTAGGAAGGGGGTAATACTGATAGGGAAGGTAGGGATGGGGGAATACTGATACGGAAGGTAGGAAGGGGGTAATACTGATAGGGATGGAAGGAATGGGGAATACTGACAGGGAAGGTAGGGATGGGGGAATACTGATACGGAAGGAAGGGATGGGGAATACTGATATGGAAGGTAGGAAGGGGGTAATACTGATAGGGAAGGTAGGGATGGGGGAATACTGATATGGAAGGAAGGGATGGGGGGAAACTGATAGGGAAGGTAGGGATGGGGGAATACTGATAGGGAAGGTAGGGATGGGGGAACACTGCTATGGAAGGTAGGGATGGGTGAAGATAGGACAGGAAGGGATGGGGGAAACTGATAGAGCAGGAAGGGATGGGGGAATACTGATAGGATGGAAGGGATGGGGCAATACTGATAGGAAGGTTAAAACAAAAATAATGAGAGGAAGAATTTTGGAGGAAGAAAGTTAGAAATCAGGACTGGTTAGGGGAGGAATATAGATTGGAAGCTGTAGTGTTGGATCGGCGGGTGTCACGTGACATCTCACCGATCAGCAGTAGCATGCAGACTGTCTGTGCCTGTGTGACAGGCATGGACCAAGCTGCAGTAGAAATCCCCCTCCCGTTCAATAAGGTAAAACAGCAGGGAGGGGGAGTCTTTTTTTTCTCTCTCTTTTCTTTAAAAAAAAAATAACAACCTGATGGCTTATGTGTGTGTGTCTGGCTAAATGTGGATGTGAGTGACTGACTGACTGTCTCTGGATGTGTGGATCTGACTGACTGACTGTCTCTGGATGTGTGTGGATCTGACTGACTGTCTCTGGGTGTGTGTGGATCTGACTGTCTCTGGATGTGTATGGATCTGACTGTCTCTGGATGTGTGTGGATCTGACTGACTGTCTCTGGATGTGTGTGGATCTGACTGACTGTCTTTGTATGAATGTGACTGACTGTCTTTGAATGAATGTGACTGACTGTCTTTGAATGAATGTGACTGACTGTCTTTGTATGAATGTGACTGACTGTCTCTGTATGAATGTGACTGACTGACTGTCTCTATATGAATTTTAATGACTGTCTCTGTATGAATGTGAATGACTGTCTCTGGTGTGTGTGTGTATGTATGGTTTTGTGAATGTGCCGTTGTCTGGCTCCTAGATTTTCTTTCTGGCTCCTAAAAGTAAATTAAATTTGTCAAGCCCTGACCTATTACTTCCCTAGCTCTATTTCCTATCCTAATCAAGGAGTACTTATCTTAGCCACATTGCAGCAGCTGGCATGTTAAACTCTGCAATGCCCCATGCTGCTAGAAGCACAAAGAATATATTGAAAAATCTTACGGTATATGCAGTAAGTTTCACAGAATCTTTATAAATAATAATACGGCCTTGACAAACATATGCAGACTGCAGGAGCCAAAGAGATGGGAAATGGTAGTTTTTTTTTTTTTATGGAACAAAATAAGTTACTAGCCAGAAGCAGGGATTTTAGGAGCCAAGAAGGATTCTTCAAGCATAATAATAATGTTTTAGAAACACTATCATGACATACTTTCTTCTTTCCATGTCCTGGAGATGTTACTTGGACCCAAATGAATGGCACTTTAATGAAAGATGAATGGCTTAGATGACATCACCAGGAATCCATCCTGCAAGTCTAACACTTGAATGCAATCTACTTGTTGGTACCCTGGCCCAAAATAATACACAGTTATCATTTTATTTTGTTTTCATGTATGTGCGCACTACGCAGTTATTAGAATTCAAGGTTGCTAACTACCAAACACTTTATCAGCCTCTAATTTCAGAAGACGAATTTAAAAATAAAAATCGGATGGGAGTAGGAACCTAACACATTTGCAATTCCAATCTGTCGAGGCTCAACTTCCGCAGATTTGAACCGGGGGTAACACGATTGGATTTTAATGGCGCATTTATATGTCTGTCTCTTCTTGACGCCAGCCAATTTCTGCCGGTGGCAGGGAATATAGTGACACCTGGTAACAGGGATAATTAGAAGGATTTTTGCCAACAGATACAAAGCGGGGAGACGGGGAGAGAGTGCGGTAGGCGTCTTTGTGTTTATGTTTTCTGTTTTATATTTGTTTTCCTTTGAAATACTAACAGACGGCAACTAAAAAAAAAACCACAAAAATGAACTCCTACTAGTGTATGAGAATAAAGTGCGTAATATGTGTAGACAGAATTAAAACGACACTCACATTATCCATTGTATACAGATGTCACGTTCCATCCTAATCATCCTCTTATTTGGACTATTAGAGGTTGTTTGTCACCAGAGAATATAGAGATATAAGCCATATAAGAAAGTAATATAGATATATATGGTATTGTAAGATGTAGGGCTGGTTTTGGGATGTGTCACCTGTGTGGTCGAATAGGATGCCAGCTCCAGTCATCAGTGGTCCAGTGGAACATGTACCAGATCAAGAATTCCTGACTTAGTGGGTGTGCTCTATCATTCCATACATAACAGAGATCTTATAACCTAGTCTTTGCTCTATTGTCCAATAAAATACACTGCCCTGTGCTCTATCATCCCATACACTGCCCTGTGCTCCATCATCTCATACACTGCCCTGTGATCTTTCATCCCATACACTGGCCTGTGCGCTACCATCCCAAATACTGTACATTGCACAGCGTTCTATACATTACACAGCATCCTATGCAATACACAGTGCTCTATGGCTTACACAGCACTCTATACACTGCACAGCACTCTCTACATTGCACAGTGCTTTATACATTAGACAGCACTATAAACATTACACAGCGCTCTAGATATTACACAGCACTCTATACATTAGACAGCACTATATACATTACACAGCGCTCTATACATTACACAGCGCTCTATACATTACACAGTGCTATATATATTACACAGCACTCTATACATTACGCAGCTCTCTATACATTACGCAGCACTCTATATATTACACAGCGCTGTATACCTTACACAGCGCTCTATATATTACACAGCACTCTATACATTAGACAGCACTATATACATTACACAGCGCTCTATACATTACACAGCGCTCTATATATTACACAGCACTCTATACATTACACAGCGCTCTAGATATTACACAGCACTCTATACATTAGACAGCACTATATACATTACACAGCGCTCTATACATTACACAGTGCTATATATATTACACAGCGCTGTATACATTACACAGCGCTCTATACATTACGCAGCACTCTATATATTACACAGCGCTGTATACATTACACAGCGCTCTATATATTACAAAGCCCTCTATACATTATGCATTGCTCTATACATTACACAGCAGTCTATACATTACACAGTGCTCTATACATTACACAGCGCTCTATTTATTAAAAAGAACTCTATACATTACACAGCGCTCTATGTATTACAAAGCCCTCTATACATTATGTATTGCTCTATAAATTACACAGCACTCTATACATTACACAGTGCTCTATACATTACACAGCACTCTATATATTACACAGCGCTCTATATATTACAAAGCCCTCTATACATTACACAGTGCTCTATACATTACACAGCACTCTATACATTACACAGTGCTCTATACATTACACAGTGCTCCATACATTACACAGCGTTCTATATATTACACAGCACTCTATGGATTACACAGCGCTCTATACATTACACAGCGCTCTATACATTACACAGCGCTCTATATATTACACAGCTCTCTATGTATTACACAGCGCTCTATACATTACACAGCGCTCTATATATTACAAAGCCCTCTATACATTATGCATTGCTCTATACATTACACAGCACTCTATACATTACACAGTGCTCTATACATTACACAGTGCTCCATACATTACACAGCGTTCTATATATTACACAGCACTCTTTGGATTACACAGCGCTCTATACATTACACAGCGCTCTATATATTACACAGCTCTCTATGTATTACACAGCACTCTATACATTACACAGCGCTCTATATATTACACAGTGCTCCATACATTACACAGCGCTCTATACATTACACAGTGCTCTATACATTACACAGTGCTCCATACATTACACAGCGTTCTATATATTACACAGCACTCTATAGATTACACAGCGCTTTATACATTACACAGCGCTCTATATATTACACAGCTCTCTATGTATTACACAGCACTGTATACATTACACAGCACTCTATATATTACACAGCGCTCTATACATTACACAGCACTCTATACATTACACAGCACTCTATACATTACACAGCGCTCTATACATTACACAGTGCTTCATACATTACACAGCGTTCTATATATTACACAGCACTCTATAGATTACACAGCGCTCTATACATTACACAGCGCTCTATATATTACACAGCTCTCTATGTATTACACAGCACTGTATACATTACACAGCACTCTATATATTACACAGCGCTCTATACATTACACAGCACTCTATACATTGCACAGCACTCTATACATTACACAGCACTCTATACATTACACAGCACTCTATATATTACACAGTGCTCCATACATTACACAGCGCTCTATACATTACACAGTGCTCTATACATTACACAGTGCTCCATACATTACACAGCGTTCTATATATTACACAGCACTCTATAGATTACACAGCGCTCTATACATTACACAGCGCTCTATATATTACACAGCTCTCTATGTATTACACAGCACTGTATACATTACACAGCACTCTATATATTACACAGCGCTCTATACATTACACAGCACTCTATACATTACACAACACATACACTGCTGTGCGCTATCCTTGCAATGGTCTCCTGTGAAACCCCTCATACACGTCTCTGTGCTTTCATATAGCAGGGTCATATCCCCTGTACTAACACGTAGAAACTCCCATCACCCATTGCCTGATAAGGAGCAGCCCCTCACCCTGCACACACTGTGCTCTCATTGTAACAATATCTATATCCACCCACCCGCATTACTTAATTATCCCTTGGCCCTGGAGGGTTAATCCTATTAATGCTCAGGATGAATGGAGTTGGTGGGAAGCCGGTCTGGACTGGGGAGTGATGGGGGATCTGGTATATTTCAGGTGGGGGGTAAACCTCTCATTCAAGAGATGCTGATTACAGGGCTTTTCCCCCGCTTTCTGCCTATTTATAACACTCATTTAGGAAATCCCCCCCCATGTTCAGCTGCCAACTGACTATCCAACAGCTAAAAATTAATCTGCACTTTCCGCTGATCTGTGTGCGCCTATATGAATCACCTGTCAGCAATTTCCCTGGATGTGCCGCAGAATAGAATGGTGCTGAGTATAAAGTCAAAGGCCCCCACATTCATCTGCTGATTTATTACAAAAAGACAAAGAAACTAGTAACATTGCTTGGGAAACAACATGCATTTTCACGGCACATGGGGGACATATCGGGAACCAAATATCAAACTACCCAATATGCTTTACCCAATCAGCCCCAGAATATATCCGCAGTATGGACATCATATCCAATTCCGTGCACAGACCTGCCAATACCAAAATGGTAGCCTCTATCCTCTCCTCGCATACATAGTGTGCAAGGTACAGACGTGGTACAGCAGAGCTCCCATCAGTACATAGTGTGCAAGGTACAGACGTGGTCCAGCAGAGCTCCCATCAGTACATAGTGTGCAAGGTACAGACGTGGTCCAGCAGAGCTCCCATCAGTACATAGTGTGCAAGGTACAGACGTGGTCCAGCAGAGCTCCCATCAGTACATAGTGTGCAAGGTACAGACGTGGTCCAGCAGAGCTCCCATCAGTACATAGTGTGCAAGGTATAGACGTGGTCCAGCAGAGCTCCCATCAGTACATAGTGTGCAAGGTACAGACGTGGTCCAGCAGAGCTCCCATCAGTACATAGTGAGCCAGACACAGACGTGGTCCAGCAGAGCTCCCATCAGTACATAGTGTGCAAGGTACAGACGTGGTCCAGCAGAGCTCCCATCAGTACATAGTGTGCAAGGTACAGACGTGGTCCAGCAGAGCTCCCATCAGTACATAGTGAGCCAGACACAGACGTGGTACAGCAGAGCTCCCATCAGTACATAGTGTGCAAGGTACAGACGTGGTCCAGCAGAGCTCCCATCAGTACATAGTGAGCCAGACACAGACGTGGTACAGCAGAGCTCCCATCAGTACATAGTGTGCAAGGTACAGACGTGGTAAAGCAGAGCTCCCACCAGTACATAGTGTGCAAGGTACAGACGTGGTACAGCAGAGCTCCCACCAGTACATAGTGTGCAAGGTACAGACGTGGTACAGCAGAGCTCCCACCAGTACATAGTGTGCAAGGTACAGACATGGTACAGCAGAGCTCCCATCAGTACATAGTGTGCAAGGTACAGACGTGGTAAAACAGAGCTCCCACCAGTACATAGTGTGCAAGGTACAGACATGGTACAGCAGAGCTCCCACCAGTACATAGTGTGCAAGGTACAGACGTGGTAAAGCAGAGCTCCCATCAGTACATAGTGTGCAAGGTACAGACGTGGTACAGCAGAGCTCCCACCAGTACATAGTGTGCAAGGTACAGACATGGTACAGCAGAGCTCCCATCAGTACATAGTGTGCAAGGTACAGACGTGGTACAGCAGAGCTCCCACCAGTACATAGTGTGCAAGGTACAGACATGGTACAGCAGAGCTCCCATCAGTACATAGTGAGCCAGACACAGACGTGGTCCAGCAGAGCTCCCACCAGTACATAGTGAGCCAGACACAGACGTGGTCCAGCAGAGCTCCCACCAGTACATAGTGAGCCAGACACAGACGTGGTACAGCAGAGCTCCCATCAGTACATAGTGTGCAAGGTACAGACATGGTCCAGCAGAGCTCCCATCAGTACATAGTGTGCAAGGTACAGACATGGTACAGCAGAGCTCCCACCAGTACATAGTGAGCCAGAGACAGACGTGGTCCAGCAGAGCTCCCACCAGTACATAGTGTGCAAAGTACAGACATGGTACAGCAGAGCTCCCACCAGTACATAGTGAGCCAGACACAGACGTGGTACAGCAGAGCTCCCATCAGTACATAGTGTATGAGGTACAGTAGAGCTCCCATCAGACCACAGTGTGCAAGGTACAGACGTGGTACAGCAGAGCTCCCATCAGTACATAGGGGGGCTTGTATAAATATGGCGCACACTGGAGCAATCTATGTGTGTGCCAATGTATAACGCAGTCTCACAGGAGCCGAGTGTGTAGATTTAGTTTGTGTCAGCACCCGTTGCATTGGTGCAGCCCATGTATAAAAAAGCCTCCTAAAAACGCATTCTTACCATAAATACTATTTAGGAGACATTGGCTCTGTGTTGCTGTAATGATGGCTATTGAGTCCCCTGGGTATTTTTTCCATTGTGTAAGGATTTCTATAGGTTTCGTTTAGACACCCCGCTATGTGACCAAGTGCTAGAGGAATTTAATCATTTTCGAAATGTTGACAAGTATGTCTAAACACCCCTGTGGTGTAACTTGTGCCGGCGAGGCTGGGAGACCTTTAACCAAACACATCAGAGAACAGAAACGTGCTAACAGGACAAGTAATCTGAGCTACAGGGACAGGCGGCAGGCGCTCTCTCCAATACGATTTATGGGGATTGAAAGAATGAAAGGATCACTGTGGGGAGATGATTGTATGAGAAGATAAAAAGGAGCTATTCTAGATTGAAAGGCTGCGTTCCAAAGAAACCATGAGGATCAGGGCATCTTGTCGCTTTTTCTATTAATTTGGTGATTATTCCTGTTCGCTCCACTGGTGTCTCCCGGGGGATTATGAGAAACACACTCGGGATACAGACGGTCCAAAGAAGCATTACGCCCTACTAGGGTTACCTATGGGGACCGTCTCAATTTAGCCATGCAGCAGACCAGGTCGTATGCCAATTTCACTATAACAAGATACAACATGGGTCATGTATCCTGGCACAAATGGCGCGTGCGCCAATGAAAAGCACACAAAGCCGAGAAATTTTGTGAGTCGGCTTTCTTACATCTTGATTGTGCCGGAGCAGCCAATGTTTATGTGCCTGTTTATGTCTATCCCAGAGTTTTCATACATACCCCCCCCCCCCCCCCCCATGTAAACTGGCATCAACTATTGCCTAATGCTATGTGTATTGCTGGTGAGATAGCTCAGTGGGCTAACAGACCACCTGTAGAATCTATTCAATGCTCAGGGTTGCAGGTTCAGTTCCTGGAGGGGTCAGTTCAGCCCTTCATCCTTCAGGAGTAGATATAATGAGTACTGTTAAATCAGGTAATAGATGCATCTGTTTAATGTTGCACAGCTGTAAACATCACCAGGACAAACTTGAAAATCTGAACATAGCCTTTCTTTTAAACACTGTTATGACTATAGACAGCCGCTCCAAACAAGCCCAGTTTTATGCCATATGTTTGGATACACTGTATAATAAATATTAGTGAGGCCCTGGGCAAACCTCTTGTTGTGACCCCTACCGATTTTTCACCCCCCCCCCCCCTATTTTAGTTATCATTCCACATTCATCTCATATGCACCGCATATCAGGTCACCAAACCTTCTTATCACCACTCCTTGCTTATCTCAGCCCCACCATACCCTTCTTTATTCTACCACCCAACCATTTCACCAGCCACCGCTTCATCTTACCACCCAACCATCTCACCACCCACCGCTTCATCTTACCACCCAACCATCTCACCACCCACCGCTTCATCTTACCACCCAACCATTTCACCAGCCACCGCTTCATCTTACCACCCAACCATCTCACCACCCACCGCTTCATCTTACCACCCAACCATCTCACCAGCCACCGCTTCATCTTACCACCCAACCATTTCACCACCCACCGCTTCATCTTACCACCCAACCATCTCACCACCCACCGCTTCATCTTACCACCCAACCATCTCACCACCCACCTCTTCATCTTACCACCCAACCATCTTATCCACTCCACCACCTCCTCAGCTCAGCCCCTTTCCCCCATCTTATTCTCATCAGCACGACCACTCTCCAGCACCAAACCCCTTCTTCATGCGAGCCCCTCCCTTTATGTCTGGAGCAGCAGTCTCTTCCACACTGTCGGAACCTGTTATCTCTCTTTACGTATTGTAGCAGACTCGTCCCAGTAGTGATGGATGAGGCCCACCTGACACTGCGAGGCATCCTACATGCAATATCAGTGCTGGGTCACAGCCGCATGAGATTGTCTCTAATCCCGCATTGGCATTGCATGCACCATACCTGCTGCTGATCCACACATGTTTTATTAGGTGCTGGGCTACAACTACAAAGTAAGGGAGGAGACAGTGCACCTTTAAGGCTCTAGAGGAAGGCCCTTTGAAATGTTGGAATATGATCCATTTGCCCCACAGTAATGATTGCCCTGCCTATTGCTCCACATAACCTTTCTCTATATGACTACCCATAGAACTCTCCCTCCGTTGCACTCAGCTCCCCTGGGTACTTTCTGGCCGTATAATGGTGATTGGTCATTCTTCTCACCTTCAGCAAAATACTCAAATAGCCAGCAAATGGCTGCCTCACATCTCAAGTGGGTGACAGATAACGCAATTTTCTCCTTTCAAAGCGGTCGGTTTATTGCTGGGAAGTAATGCTAGCTTTTTCCTTTTAGTGAGGCTATTTATAGGGCTAGATTTATACAGTAAATCATTTCTTTAAACCATGTTTCGTCAGGACACAAATTGAATTTTGTCTGTGATATAAGGAAATATATAAAGAGGAACCTTCGCGAGTTCATAAATCACTCTTCACGCTAATATTATTTATATTTATATTTATATTTTATATATATATATATATATATATATATATATATATATATATATATATATATATATATATATATATATATGGCTTTACAAATCAGGACATAATAACAATCATATGTTCCTTAGCAGGTCTTAAAATTAGGTGATACAACCTCCGATGAACCACAACACATGAAATATGACACTTGGTCTAGATTTATTTAACAAAAATAAATCCACAATGGAGAAGCCCCGAGAAAGTAACCGAGGACCTCCCAGAAGTGGTGTATCTTGGTTTTGTGCTGCCCTAGGCAGACAAATTTTGGGCACCCTCCCTACTCACGATGCACACCTATGACATGACCCATAACCCACGTTGCACACCAAGGACATGCCCCATCACCCCATTTGCATGCCTCTATCACCCCATTACATACACATTGCCAATAATATTCCCCAGCTAATTTGCCCAATAATATGCCAGTATCATTTGCCGTTAATATGCCCCAGCCAATTTGCCCAATAATATGCAAGTATTATTTGCCATTAATAAGTCACAGCCAATTTCCCCAATAATATGCCAGTATTTGCCATTTAATCAGCCTCTGCCAATTTGCCCAATATTATGCCAGTATAATTTGCCATTAATATTCCCCAGCCAATTTCCCCAATAATATGCCAGTGTTATTCTGCCATTTACCGGTAATATGCCCCAGCCAATTTTCCCAATATTAAGCCAGTATTATTTGCCATTTAATATGCCCCTGCCAATTTGCCCAATAATATGTTAGTGTTATTTGTCATTAATAAGCCCCAGCCAATTTGCCCAATAATATGCCAGTGTTATTTACCTTTTAATATGCCCCTGCCAATTTGCCCAATAATATGCCAGTGTTATTTACCTTTTAATATGCCCCTGCCAATTTGCCCAATAATATGCCAGTGTTATTTACCTTTTAATATGCCCCTGCTAATTTGCCCAATAATATGCCAGTGTTATTTGCCATGTTATATCCCGCAGCCAATTTGCCCAGTAATATGCCAGTGTTATAGAAACATAGAAACATAGAAACATAGAATGTGTCGGCAGATAAGAACCATTCGGTCCATCTAGTCTGCCCAATATTTATTTGCCATTTAATATGCCCCTTACAATTTGCCCAACAATATGCCAGTGTTATTTTCCTTTTTATATCCCGCAGCCAATTTGCCCAATAATATGCCAGTGTTATTTGTCATTTAATATGCCCCTGCCAATTTGCCCAATAATATGCCAGTGTTATTTGCCATTTAATGTGCCCCTGCCAATTTGCCCAATAATATGCCAGTGTGATTTGCCATTTAATATGCCCCTGCCAATTTTCCCAATAATATGCCAGTGTGATTTGCCATTTAATATGCCCCTGCCAATTTGCACAATAATATACCAGTGTTATTTGCCATTTAATATGCCCCTGCCAATTTGTCCAATAATATGCCAGTGTTATTTGTCATTTAATATGCCCCAGCCAATTTGCCCAATTATATGCCAGTGTTATTTGCCATTTAATGTGCCCCTGCCAATTTGCCCAATAATATGCCATTGTGATTTGCCATTTAATGTGCCCAGCTAATTTGCCCAGTAATATGCCAATGTGATTTGCCATTTAATGTGCCCAGCTAATTTGCCCAGTAATATGCCAGTGTGATTTGCCATTTAATGTGCCCCTGCTAATGGCCAAATCCCCCCATTTTCCCATCACTTACCTTTCCCTGGTGGCTAGTGGCAGGCAGCATGGAGTCCTCCATGCTGCCTCTTCGGCTCCCCGGCGGTTGTGCCGACAGGAAGTGCCGACAGTCACGTGATGGGCGCACTTCCGTGTCAGACTGCACGGGGAGCCGAACAGGCAGCACGGAGGTTTCTCTGTGCTGCCTGTTCGGCTCCCCGTGTAGCCTGGCAGGCAGAGCGATGGTGAGGGGGGATCTTCCGATCCCCTCTCACCTCCGTCTCTGCCTGCAAGCGCGGTGTTTTTTGTTTTTTTTAAAGGGTCGGATTTTTTTATTTTTTCAGTGCTGGGGGGCGCTGCCGCCCCCCAAAATTTGCCGCCCTAGGCATCCGCCTAGGATGCCTCGCGGTAAATACAGCACTGCCTCCCAGAGCACATACCACTGCGCCTCTGTACAAAAGACTCTAGTGGGTCTTTCATTGTAAGATTAAGTTAGAAAAAAATAACAAACAGGTTTGAATCTTCCTCTTTGAAAGTAATGGGAGGTGAAATGATTGAAGACTTAGTCTCATAAATAGCTTTGATCATTTCGCCTCCCGTTACTTTCCGTGGGGCCGAAGTCTCAAAATACAAGTGGGATTTTAGTGAAAAGGCCCATAAGTCTAGGTAGTAGACTGGGAATCACACGAAGGGAAGCTAGGGAACGCCCATCACAAGTGGGGCTCATAAGATGTTTGTTAATAATAGGAATTCTAGAAGATGCTGCACTGGCTTAGATTGGAGCAGCGGATAAAGGTTTAGATAGTAGGGAGGGAGGGCGCGCGGGAGATGAAGCAGGGTGAAGAATAGCTTTAGAGATTAGCAGTGTTTTCAGCTTGTGAGGGAATAAATACAGAGCCAAGTACAGGGATACATAACACAGGCAATGAGCCGAGGTGACTGAATAGCTACCTAGCATTTGCCAGAAAGGGAGCAAGAAGACACAAAGTGTCACGGAAGATGGACAGCAGCCATTCCCTTCCTTGTTTTACTTACTGTACACAGTTGGATTAATATGTCGCTACCTTCTTTCCCCACCCTGTGGTCTGTAGCAGGGGGGGTGGGACGGTTCATTACGCAAGAGCTCATCTCCGGGATGGCTGAAGGTGAGTATTATTAATGGAGGTTAATTTTAGTATTAGGGTACATTGGGTAGCATTAGTATTAGGGTTTGGAGGGGTTCATTTTAGTATTAGTTGGGGGGGGGGGTTAGTTTTAGTATTAGGGTTTGGAGGGGTTAATTTTAGTATTAGGGCTCGGGGGGGTCACTTTTAGGGGGTTAATTTATTGGGGGGTGTACGTCTGTCAGCACATACATATCCGTGATGAAGCGCCTACATTTATTTTCAGCGCTGACACTTCAGCGTTCAAACTGACGCACTGAACTGTCAGTGATGAAGCAGACACAAAGACGTGTCCTAGACCCTGTACCAAGGCTCTGCAGATACGTTTTCCTGCAACCACCATGGTTTATTTTCACTGTATAGTGAAAGTCAGTAAGGTGCCCCCGTCATTGGTTCATTTAAACCACCCAGCTAAAATGTCAGTCCTCCTGCCATTGGTCGTCCGTTTAAAGGACTTATCTAATTTCCCCAGTCCTGGACAAAGTTATCCCCGGGAGAGGGAACTTCAGACGGCTACTTCAATAAAGATTAGGCCCAGCCGCATAGAACGCTCTCCCATCCTGGAGTGGGCGGACTTAGTTGGTATTGGTGGATCTCAGCATCAGCCCTTTCCCTCTTGGTAGCTCGGGCTAAGCTACAAGCACTAATTCTATTGAGTTAAAGGTCCCGAATTAAAGGGATTAAATGGCCAATACCACTCCTCAAGCCATGGATTAGTCTCTCCATTCCACAACTTGTTTCTGATTGGTCACCAGCTAGTGTGGCACCAGATTTAATTATCATTTTCTTTGTTCTATGTTTAAGCTGTTTATATGTACATTGATCAAAAATATCTTATCAAGATGCAATACTGTATAAAAATACTGCATGTGCATGGATTAAATGTTGGTTCAACCTCTATTCTAGTCTTGCCTGGTGCTTGGTGTAAATGCTGCATCCATGGATATAGCTGTAGGGGTTCCAGCGACAAGGGATCACTGACAGGGGGTACCCAGCCGTGCTACCATGGAATCGGTCACACAAGGGTCTACTCAATAAAGAGAGAATTACGGGGGAATTGACACAGGAATTTCAAACTTAAGGCCAATGCAGCTGAGTTGGAAAGATTCTCCCATTCATCTCCGCATTGGCCCACACTGTCCTACAGATTCAAATTCCCCTCTCTGTTTCCTGCAATTCTCTCTTTATCGAATTGACCCTATAAAGTAGAGCTTGCAGTATCAATTTTTTTTCTAACTTATAACCAATATCTCCAAAGCTATTACACGGCTGGAAAAATTTGATATAGTCCACTAAGAAATTAATCCGATAAAAAGGGTGAAAAATCCACTTATAGCTGTTTATTTAATTTGCTCTAGATTTCAGCTTATTGGCAAAGGACAAAGTATGATAACGTGTTTAACCAGGAAAGGTATATTGTCTCATTTTCAAGTGGACCCTTTTAATGTCAGTGTACACAAGTTAATGGCAGTCATTTTATCTACCTTGGAAGAATGCAGAGCCCAACCAGCAGGGCTGTAAAGATTCCCTAGCTGCTATCTAAAAATAAAAGAATAATGGTAATAACTTGCACATTATTTGATAAAGAAACACAGTTAAAGGGACACTAAACGTTATTTTTCACTTGTGCTTCTATATTAGAAGAAAATGTCCATTGTCCCTAGTATGAGGATGAACTGGCGTTTACTTCTGATAGTACTTTTGATAGTACACGCCAATTTATCTTCTGACCGACAGCTGCCATTATTCCATAGGAAGCAGGCAGCCGTCTGGTCGGCGACTGGCTCTCTCTGCTAGCACAGAGAGAGACTCTCGTTTTTGCATGGGATTAGGGGGGGGGACCTTAACTAGGCTAGCAGTTGTAGAGACCCTCGCATTTGGTCGGCTGTGCGCATGCTCTTATTGGCTGTGAGCGTGCTGATGCTTGTCAGCGTGCAACAACCAGGATTTAATAAGAAACACCTCGGGTTTACTTAATTGTCCCAGGACATGTTATGTTTAACCCTTGAAGGAAGCAAGAGTTAAACAAGTTGGAATGTCCCTTTAATACACATACCAAAAATTACAACAATGGAAAATAAATACACCAATAATTTACAATGGGTAAAACAGATATATTGTCAGTCTGATTTACCCACTACCGATGTCCATTTTATTGTTGTAATTTATATATATATATATATATATATATATATATATATATATATATATATTGTGACAAACCACCTCTTTTACATATAGGATTTTGCCACCGATCTTGCAAAAAACCACAGCCTTCTAGGGTATACAAAGTCCAGGACACATTCAGTTCGGTTTTCCTTTTCTTTATTCGTTAGGAAAACAGCTGCTTCAAATAATAATAAACAAAAACAAAATTCCTTGCTCTTACTTGAGCTCTTACTAGACAGAAATTTCTATCTATAATTGGGTGGCTTTCCCACTTACCAATTTCTTCAAAAAAAAAAACAAAAACAGCTTTGCAATAAACAGAAGTATTGTTTTCAATGTCTCAGCTCTCCTAGCTGACCTTTTTTTTTTTTTTTTTTCTTCCCCCTTGTAGCAGGCTGATCTCTTTTTTTTAAAGGCCTGTCTGCTAATTGACCAGCTACAGGTGAGTGCCAATTAGGAAACTCTGTAGTCAAATCTAAATCCTGGTCTGTTACACAGCAACTAGTGCTGTTGGAGCATTGGCCCACCCTGCTCTCCAAATACTCCGCCCCAGGGACCCATACCGTGGTTTGCAGAGCATCAGCAAGGTATATTGCAAACTTTAACATCCCTCCCTGGGGCATTTAGCTGAAAATTATCAGGTTGCTGTTTAGCAAATCAGGCCTGATGTATCTTCCATCAACCACGATTCCACTTTTTCGCTCACAATATAAATAATTACCGCTGATGTCCATTTTATCCTTAAACACAGAAACATACAATGTGTCGGCAGATAAGAACCATTCGGCCCATCTAGTCTGCCCAATCCTCTAAATACGTTTATTAGTCCCCCGTTCCCGGTCTTATAGCTAGGATAACCTTGTGCCTATCCCACGCATTCTTAAACTCCTTCTCTGTGTTTACCTCTACCACTTCTGCTGGAAGGCTATTCCATACATCCGCTACCCTCTCAGTAAAGTAATACTTCCTGATATTACTTTTAAATCATTGCCCCTCTAATGTTAGATGTGAATGTTAATCCTTGCTTTTTAGATAGTGTTTTCTCTTGGTGCTTTTATCATTTTTCCATTTTTGTCTGCATCTTAGATTCATGGTAACAACTCTTATTAGTGATTAAATCTCCCTTTCCTCTGTTACTCGTTTTTTCCGATTATTTATTCCTTCCCTGGTGTCACGTCTATACTACATTCCTTGTAGACCATCTCCGGCTGCATGTACCTCCAAATACAGGGCTTTATTTAGTTGTTCTTGTAATTTCACTGGAATTTTGTTATTTGTATCCGGATATCAAAAAATAATATTTAGGCTCCAGAAATCTCCATTTTTTTTCTTTCTTGTAATGATAAAACCCCTGCGGCGATATTCAATTTTTAAAAAGCATGTCTGTTAAATAATTTAATTTGATATATTTTAATCAGCTTGAAGCAGAGTTAAACCAAAATCTCACACTGAGAAAGTAAAAAAAAACAAAAAAAGACAGGAGTTTCTGATTCCTCTGCCATGAAATTGTATGACACTATCAAGATATTGTGTGCACTGCAATGTATAATGATACTCGGTATCTGACCATGATAATGAGCATACTGCACTGCATATTACTTAATACGTTTACACAGGTAATGGAAACATTCCGCTGTATAATGATACGGGAAGACTTTTTTTTATTAAAAGTTGGTACACCAAAATTGCATATAACAGTCCCAGATGTAACCCATTCCTGAAGATAAAATGTGACCTGAGACGTCCAGTTTCGTAACCCAAATTGAATGTGGCATACATTCAATATGCTGTAACAGACATGTGGCGCAGGAGCCTTTATAATAACCTACCAATCTGTCCTAATTATTTGGGGGTCAGAACAGTCATCAGATGTAAACCCTCCCATAAAAAGGTATCCAGTACCGCTTGGAGAGACTTCAAGAATGTGTCTTTGGATGGTAGATTTATGGTCTTACCCAATAATGTGGTAGTGTGCCTTTAAATGTAATACCTTGGGGGTCTATTTAGCTAAAACGGAATGAACTGCAAAGATCAGGCATTACTAGCGGAGCTGGAAAAATCTTCCAAATGGATATCTTTCTAATTGCCCTCTTAATGTCTGATTGTTCCAGGTCATTTGTTCAGTTTAGTGTATAACCCTCATTGTTTTCAAATGCCCCCCCCCTAAAAAAAAAAAAAATACACTATCCCCACAAACCATACTCTTGGTTTCATCCTCTGGTTTCGGGACATTGGAGAATGAATACTGATCATGTGGAGTAGCGTGAATGATAACACTGGCAGGGGGCAGGGGGCAGAGGTGAGGAGGTGGGGTTTACAGGTGAGGAGGTGTGGGATACAGGTGAGGAGGTGTGGTATACAGGCGAGGAGGTGTGGTATACAGGTGAGGAGGTGTGGTTTACAGGTGAGGAGGTGTGGTTTACAGGTGAGGAGGTGTGGTATACAGGTGAGGAGGTGTGGTATACAGGTGAGGAGGTGTGGTTTACGGGTGAGGAGGTGTGGTATACGGGTGAGGAGGTGTGGTTTACAGGTGAGGAGGTGTGGTTTACAGGTGAGGAGGTGTGGTTTACAGGTGAGGAGGTGTGGTTTACAGGTGTGTATACGGTGTGGTTTACAGGTGAGGAGGTGTGATTTACAGGTGAGGAGGTGTGGTATACAGGTGAGGAGGTGTGGTTTACAGGTGAGGAGGTGTGGTATACAAGTGAGGAGGTGTGGTTTACAGGTGTGTATACGGCACACAGTAGCCTTGTGTCTGGCATTCCAACCTTTGGTGAGGAGGTGTGGTTTACAGGTGAGGAGGTGTGGTATACAGGTGAGGAGGTGTGGTATATAGGTGAGGAGGTGTGGTATACAGGTGAGGAGGTGTGGTTTACAGGTGAGGAGGTGTGGTATACAGGTGAGGAGGTGTGGTATACAGGTGAGGAGGTGTGGTTTACAGGTGAGGAGGTGTGGTATACAGGTGAGGAGGTGTGGTATACGGGTGAGGAGGTGTGGTTTACGGGTGAGGAGGTGTGGTATACGGGTGAGGAGGTGTGGTTTACGGGTGAGGAGGTGTGGTTTACAGGTGAGGAGGTGTGGTTTACAGGTGAGGAGGTGTGGTTTACAGGTGTGTATACGGCACACAGTAGCCTTGTGTCTGGCATTCCACCCTTTGCATTACAGCAAACTGATCAATAGATATGATGTGGACTGCATTATATATAGATATAAAAAAGCAAGCACATGTACATGCACATAGTATTACACAGCGTAGCACACATACGTGTAATGTACACAGGCTAATTGTAGTACGGTGAACAAGAGACAGCTGGATCGACGCCCCACGCTGGTTTAATCATAGCTCCAGTATAAAATGTGACAGGGATTCAGCTCTTTCTATCATCGCTTATTGTTAACAAGAGACAAACAAGGAGCGTCTATTGTCCAATGTGAACTGGGAAGGATAGGTTTCTCCCCCCCGCACCCCCCCACCCATCCTCTGGGAAATAAGGGTCCTGCCACGGGGGAAGGGGGGGGGGGACACAGAACTCCCAGAGCACAAAAGGAAACTATATATAAATTCCCAAGCTTTTTTGCCCAAATCAGTGGGCCTGCTCCCTCTGTCAGGTAACATGCAGCGGTGAGCAGAGAAGCTGCCAGATTTAGGCATGTATGAGTCACTGTTGTGTAGAGGCACCACAGGAAGCGTGTCTCATTGCATGGCAGTGTATTGAATTTGTAGCGTGGATAATGTGTGCAGACTGAGAAGATTCAGGGTATTTTATATACATCAAGGGAGAGAAGATGAGAAAAGGGAGGCTGACAGGCATGAGGGGGGGGGGGGGGGGGAGAGGTGGAGAGAGAGTGGGAGAGAAAAAGAAGAGACCGAAATAAAAGGAGATATTGGGGTATTGAGAATAAAGACGAATGTTAGTTAATGATGTCAAGCAATCTATATAATACAAAGTATTTGAATCACGAACAGTAAGCGGTCTAACCCCTTACAAAACACCTGCAGTGCCAAGGTTAGCCGTCAACGCTCTAGATTGTAAACTTGGAGCAGGGTTCTCTACCTGAGTGTCTAAGGTAGTCTGTAATTCCTTTTAATGCTCTGTATAAATTGCTGGCGCTATATAAATAAATGTTAATGTAATACAAGCCACATATTGGCCAGCATTTCTAAGTAACTTGTTTTGTTTGGGTATAATATATATATATATATATATCTTCCTCTCCGTCAGGCACCATAAATTTGGCAAAATGGTGGTGCTATTTAGAGTGGTGGCGCACAGATAACACTAAACAGCTTATTGGTCCCTCTGTTCATATATAGCACTATAAGGGGGCGGCCATCTTGTTTAGAATCTTGGGTAATGAAGCAAGATATAACCCATGATGTCTGCCCCCTGATAGAGCTATACAAGGAAAAAGGGCTCAATAGGGTACTTTATGTCCATTCTGTCATTAAAGCATTTCTATTTAAACTGCTTACACTTGATGGAATCTTTCATATTTTGCTGACACTTGTCCTTTCATTTATCCATTTGCTTGTAATTCAGCTAACACAATGTATAGATCATTTTCCATCATTTTTAATGCTCTGCATGAACAGTATGAACAATACTAAGCGGACAGAGCCCCTTTAAGGTAGCCTCTGTTGATTCCACATAATAACGAGGGTCTCTTTATTAGAATGATAGACGTGATGTCAGCTGCTCTGTAATTCTGGCTCGAGTAGAGTCAGCGGAAGCTTTGTAAACAGACCTGATCATCACCGCTGGGATCTCTCCAGATAGACTAGAAATGGGCAAATTATCAGGATTACACTGCTTAGAACTGACGCTATATCATTGTATCATCGAGCCTTTCACACGCTTTCTTAACATTTCACTTTGAACACAGGTGATCAGTTACAGACATATTTAAATGGTTTACTATTTAGAAAGTACAACCTGCTGTATTAAATCTCACATCATTCTGGATTGCTGGATGATCCCTGTATTAACAGTCAAGACTTTTTCTTCAAGACAAGCTTGGTATAAGTTTTGCTATTACCATGTCTCCTCTATTTCCTTTACAGCTGGAGCATTCCTCCCAACTGTCCCAGCTGTCAACATTGAGCTGAATAATCCCAGCTAGGGGGCTCTGTCTCGCTGAGCACTACCTCTGTCCCACTTTTGGGGGGAAAGTGGGATTTGAGACTGCAATTGTGCAGTCCCAATCTAAATCTCCAGTGAGCTCCGCTAGGGGGTATACTGGAGTATCATTCTCACTCCTTAAGATATGGTATAAGATTCTATTATGATTCAAGTTTGAAAACTCATTACTTCATAACATATGTCCCAATGCATAAATACTTCGCTCTGGGTGATTCAACGCAAAGGAAACCACTCCGGACTCTATATCCATCTCATATTTAAATAATCTCCTCTGTCCACCTATCTTCTCCAGGACTGGACTCTATACCTAACCACGAGAAGGAAAACGCCATCTCAAATTTAAATAATCCCCTCTGTCCACCTCTCTTCTCCAGGACTGGACCTGTTTCGTTCAAAGTTAGAAGCTCCACCCACTGCTTTAAGTCAGGGGGCTCCAATAATTTTCTGAAATGGGCCAAACGATAAGACATAAAAATCATTTTATCCGATCAGCAATGCATGCGTGGAGGGGTCATATTAAATGTTTTTAGTTACAGCCTGTTAGCTTTCAGTCTAAATCAATTGTATTGAAACAAAAGTACAGATGTATAATGCTAATGCGAACATTTGTGGTTAGTTGAGTCAACCTTGCGTTCAGATGGGCCACGTTTGACCCACAGATGGATGAGCCTGGTTTAAAGGCTTAACTTTATAAATCTAGATTTTCCATCCCACTCTTCCATCCCTCTCCTTCAATGCTGGACCTCTCTTGCTCCAAACCTGGGTTGGTTAGCATCACTCGAGCACATAGTGGGAGAACAGCGTTGAGAGATTGTGCTATCTGACCCGGATCCATACCTTCCATTTTTCCAGTTCGGCTGGGTAACCCATTTATATTGCTATATGTTTTAAAAAGCCCAGGAGTGTGAAAATCCACTAAAAATCTCTGCCATCCCACAGAAAGCTCAGGGATATATATAAAAAAGCAATTGCCGTTATACAATTGATTACAGAGATGTTTTCAATTATTTTTCTACATGTTTATTGCCCTGGTGTTGGTATGTCTTACATCAGCAAGAAAGGCAAGTGACCACCTTAATACCCAGCCATGTGAAATATAATGATATGACTCCCGGAATGATAATGAGACACAAATTGGCTGATATGGCTGAAGAAAACACCCGACCCAACCAACAAAAGGAGACTGACTTTCCGTAATTATAATCATTCACCACGATTATAATGGCCAAGGCGGTGAACCATGTTCAGCCTGATGGCTTTCATAATAAAGTGTTGCTTTTTTAGTTTATGCTAACACAACACCGCTCAGCCTTTTAAAATAACTTCAATAAATGACTCGTATCTCCCTACTACTTCTTATCCTCGCAGAATAGCTCTGCCAGAGACAGCATTAGAATGAACCAAGAGGAAGAGCTGGGAGGTGCTCTACAGTCCCATTGTCATACAAACACTCTAGGTGGGTTCTACATCAATAAAGCATCATAGCCAAAAGGGGTAAAGCATCGCATGGACGTTCCTTGCACCTTCCTGTCGTGGTGGTTTAATTGAAAAGGCCTTGCCATGGACAGGCACCACAGCTTGAAGCGCAAGTTCTGCCCTTAGAGCCAACATGTTGTTTTTTTTTGAGTAGCGTCTATACATATAAATGCAAATTGTCTTACCCTTGGGCTCATTTTTTTTCAGAGCCTCTCTGGAGGAAGTGGAACAAATATCATGATGTAATGTCATTCTGGTTATGTATAAACTGGAGATTCAGGATCTTTTTTTGCTTGTTTTTTTTAGTATTGTTCTAAATAATTAGAGGAGACTGCTAAAAGTTTGTAGGCTGAGTAGTGAGTCCCTCTTCTGATGTCTTTCTTTCGTCCATTGTGGGCTACGCACCGGGAACCTTGTCCCATAGATGGAGAAACCAAGGGAAAGATTCGGGATTTATAATGTCATTCATTCCCTCAGTATGACGGCCTAGAAATGAAAGTGAGACTAAAACCTCCATAGGAAAAAAGTTTGTTTCTGTTTTATGTAGAAAGTTGGGCAGACTAGATGGACCGAATGGTTCTTATGTATAAACTGGAGATTCAGGATCTTTTTTTGCTTGTTTTTTTTAGTATTGTTCTAAATAATTAGAGGAGACTGCTAAAAGTTTGTAGGCTGAGTAGTGAGTCCCTCTTCTGATGTCTTTCTTTCGTCCATTGTGGGCTACGCACCGGGAACCTTGTCCCATAGATGGAGAAACCAAGGGAAAGATTCGGGATTTATAATGTCATTCATTCCCTCAGTATGACGGCCTAGAAATGAAAGTGAGACTAAAACCTCCATAGGAAAAAAGTTTGTTTCTGTTTTATGTAGAAAGTTGGGCAGACTAGATGGACCGAATGGTTCTATTCTGCCGACACATTTATGTTTCTAAATCTTATAAAAATGGCTTTTGAACGATACCTATAGGGAGCCCCTGCTAGAAATCATCTACACTTTATCTCGGAAGTCTTCTTCTAGGCTGCCATTTTGTAGAACCGCGGCTCTGTGACCTCACAGCGCTCATTGGCATGAGGTGTCTTTGAAACACCTCAAGGAGGCGAGAAAATATTAATTCTCTCCCCTGCTATTGGCTGTGTGCCGTGTGACTGATGTGCGCACACACCAATGCTGGAGAGAGATGGTCCTGTGACCGACTTAATAACTTGTAACTTTTTTAATGGGGCCAATCAATTTAAAGATGCGAGGGGCCTCCGGAGTCCCGCCTCATTGTAAATATTTTGTAATATTTAGTCCCTTTTTTTATCAAAGCAATATGGGCAGTAAGTGGATGATCTACCTCTCCCGTCTTGGATCAGTGCATGCTAAATTTGGTCTCGGCTTATGTGCAATAAAATCAAAGGCTTGATGGCCCACACAGAGACCAGTTAACCCCTCCAAGCCTATGAAGTACTTTATCTAGAAAGTACAGATTTAACTCCTTTAACTATGTCCCAAGTATAGACGAAATGCATCAGGTGATCAGACTGATAAGTAGCCGTTATTTGACTGGCTACTTAACAGTCCAAGTATTATGAATTCTCATGTATCCACCACTCCGTCTTTAAAATATTATTTTGCCCTGTAATGTTAGTACCATCAACAAAGAATATGATACGTTGTTTGTGGTATTGTGTTCCCAAGCAAAATGCTTCATTCTAATACCAAGTTAAGCACATTGATCTATTGGAATGTTCTCCATTGTTCCGTCCTATCTCCTGTCTCTCTCCCAAGGACAAGAAACATTAACAGTTCTATACCGAGCGCTCAGGCTATTATATTTTTATACTTTCATCTATTTCGAGAAGATTGCCTGTTCTGTTCTGTTCTTAACAATCCTGTGTCGTCAACACATTTAACACAGCAGTGGTACCTCTGGTAGCATGGAAAATTTTTGCACTAAGACCACAATTAACCAGCTTCGTAATGATCTGTGTACACTTCTAATATAATGGTGTTACAAGAATAACTTGGAACACTTAGCTGGAGAAAAGCTTGTAAGACTTATCATAGTATTTACAAATAATACATCTCAGGGTGGACAATAGGGTGGGATCAACATTTTTCACGGTGGACAGTTACTGGTCTTTGTGAAGCACTATTGAATGATGGTCTATGGACCTTCACAGACTATGTCACTTGTACAGAATCTTTTACCTACCCTTGGTTTGTTGGCTGTGACTGACCATTGAGCAGTTTGATACTGCAAGTTCCAATTAACATAGGAGACTAATAGGAGACTGTTTATTACATCATCACACAGACTGTAGGGTGCTTCTGAATGGCAAAGGTATTCAGATCATATAGGTGGCAATTTGGACATCATAGCCGATTCCACACCGATATTTCCAAGACGAAGTCAGCTATGACGAATATAGCTGAATTCCTCACACAGAAGTCAATAGGAGGACTTCGGCTAGAGCTCAGTTAGTCAAAGTCCTCCCGAAATGGCCAAAAGTGTAATAACATAAAAATAATTAATAAATAAAAAAAAAGCGGTATCACTTAGCCAACAAATGGACAACATGTCCAAGCAGATCGCAGTCTTGGATGCCAAACTTTGCCAATCCAGCATTAGACTACATGGGTGCTAGAAATGGTATGGCCCACTACCCTCTGGGCCTACCTGACAAGCCTCATCACTCACCTGATCCCAGATGCCGGCTCCAAGATGTGCCTGTTAGTCGACCACTTTAGAGTCCTAAAGGCCTTGAGATCCCCACCTGATGCACCACGAGACGTGGAGTTGAAACAGAGCACCAAAACTGAAAAGGCGACATTGCTTAATACGAGCCATAAACAAGGGGATTTTACATTAGAGGGAGCAACCATAACAATATACGACGACTTTGGCCTGGAGACGTTCTATGGACAGACTATAAAATATCGCTGGACTCTTCCACAAGCCCTCACAGTGACTAGGGACAAAAAAAATGCTGCCGCAGACACTGACCAATTTCTCTGTGAACTTGATATTTCTCCTATTGCCCCACCACTTGAGGGTCGAGACTCTGCCAACCCTGAGCAACACTTAGGAGACAGCTCCGGACCTGCCAAGACACTGGCTGCCAAGGTTCACCCTGCTTTGGGCTCTGATACCCAATCAACCGATACTTAATGTTTTAACTTTATATGACCTGTTGCCACTGCTATTGCCACAACCCAGCGTCTGTAGCTGTCAGCAGACCCCCTCTAGGCCTTCTCTCTTATAACTTTTCCTCTGGAACTGTCTCTTAATCTGTTCCATCTTTTTCTAAATTGTCCTACCTGTTCTTAGTCCCCCTAATCCCACTTTTTACTCTCTTCTAAATTAGTGCTCCCACGCAGTTACAGATAGCAGAGGTTTTTGTTATAAGCTAGTGGACATAATTCTAATTGGTTTCAAGTGATGTGCCCCAATCGGGGTGACATGATATTGTATCACAATAAGGAACACTGCCCGTCAGCCAACAACCTAGACATGTTGGAAACCAATTTTTAGCTCTTTAGGGATGCCCACCTATCAGTGATTTTTCCTTTTCCTCTATATCTATTGTGATACAAGGCTGTTGGCCAGTATATATACTGGCCTCTATGCAGCTGTTTTCAATAAAAATGATTTGCATAGCACTTCCACAGCTATTCTGAATATTGTTGTAAGCCAAACCTTCCATCTGTGTTCACTAACACAGACATAATTGGATGACTGAGATAACACATTTAGAATATATTTGATACTCTGTCTATATGTTTTCTCACGTCTGTGCCATAAACATTTTCATAAGTCAGTTTAACCTTTATAAAAAAAAAATACAAACGAGTCTGATACAACATTCACCATGATTAACATGATGTTTTTATGTGTGATATGATGTATAATGTCATCGTGATGTTTGTTATTTCTTGAATATTGACTCAATAAAAACTCTAATTAAAAAAGTGACATAATAAATAAGTAAATGAACATAAAATAATATAGAACTATTTCATTAAAATTTAAAAATGCTTTTATTAATGCAAACATACTTTTTTAATATATAACATTAATATGTATATAGTATTTCAGTATTTTTCTGTTTAAAGTATGTTTACTCTAAATCCTCTACACTTTTCTATTTAACTCTCCAACTAAAATCTGTAGAATTGAAGGTTTGTGTATTTTACAGAATTTGGAGCTTATTTCGGAGAATATTGGGTAGCTGAGAAGCTATGCTTTTCATAGAGAAATTGTTCCAAATGCTTCTGCTTCTTCAGAGCTGCTTGAAAAGTTGTTTCATATCCGAAATTAGGGATACTGGGTAGCTGGAATGCAGAGACTTGCCCGATCCGAATCCATTACAGGCCAAACCTATGTATATTGAGTCGCCCCTTGCAAATGGCCCATCCGTGGAAACTTACATTTGAGCTACTAAATCATCAAAATAATAAAAACATTTATATTTTAAGGCTACACGAACCTAAATAAATGAATTCTTTCTGCAGGTTTCAATACCTATTTTTTGGGTTCACGTTGAATACCTGCATTAAGATCTTCCCCATACCTCTCCCAAGTCACTAACTTCATGTTTTACAAATTTGTATCATAATCCGGAAACATTTCTTCCAAGTTCAAGCAACGCTGAAACATTTGTAGGCAAAGGAATTTCTAAAGCATATCACCCTGTGCGGCATTAAGCCTGAAAGCTTTTTGAACATGGTGCAAATTTGTCCTTGGGACCATGACAATCTGTCTGATGAAGGTCAAATAGGCAAACTGTTCTCAAGGAGCAAGGACCGACAGGCAACTGCGCAGAACTGCCCCAGGAACTATAGAGATGATCGTTTATTATTATTCTGTAGAGAAACGTGTGGGTGGAGGGCTATTTAGTTATGTCTATATACCCCCTTCCATTTCTGACATATTGCCAGTCATTGTAATCATACTCCACATTCCAGTGTCCACTTCCCATTCGGGATGGAATTCAGAAGACTGACAATGTTCCCCTGATCACAACCACGTCTTAGAGACCGGTATTTACAAAATAAATTGTATGTCACCATTGTTGCTCATGTCTTGGAGAGAATAGACTTCTTCTTAAAGGTACAGTCTAGTCCCCAAACTCACGTTGGTGCGAGTTGAAGACTAATGCTTGTGTAGTGTACAGGTGCAGCAGCCCACTGAGGATATAAAGTATTGTTTTATTGAGTCACTTCATGTGCTGCTTGAAAAGAATACATTGTGTGGACTTTGTTGTGTAAACTTGCTCTTGTACACAGTGCAATACATTGTCTGATGACATCACTAGAGAGACAGGAAATTCCATTCAATTGAATGAAATTATTCTCATTGGTTCCCACAGAAAAAAAAAGAGAATTGACTTTTACTCAGCTAGTGTTGTCAGTCTTGGTTTCTTGCAAACTGCTGTAATTTCACAATCTCATCGAGCTGTAAGAATTAAAATTTTAAGCAATGCAAAATGTAAAACATGCATTTTAAAGTACTTTGAAAGCTCATACCCTTTAAGGGGAAGAAGGATTCTAGCAGTGTAGAATCTCCTCCATGGGGAGTTTTCCACTGCGGTAAATCTTGCTGTACATTTTCTTACCGCCAAAGGAAAGCGGTGAGAGGCCTGTGGTTTTTTTCAAGAGCATCACGAGGGCTCGAGGCGCTGGGGACAATTTCAGAGTTGCTGAGCTTTCTTAATTGCTCTGCAATTAGCGCTCTCGTTCTCAGACACTTCTGCTCTGCCGTTCTCCACAACATGTGGGTTAAGTGGCTAGCGCACGCAGGAGAAAGCTCACATATGATGGAGTGTTCAGTTTCTAAAATGAAACCCCTTATTTTAAAGTATATGGATACATATTTTATTTATTTATTTAAAGTGTAAGGCTGCTTCCTCGTTAGTCTAAATTATGCAGTGCCCAAATATGTCCTCTTACGACGCAGATCTCACATTCTGTTAGCCTGATGTCTTAATAGCAGCCCAAAGCACAGATCTAGGTAACCAATTAGCTTTACAGAAGCTGAGAGCACCAGGGAGAAGTTAAGGATTACATCTGGCTTCTAGACTAAGTGTTGCATCACCTTTAAAGCAGGAGAAGCAGTGTTTTGTTGGAACCTGTTTTTAACTAGGAAATTACTGAGCCAGTGATGGATAACCTTGGCACTGCAGATGTTTGGGAACGACTTATCGTATGATTATCAGTCAGCCTTGGTTCTTTATACCAACCTGTGGCAGTGAAGGGGACTCTGTCAGCCTAAACCTTGCTTATAATCTGCAAGTAGAAAATGTGCGTGCAATAAGAGAAACATATATGTTACCTCTGTCTGTGGCATCTCCTGCTTATGACATCACCTTGTGGCATGATATTCAAATTAGTAATTTCCCACTGAAAAGTAGTTAACTTGCATATTAAGCAAGGAGGTGATGTCATAAGCAGGAGACAAGAACTAGAATTGACTTTTATCATGTTAGGGTAACAGAGTACCTTTAAGAAATATGTCTGCCAATAGCCACTCCTGAAGCCTCCCCGACCCCGACCCAAACCACCACCACCACCACCTCCCACAACTCTCTTACATCCTCAAATTTTCTTGCCCATTTAGCTTTCCTTTCGGCTAAAAACCAAAACGTGGGTGTGGGGCCCCCCTTTGATAACGGGCCCTGGGCAAATGTTCTTGTTACCCACTGGATGAGGCCGCCCCGGTGATGAGTCAATGGCATAATAAGGGAACAGGGGAGTAAGTGCAACAATACTAACACACAGTGTATCGCTATTCCTACCCTGCTGCTAAAACCTTTTTAAAGTGTTGGGAGAGGATTAAGAGAAAGGTTAATCAAGCTTTTACTAGATTCTGTGAGAGTGCACTGCGACATAACAGTTCAGCTTAGTCATGCTCCGATGAATAAATACACCCAAAGCTTCCCTCTTTCCTATTATGTGTGTACACTGAGCGCCCACTTTGAGACAATAAGAAGTGCGGTGTTTTTATGTTTAAAGTTGAAGGTTGACACAAAAGAAGGGCCCGTCAGGACCGAAATGCCGCTTTCAGGCTTTGTGCCGTTGTTTCTACAACAACACTCTCATGATGCATCGAGTGTTAATTGTGGTGCGTCGACACCTGCACCTGTGTGTTTGCTTCCAACTCTTCTGTGTATAGTTTCCACAACATATCTTTGGCAGCCGTATCCTGACTGCGGGGGGGGGGGGGGGGGGATGAATGCTGGAGGCTAGTCTGACACATCAATGGCAAGAACAAGAGAGTTGAAGGCTTGAGCCAAGAGGGAAAATGGGCTTGTAAGTGTACATCACAAATATGGTAACAAACACCGGGATTCATAGCATGCTTCAGGCTACATCCCCCGATTTATTTCCACCACCTACGCTTCTATCTCAAGGTCGTGAGTTTCTTATAATCCTTGTGGTTGCATGGATAATCCCTGCATAATATTGTCTGCAGTGGGACAGAGGAATTTGATTGTCAATAAATAAATAAATAATGGGTGAAAAGGTATTCCTTCACTTGGTCCACGATTTTGCCCCAGAGAAGTTGAATAGCCTGCACACTGGGTGAAAGGTATTAGAGAATCGGAGCACGATGGTCGCTGGTCTGATTTACGAATCGGGGAATCTACTAGTGACACGTGGTATTGAATGATGTATATAATTCAGGGTTTAACACATATTTGTAGACTTTATGAGCAAGACTAGTTATTCTAAGAAGCGCGGACATGGTACTTCCATAGAGTTTAGGGTAAACAATCCAAAAATGTTTGTAGCCAGCAGTAGAGGTTATAGGAGCCGTGGATCCTGGGATTTCTCAAACCTTGATTTCATTAACTTGGCTTTTTGTTCATCTCTGGCAGAGGTGCCACACAAGTGGGATAATGCATCAACTGGGGCAATGTGTACAACTGAAGGGGTACATCACTTGAGCGGCTGCTGCACTGAATTTGTATTTGTTTGAGCGCCACTGTCACCATTTTTGTTTTATTAGGTCAGAAGATGCTGTTACAGGTTAGTTTCTAAATATTACCTTCAAATAGTTTGGCAGAATTATTATTTTTTTAAATTGGACGCAAGTAGCTTATCAAAGCATTCTCTGACAGAATTTAATTTAGCTGCAAGGACCTGTACCTCCGACCAGACGCCTTATTAGCAAATACCGCTAGCTCTCTTTGTAAGTGATCTAGACGCCTTTGGACATATTATATATTTGATATTTCTGAACCAGCTATAATGGAAGGTGACACCAGGAACGTTGGCCTACCAATAAACTCCTAAAATACTAGTTCGTTTCAAATAATATTGGATTCCTCATCCAGGTCAGAAGACCGATTGATGGGTCTGGAAACATATTTTTTGCCCACGGGCTAAATTCCCAAATCCGTATCCATTTGAAGATGAGAACGGTTGCAGGGAAAATTAGACGTAATTCTAAATTAAAGTTATTTTACGATTCAATATAAACAAATTCCCCAATTAAATGATTGCCTGGTCTACTGTGATGGAAAATAAAGCATGTTCTCTGCTTACTTTCTTACTCAAGACTCAGTGGAGTTTATTCACTAAAAGGTGGGTTGAGGTGAGATCAGGTGAGATGAATATTGACTGTCCTCAGGACCCCCCAACGGTCCAGGATTTAGGGATTACGCAGTTGTATTTAATTAAGAATATGTACACCTGGTGTGGTTCCCTAACCATTAAGCAATCATACCAGGTGTTCTACATATTCTTATTTAAATACAACTGAGTAATCCCTAAATCCTGGACCGTTGGGGGGTCCTGAGGACAGGTTTGAGAAACACTGCTTTAGAGGGAGGGAAGGAGCCTTACAAGATGTGGTAAATGCACTTCACCACATGACAGCTTGTCGCGGGATATTTCATCGCGGGACATTTCATCGCTAAAGGTGAGTTTTAATGTGTTAGAGTTAGAAGATAGAGTGTTAGAATTTTAGTATTGGGGTTTAGGGTGGTTAGAATTAGGGTTCGGGGTTAATTTTAGTATTAGGGTTTAGGGGGGTAATTTTAGTATTAGGGTTCGGGGGTTAGTATTAGGGTTTAGGGGGTTAGTATTAGGGTTCGGGGGTTTGTATTAGGGTTTAGGGGGTTTGTATTAGGGTTTAGGAGGATAGTATTAGGGTTCGGGGGTTAGTATTAGGGTTTAGGGGGTTAGTATTAGGGTTCGGGGGTTAGTATTAGGGTTTAGGGGGTTAGTATTAGGGTTTGGGGGTTAGTATTAGGGTTCGGGGTTAATTTTACTATTGGGTTTTGGGGTTAATTTTAGTATAGGGGTTTTGGGGTTAATTTTAGTATTAGGGTTTGGGGGGGCACTTTGGGGGTGGATTAATTTATTAGGGGGGGTATTTTATTTTAACTTGTACGTTTGTAAGAGGTGACAGTTCAGCGCTGAACTGTCAGCTCTTACATAGCTGCGTAGACGATGAAGCGGCCCCGTTATTCTTCATTGCTGACAGTTCAGCGTTCTAACTGCCGCGCTGAACTGTCAGCGATGAAGTCACCGCGCTGAAGTGTCCCAGACCCGTAAATGCACAGTTGTTGCCTGCAGTTGTGTAATGCACATATTTAGCTGCAGAAACACGTATATTTCACATGTGTGCACTTATTACAGCACAAATGGGAGGGGAAAATGTTCGCCCAGCCTGGAAATATTATATTTAAATGGATACTGTTCTCACAAATGCCACACTCTAGCAATGGAGCAAGCCTCGAATAACGCGACTGGGGTTTTTATGGTAATAATACCATGATACTAAGGGCAGATTACAAATCCATGATACAGATGAAGGTTCTCGTTTATACTTGGCCGGCAGAACTGCGGTATAGACGGCCGACCAGATTCCCTCTTTAATAGAAGACTCTTTTTTGGAACAGGCACAATAAAAAGTGGGCTTTCCAGCACCTCCAGTAACCACGCACAGGTCCACAAATAAATGGTGGATCCTTCCCAAAAATATAAGAGATGTTGTATGTACTCTGCTCCTGGGAATGCGCGAGGTATAAACTGTGTGCTGCTTAAGAAGATCTTTTTTTACAAGTGATAACTGCTCATCAGCAAGAGACAAAGCTGAGAGGCTACCTGACGCGTTTCTCACATGCAGGCTTAATCGTAAGCTGCCTCTGAATACACAGCAACACCAATAAATACGGATGGAAACAATGTGATGCTAAAAACCTGTGAACTAATACAAAAAAACAATTTAGACAACTGAAAACTTTTAGACAGTGCTAAAAAAAACGCTTTTATTATTGCAATATATTTAATGCGTTTATTGTATTACAACCTGTGCAAGAAAGATTATATATATTTGGCTTTGGCTTTTTTCTTTGCATTGTATCTTTCTTGTGTAATAATTTAAAGTATTGACTTTTGATACACATATATATATATATATATATATCTATTATAATCTATATATTTTTATAAATATTGTGTTGGCGCATCTAGTTATTTAGGGTTTGTATATATATATATATTAATTATAATCTATATATCTATATGTATTTATAATTTATTTATACTATTATTTTGGGTTTATATATATATATATATTATAATATATATATATATCTATAAGTATTGTATTGGCGCATTTGTTTATATTCTTATTTTGGGTTTTTATTTATTTGTTAAATAAATTAGGTGGCGGTGATTTCCCATATTAACTACATTTTTTGGCGCTGTATATTTTTTTCTTTATATAATACAAAAAAACCTCTATGCCACATAATGTAACCAGAATTATCCGCTATAAGTCTATTTTATACATACATGCGTCAATGAATTGAGTATAATGATCGCAGCGAGAGATCTTATAAACGAATGCACTTAGGCATACCAAAATAGGATAAAAAAAATTTTTTTAAAAACGGAAGACATCGCCTGTGGCTTGATATGCTAATGAACTGCTTTTGAATGAGAAATGTGTAATTTGCATACAAAGACATAGGTGATGTCATAAACAGGCGACACATTTAAACCATATTTTAGCAATTCTGCTAACACTATATATCAATAATTTGGGACAACAATGTTCAGATGACACAGAGACTCTTTAAATATTTTGTACCAGCACCCAACCTTTCATGCCATGATTATATAATTGCAATCAATGAATACGGCCCATCCCTAAATGATCTGCCTGTGCCTTACGTTGTACATAAGTGTGTCGGGGCCCTGCAAATGCTGACAATTTCATAATCAAAGGGGGCTATTCACTAACAGGTGAGCTGCAGGTGACTTGAGGTGAGTTGAACTTTTCATGTATCTATATATTGTGCATGGACAATCCTGGTGAGTTTGTTTAGCGGGAGAAGCTCACTGGGTTTGTACCTGCACAGTGTAGAGTTAAATAGTCTCACCTTTACTCACCATACTAATGCATATCCTCCAGTGAGTATAGAGGAGTTACTAATGAATATCCTCCAGTGAGTATAGAGGAGTTACTAATGCATATCCTCCAGTGAGTATAGAGGAGGTCAATTGATTCGTACAAACGAATGTGACGAAACGAAAATAATGAACGAATTTCGTCCGAAACGAATGAAGCAATGAACGAAATTAGTTTTAGACGAAATAAATATCATTTTCGTCCGAATGAATGAAAACGAAACGAAAATTTTCGTTCTGCATATGTCTAGTTCCGAAACCACTTTTAAAAACACCACTATCCCCTCTTTCAACCTTACCCTCATTAGATCTCCCTATCCGCATTGATAGCCAGAGTGCAGAAGGCTGCCCACCAATTGGTCTAATATCACAGACTCAAAAAATGCATGCGTGTAAGGGGCACATTATGCTTTTTTAATTTACAGAAATGGTAAAGAACAGCTTTATAGCCACAGAAATATTATTGCCTATTCAGCAGCAATACAAAAACAGTCTAAATCAGGTCAAATTTATACAAAACCGTACATTTACAGGGTAATTCAGAATATGTTTAGTTAAGTCGCTTTAGCCAGATCTAGCTGCCAGATGAGCCGCATTTGAAAATAATTAAGACGTGAAGATTATTAAATTATTAAGGAAGAATTTCTCAAATGGAGGACTCAGACTACAAAATATTTTCTTCGATAAAACCATAATATCTTATGAACTGTACAGCATAGAACCTATTTCTGAAAAACATTTTATTCATCTCCAAGTGCCTATTTTATGTCTTGTATTATTTGGAAATTACAACCCTTTAAAATGTTTATGTATTTAGTCCTGGGTGGGGCAACACCTGCTTATCCCTGAAGAATCCACTAGGTGGAGGTATACCGAGAAACAGAGACGGCACCAAATCTCTCCTTCAGCACAGGCTCAACCATTGCGCGAAGACACGGGAAACAGCTAAGACTTTCAGCCACAACACTGGTACAGTTAGCGTAATATTAGTAGGCCGGTGAAGGTCGTTTTATAGGACATAATCATAAGTGCGGCAAGGTAAAATAAAAAGTAGATATAAAATTAATGGCAACATTGAAAAGCCAAAAAACAATCTTCCTTCAAGAAACTCATTTTCCCCCAACTGCAATCCTCGTAAGAGATGTGGATGATAAAAGGTATCTTTCTTTCCCAACACTCTAGAATGAGAAAACGTGAAGCAGCCATTACCCCGAACAACAAAAGGCCTCTTACTCTGAATTCCATTATTAAAGACTCCAAAGGAAAATACATTACAATCATCCGCGCTCCGCCACGATAAAAAAGTAACGTCCCCAGCTACTGGCAGCCCATCATTTAATGGATTTATTTTTTATCTGATACACACACACAAAAAAAAAAGAGAGAGAGAGAGAGAGAGAGAGAGAGAGGAAAAAGATCCAAGGCGGGAGAATCCAATACTGTAACAGACACAGACATTTAGATCAATCAAACGCAATTAATGGCGTCTCAATACATTAATCTATGCTGCCGACTTGCAAAACATTAATCAAATCACTCAGGTTACCCCTGGTGCTAATGAAAATATGGTGCTCTATGAATCACAAGCTAACGAGTTCTCTATAGAGGGGAGCAGAGTCTATTACAGGGGTGTCAAACTGTGGCCCTCCAGAAAATAGGGGGAAAATGGTGTGTGCGTGTTATACGCCGAAAAATAAAAAAAATCTAAAACTTACCTCGTTCCTGCTCTGTCCCCCGGTGCTCTGAAGCTGCGTGGCTGTGAGGGAAGCGTTGTGAGCTTCCCTCCAGCCGCGCGGTCAATAAAGTGTGTTTTTTTTAAAACAAACTTTATTGTTCCGCGCGGCTGGAGGGAAGCTCACAACGCTTCCCTCACAGCCACGCAGCTTCAGAGCACCGGGGGACAGAGCAGGAACGAGGTAAGTACTGGGGTCTGGGGAAGGGGGGGAGGAGGGTGGCATAACGAGCATACTAAGGGGCAATATCCTGGCATATTGGGGGCAATATCATGGCATATTAAATGGCATATTGGGGGCAATATCATGGCATATTGGGGGCAATATCCTGGCATATTAAATGGCATATTGGGGGCAATATCCTGGCATATTAAAATGGCATATTGGGGGCAATATCTGGCATATTAAAATGGCATATTGGGGGCAATATCCTGCATATTAAAATGGCATATTGGGGGCAATATACTGCATATTAAATGGCATATTGGGGGCAATATCCTGGCATATTAAAATGGCATATTGGGGGCAATATCCTGGCATATTAAAATGGCATATTGGGGGCAATATCCTGGCATATTAAAATGGCATATTGGGGGCAATATCTGGCATATTAAAATGGCATATTGGGGGCAATATCCTGCATATTAAAATGGCATATTGGGGGCAATATCCTGGCATATTAAAATGGCATATTGGGGGCAATATCTGGCATATTAAAATGGCATATTGGGGGCAATATCCTGGCATATTAAAATGGCATATTGGGGGCAATATCTGGCATATTAAAATGGCATATTGGGGGCAATATCCTGCATATTAAATGGCATATTGGGGGCAATATCCTGCATATTAAATGGCATATTGGGGGCAATATCCTGGCATATTAAAATGGCATATTGGGGGCAATATCCTGGCATATTAAAATGGCATATTGGGGGCAATATCCTGGCATATTAAAATGGCATATTGGGGGCAATATCTGGCATATTAAAATGGCATATTGGGGGCAATATCTGGCATATTAAAATGGCATATTGGGGGCAATATCCTGCATATTAAAATGGCATATTGGGGGCAATATCCTGCATATTAAATGGCATATTGGGGGCAATATCCGGGCATATTAAAATGGCATATTGGGGGCAATATCCTGGCATATTAAAATGGCATATTGGGGGCAATATCCTGGCATATTAAAATGGCATATTGGGGGCAATATCTGGCATATTAAAATGGCATATTGGGGGCAATATCCTGCATATTAAAATGGCATATTGGGGGCAATATCCTGGCATATTAAAATGGCATATTGGGGGCAATATCTGGCATATTAAAATGGCATATTGGGGGCAATATCTGGCATATTAAAATGGCATATTGGGGGCAATATCCTGCATATTAAAATGGCATATTGGGGGCAATATCCTGCATATTAAATGGCATATTGGGGGCAATATCCTGGCATATTAAAATGGCATATTGGGGGCAATATCCTGGCATATTAAAATGGCATATTGGGGGCAATATCCTGGCATATTAAAATGGCATATTGGGGGCAATATCTGGCATATTAAAATGGCATATTGGGGGCAATATCCTGCATATTAAAATGGCATATTGGGGGCAATATCCTGGCATATTAAAATGGCATATTGGGGGCAATATCTGGCATATTAAAATGGCATATTGGGGGCAATATCCTGGCATATTAAAATGGCATATTGGGGGCAATATCTGGCATATTAAAATGGCATATTGGGGGCAATATCCTGCATATTAAATGGCATATTGGGGGCAATATCCTGCATATTAAATGGCATATTGGGGGCAATATCCTGGCATATAAAAATGGCATATTGGGCTTCAAAGTTCTTTATTTGAAATTTAAGGTTTTTTTTCCTGAAATTTCCTTATTAAAATGAGGTGCGTGTTATACGCCGGCGCGTGTTATACGCCGATAAATACGGTATATCTCCCATACTCCCCTGCCAGCCTTTTAGCTAACAGAGCATTAGGGGATATGTAGGCCATCAGCAGCCGGAGGGCCGCAGTCGGGCACCCACGTCTAATAACAAACAGGAGCAGGATTTGGTTTGGGGCTGCCCACATTTCTACCTATGCTAAAACGTTAGTAGGCACAGTATCCCAGAGATATCCATTATTTTCTTCCTATACGGATAGGAAGACAGCGATCTGGGGCAAAAGGTGATGCGGCAGATCAAACAATTAAGAGATATAGTAAATACATTAACCCAAGACAACACACATGGGAGATGTGGTGGGATTAAATAGGTCATAGTGTTTATTAAAACAGAAACACTTGTAAAAACACTGCAATTATAAAACTGTAAAAACATAGTTTAGCCCCAGTCCAGACATTGGTCTGTTAGAGACCCCAGAACCATGCCGTAGCCATATAGGAGTGGGTCCCGCAAGAAGCAAGCATTGGCACAAATTATACAGGCCTACCTGTGTATTCTAACTACATTGTAGCCGATAAGGACATCCTACGAGTCCAGCCCCCATAGATGTCCTAGCCCTATATCCTGAATGGCTTTATCACGGACAGCCACTCTGGCACAATGCCAGTCCTCTGGGATCACGCGCCACACAAAAAAGGGAGGGAGGGTAAGTTGTCCAAGTAATGAGAAAGAGGGCACACCTGGGTGAGATATCGGTTATATGATCTTGGCTCTGCCTAGGGTTGCCACCTGGCCAGTATTTAACGGCAGGCCGGTTAAGTCTATGGAGACAGAAGCAAGGCCGGTATTTTTCTTAAGAAAAGGTGGCAACCCTAGCCCCACCTTCAGTCCTAAGTGACCCACCCAGACATGCGCCCCACATGCCAGAACACATGGCATGAGGATTAGCTATTACAAGCCTGCAGGCCTTCTCTTTCCAAACGTATATAACATGATCCAAAAAAAAAAAGCAGGGGAAAGACTGTTTGTGGTTGGAGTTATGTGTGGAGAGTGTGGGGCAAAAAATCAACCGTCCCAAAAGCAGAACACAGCACTTGCCTTGTTATATTAACCAAAGTCTACCATTCTGTCATAATATCCTTTCCAAAAGCCTTCTGTCCCTCGCCCTTGCTTTGCTGCCAGTCACTTCCACAAGCCCAAAGTGTTTGATAAATCACAGAGCTTTCAGATTATAGGCTCTAGAGGCCAGGGCACCATATGCTGCTGTTTCAATATATTCCAAATCTGTATACATTTGCATTACATACTGGTATGGAACTTGCTTGAACATGATAATATATACATTATACAATAATGCGTGCTTACACGGCAGTATAACTTGTATAGTTTTGTAAGGAGCTTCCTTATCTACAGGAAAATAAAAATAGCTCCTGGTGTCTCATGTTATAAATATACATATATATATACTGTGGCGAAAGGAAGAGTTCTGTTTAAATCCACTTGTTTTATATACAAATTTAGCTCCGTTCGTGAGTTTCTGCATTGCTAATGGCCTGCTGGTTTTGAGATGGCTCCAGGGTGTCTCAGGATGTATCCCAGAGACAATAGGACAATGGGCTATATATGGGTTCCTTTACATATACATATACAACCCATATTACAGACTAACTCACCTGCTGATCAATGGAATGTTGCAGGCCAGATAATTGTTTTTATTGTCATGGACTTGATTTTACGTAAAGTTATTTGACAGAAGAAGTAGGGCAGAATATGTAATCCAGAGCAGTAACTAGCTCTTTTTTGTGCCTGAGGCAATAATGTAAATTTGTGTCTTTCCAGCCTTCTCCCATCCCCCCTCCCCTAAAAAAAAAAGTTTCATAGCAGTTATTATTCAGGGGGAAAAAAGAATAAAATAGATACACAAATAACAAGTAAACTAAAGATTAATAATAATAATAAAGATAATAATTGCCACTGCCTTGTATTTACCGCTGTACCATACAGTCTTCAGTAACCCATTCAATGCTCAATATTGGGCACCGCCGGTTATGGCTTTAATCTCGGTGGCTTCTGGTGTCGCTATTTTGGAAGAGTTTGGATTTTTAGATATGTACAGAGAGGGGAGAGAGAGAGAAACTAACCAGACATGGGAAGAGAAACATAGCGAGACACAGAGGGAAAAAGATATCCAGAAAGAGACAGACATAGAGGAGACAATAAGAGGGATAGATGACATCTGATATAGAGAGACACAGAGAGACAACAGACATAGAGACAAGAGAACTGGATACAGAAAATGAGGCAGAAGAGGAGAGAGACACTGAAAGACAGAGAAAGAGAGACACACAGAAAGTGACAAACTTACCGTATTTTCCGGCATATAAGACGACTGGGCATATAAGACAACCCCCCAACTAAGTCATCTTATAATTTTAGGTTAAAATATAGAGTTTTCCACCCTCCTCCCCCCTTCCTCGATCCCCAGTACTTACCTATTTTCTGCTCTCTCTCCCGCTGTTAAGCCGGTCTGTGGCTGTGAGGGAAGCGTTGTGAGCTCCCCTCCAGCCGCGCGGTCAATAAAGTTTTGTTTAAAAAAAAGTTTCAACAGACTTTATTGAAGCCGCGTGGCCTGAGGGGAGCTCACAACGCTTCCCTCACAGCCACGGACCGGCTTAACAGCGCGAGCGGAGACAGACCAGAAAATAGGTGAGTAAATCCCAGTACCCGGCGTATAAGACGACCCCCCAACTTTTGAGAAGATTTTCAGGGGTTAAAAAGTCGTCTTATACGCCGGAAAATACGGTAGATAAGAAACTGACATGCTGGAAAAGAGACAGAGAGTAAGAGAGACCATACCTCCCAAGTCCCGATTTGGGAGCTATGTCCCGTTGTCCCGCCGGGCTCAGCGGGACAGTAGGACTCAGGACTACAATAGTCCTGAGCCATAGTCATCTAAAGTGGCTGACAGTGTTGCCGCACATGAGCGGTAACACTGACACTCCCCAGACTCCACCCTCCAGTGTCCTGATTCTCCCGGGGGGCAAACTTGGGAGGTATGGAGAGACCCATAGAACATGCTACATGGACAGATAGACAGACATGCACAGAGAGAGTTAATTGAACACAATGAGTGTTTGCATGACACTGTGTGTATGCCTTTACTGCTCATTGGCATGATATTAAAAGATTATGCCTTTACTGCTCATTGGCATGATATTCAAAGATTATGCCTTTACTGCTCATTGGCATGATATTAAAAGATTATGCCTTTACTGCTCATTGGCATGATATTAAAACATTATGCCTTTACTGCTCATTGGCATGATTTACGTTTATGAATGTTCTGCTCATTGGCATTATGGTAATATTTCATCCTGGGACCCAGGCTTCACTATGCCTTGGGGACAGAAATAAACAAGTTATCCACATGTGTGGATCTTATTTCTTCTGATTGGCTGAAAGATGCAGCATACTTGTTAGTTTGGCGGGTCCTGCTCTGTGAAGGCTGACTACCGGAGGAAGATTAAAGGTCAGGTTAAAGGTCATGAGGCTTGCCTACTGCAGGGGAGGGAGACGCTGGCAGAGGCAGCAACGAAAACTCAAACCCCTGAGCAGCATTACCAGGGGAGGGAGCTTGAATGCAGTCTACTACACACTGTGCTGGTAAGGAAGGGAGACCCTAAAGAATAATAATGGTTCCCGCACTGTGGATATTACTTGTGTAAATCCACTAAAAAAATATATATAGTACGATATATACAAAAGTTCCTTCTTATTGATTGTAGCGCAGTTGTATAATATCTTCTGTAAATATCCTCACCACATGTAAGAAGAAGAGGAGTGCCAAGGATAGTGTAATACTGCAGGGTGCGCTTATTGGAGCAAGGAATAGTAACAATTTTCAACTCACATGCAAGCGTTCTAATTAGGACCCAGAGCAAAGGATTTGTGTGTAAAAATCACTTTCACACACTCCATGACACCTCCCGTAGCGATATTTATAACTAAGGTATCTCCTCCTCCAACGGTTGTATCATAAAAATAAAACCAAAGTTACGTGGCTTTGCTCCGTTCCCACACCCGGGAGCACAGTATTAGCGTGTATACACTGGAAATGATTATGAAACGAAAATGGAAGACAGTCTGCTGGCATCCTCTCTGGTAATTAGCCCCCCTGGCGCTCAAAGTATCCACGGGGGCTCATCAGTTACTCTCCCCACCCAACGCGTTTCGTTCCTGATGGGAACTTACTCAAGAGCACGGAAGTGGTGACACCATGCCCTGGACAGCAAGTCTTACAGTCTGCTAGCACACAGCATACTCATTACTCATAACTTAACCACGCATACCATAAGCACCTAACCTAGTATGTGGTACCGAAGCCCAGAGAGCTCGGTGTGCCGCCCCTATTATGCTGTGCCTGTAATATAACAAGCAGGGAAACCTGGTATCCCTGCTGGTGTCATTCCAGACCTGGGAATAAATAAAGAGTTAATGGAAACATTACTGAGTCTTTAGCTGAGAGCACTGGAGTCGAAGACAAGGTCACCGGAAAGAAAACCCAATGGAAATATCTCTTTTGTAGGAAGAAAAAAGAAAAAAATAAAGTCTGGATATAATCATAGGTTTATCTGTTCAAAACAACAATGCAATCAAACTAAATCACCTCAGCTTTTACATGGAAGGATTGCATGGATAGAAAAACCAACCTCTCTGATGTATTGATGGGGCCAGAGTAATGATCCATTTATCTACCGATGTCAAATCCCCAGAAATGCACAAGGCACAAAATAACAAAAAATACAGCACTTTGTTACTACAGCTGACGTAAAATGATCATGTCTGCTATATGATAGTAATTACAAACTGAATATACTTGTCTAATCTTTTTTTGTTTGTGTGTGTGTGCTGAAAGGAAGTCTGGAATTATAAGGAGTCTCTTTCATTTCGATACTTTATGAGGATCAGGCAAAAAAAAATAAAAAAATTTAAAATTGATATTAGTAATAATAAATAAAATCCCTGTCTCCTCTAGTCCTCCACTTGGTTCTCTCAGTTGCAATGATGAGAGACATCTTCTTCCTTGCCAATGTTCTCTGTATAGAGTTTTTGGAACATTTTGGTGTAGTAAACATTTTATTCATCTTTCTGAGAGAAATAATTTCAGAATATATTTTTTACATTTTCCAATTAAAACAAAACCCCGAAAAAAACAAATCTAACACTTGGGGAAAAAAATGATTAAAATAAAAACGTGTTTTTTTTTTGTCCAGAATTGTTTCAGGCTTCGTCATACCTTCTAAGCAGAATGAGAACCATCATGTTGTATAATGGTAACATCCTCTAGTTGTTGCATAATAGTAAAATAATTCTGTGGGTGTCGCTTTTCCACAGGACATTCTTGGAAACGAGATACTCAGCTTAACTTTACATGTAATCCACTACAGGAGAGGAAAAACATACATCCAAATGTGTCCCCCTTAGTCAAACCATTTGATGTTCGTGAAGTTGGCATAGAAGAGAAATAGAGCTTGTTTAAAAGCGTTGAACTTGATGTAATTATAATTTATAATCTTTATTTAGAGGGTAGTCCCTCTATTTTCTCTTTTTAGATATGCAACGAATACAAACAAAGTACAAAAAGGTAGCAGCGTAAAATAAAATTTCAAAAAAGTTCCAAAAGCCAACATTCATATGTAAAACATAACATATTCTTATTTCTACAGTTTAGCTTTTGGTCATAAAAATTGTGTCAGTAGGGCAGAATTTTTAAATACATTACTCAGTTATGGAAAAAAAAAACAATACATCCATATATAGGCAATGTTAAGAAGAAAAGAAAAAGGGAAAAAAACAGCACAAGGAACAAAACAAACAAAACAAAAAAACAACAACCACAAAACAGAAAAAAGACAAAACAAAAGAAAACAAAGGACAGTCACAAACAATACTGTATGGGGGAGGGGCCTATGTCACGACCCAGTCTGCTTCCTGCTGTTATCAATAGTTCTATCCTGAATTGTGATCCCTGTTTGTCCATGGGGCCCATCTTAATTCAAATTTTTGGAATTCCCAAGGACCTGCATTTCTTGCAATACCCCTCTCCATATTAAATTGATAATTAATTTGACTCTTTACCTGTTCCCAAGGTGGGCAGATTTGTTGCTTCCAATGTCGTGCTATAACGGCTTTTGTGGCCACAAAAATATGTATCAAAAGATATCTTTTATTGAAGTTGCTACCTGGTATGAATATATGCAATAATACATTTTCCATGTTAAAATCATATTTTACCTCTGAGAAGGTCGAAATGTCTTGAAAAACTTTATTCCAAAGTTTTTTTTATAATGGTACAAGACCACCAAATATGGGCCTGGGATCCAGTATCTAAATTGCATCTCCAGCACATAGCCGAGTTTGCTTTTTTTTTTTATGAAGAATTTCGGGGACTAGGTGCCACCTAAAAGTGATTTTATATTGTAGCTCTATTAAGTTTAAGTATTTCACACTTTTCCTGAGTTCGGTCAGAGACTTAATCCATTCATTGACTTGAAAGATTCCGCCCAGATCTCTTTCCCACGCATTCCAAGATTTAGGTTTATTGTCTTTCTCTTGATCACTCAGCCGGTCGTAGTATCTAGGTAATAATTTAGTTTTTTTATTCTTTAGGGAATAAGTTGACTATTTCTTTAAGTAATCAGGTCTGCTTCCCCTTCTTGTATATAGAGTCTAAGTCATTTTTTAATCTCAAGAACGTAAACATTTCCTTTGAGGCTAGGTTTAATTTTTCTTGGAGCTGAGGAAATGAAGTTATGGAATCTCCCGTCATTATATCTTTCAGGGTTAAATCCTCGATATCATGCCAACCGTTTAAAGAAAGATTATTTATATTAACTTCCAGGATCTTTAATGAGGTGTATGTTGGAAACAAATTTTCAATTTTAGTTCTCTTTTTTATCTTGATCGAGGTTGTTATAAGATCTGTGATGTAACTGGGGATTTGTTTCACCAATAACTTTTTATAAGCCCCATCGTTCATCCATAGGATCAACGATAGGTCTTTCATCCCTATCAGGTCTCTTTCCAATCTGTACCATGGATCCCTAGTGGTCGATGAGGATTGCCATTTATTAATATGAAAGATTCTACTAGCCTCGTAAAGTCTTAGAATAATAGGGACACCGAACCCCCCTTCATTAATTTTCTTCAGTAAATGTATCTTATTGATTCTGGGTTTTTTCCCGGCCCATAGGTATACAGAAAAAGCCCTTTGCACAAGTAACAGCTTATTTCTTGGAATCATCAAAGGTAGCATTCGAAACACATACAGCCACTTTGGCATAATATAGTTTTTTACGACATTTGCTCTTACCAACCATGAGATTTCCAAATTCACCCATCTTTTAGATAATTTTTCATAAGTGTCTTTGTACAGTAGGTCAAAATTCTCTTTCATTGTTGTCCGTTGGTGAGGGGTGAGATAAATTCCCAGATACGAGAAACCCCTTGTAGTCCACTCAAATGGATATGTATCAGCCATACGGTGCCTAATCGAGTCATCGACATTAAGTAGTAGTGCCTGAGATTTTGTAAGATTAAGTTTATAGTTTGAGAGTTGGGAGTATAAGTTGATCTCCTGCATAAAATGTGGCAATGATGTCTCTGGATCTACAAGGGTAACAACTATATCATCGGCATACATGCATAGTATTAAATCTAGACCATCTGCGTATATACCTCTGATATTTTCATTTTGTCTAACTTTTTCCGCAAGACGTTCTAGCGTCAGGATGTACAGCATTGGAGCAAGTGGACATCCCTGACAAGTACCGTTGTTCACCTCAAACCAGTCAGCCGTTATGCCTGGATCAACAGTTCTGGCTGATGGTACTGAGTACATTACCATAATTGCTGTCTGGATTGAACCAACAATACCAGCTCCATTCAGCACCTGGGTCATAAAGCCCCAGCTGACCCTGTCGAAAGCCTTCTCGGCATGCTGCGACAGGGTCAGCTGGGGAACTCCCTCTCCCGAAACACAATCAAAAATATCCAACAGTCTGCGTACATTATCTTCAGAGTGGCGTCCCTTTACAAAACCTATCTGATCTTTGTGTATTAGATTGGGAATTACTTTTTCCAATCTGCGAGCTATTACTGCTGAGAATATTTTTATATCACAATTGATCAGTGAGATTGGTCTATAATTTGATGTATAAGCCAAATCCTTATTGGGCTTCGGGATAGGTGTTATCGTGGCTTGGAGCAGTTCTTTTGGAACTTCTGCTCCTTCTTTAATCTCGTTAAATAATATTGTAAGATAATTTGCTAGGGAGGCACTTAAGATTTTATAAAAGTTACAACTGTAACCATCCGGTCCTGGTGCTTTATCTTTTTTCTGCCGTGATATAACATCTATTCTGGAGCTAGGATGGGCCTCACCTGTAGCTGGAACGAGGATGGGCCTCACATGTAGCTGGAGCTAGGATGGGCCTCATCTGTAGCTGGAACTAGGATGGGCCTCACCTGTGGCTGGAGCTAGGATGGGCCTCACCTGTGGCTGGATGTACAGTTCTAAAAGCCATGGCAGTCCAAAAATGTAAAGCCCTTTGCATTTGAAAACTACTTCTGCGGAAGTTTCTAGGGAAGAACGTAGAGTTCAAGTTGTGTCCTCTTGTTCTAGTGCCCTTCTACAGAAATAAAAACTGAAAGCATTCAAAACTGGGAAGTATTATTAACTAGACAAACAGAAAAAGAAAGCAATCCTAAATGCAAAGGAGCAAACCCATACGTCAATTAAATTCTCTGAACGCTAGTTATATATATTTATGAGCATACTCACAAGTGTGTGCACACATAGCATAAAAAAATGGGTACCCATGTGTCTAAAATGTACAACAAATGAAGCTATATGGATAACGCATGGATTCCACACATATATATGTGACTTATCAAATGCTGTGGGCGTTAAAGATCTGTTGCTCACACCGTCTGTGCGAGTTAAAACTCCATGCAAATCAATCAGATGAAGATAGATTAACTCAGAAAGACATCCGAAAGGAGCGCATATCGGTAATTAGGAGGTAGCTGTTTACGGGGCTGAGAAGGAAGAAGGATTCTCCTGTGCTGCTTTGGCCTCCCTTGGTATTAAATCCCAGCTCTGTTCAAAACAAAGAATTCCGTCCAAGTGACTGCAAAGTATACGGTGCTAATATAACCCAATGACATAGGGTACAGTCTATTATTAAATAGGGTGTCAGGTCTTCTAACTCTGAGCAATATGTGCATGTAGCAAATACCACATATATCCAAGATAGCCATTAGGGCCATGCTTTAATTAAGCTGTGTGATCAGGGGCCATACATTCTAATTATAGCTGGGGGCTGTAGTCTGTGGTGGATGGGTGGTAAAACCCAAAGCCTCCCACCTATAATTAATATAATAACTTAACCTGAACTTACTTAGAGAGTGCAGACGTTTATTTTGTGAAAGCGATTTAAGGTGTAGGGAACGTCCTTACAGAGTTTAATTATTTTGCAGACGGCAATATCCTGGCCAGGGTCCTTGTTCCTGCTAGTTCCCAGCTGAGAAGACTACTGATGAGAGAGCAGGTCGTAGGTGCTCTAAGAAGCTGGTGGAAAACATAACACGCGTGACTCTAGGTTGGGATGGGATTCCCCTCAGGATAGCTTCATGGGCTGGACTCACATTCCTAGACTGAGTGGGCTATGTGCTCTATCTGACCTGATTAGGTTGTCACCGTGGCCTTCGTACTCATATAGGTTAATACTATCGCGAGTGTTGGTATATTGTATGCCATACATTAAGCCGTAGAATGAGTCATTCTTTCATTTTACACTTTCTATATATCTCATTACCGCTCTCCGCACGATGTAGCATTTACCTTGAAAAGCTGCACGCTGTATTAACTGGTCAGAGGACACTGCGGTCACATTATACAGTGTATTCCCTGAGATATCCATTCCTTTGATTTAATTTGTACAATGTCTACGCTTCTGACATTCCCTCCAGTCATACATCATTCATTCTTTAATGCCCCTACTTTCCTATCAAACGTCTCTCTCTGCTGTCCATCTTTGGGTCATTTTATGCCAATCCATCATCACTTCCCTCTAACCTTTGACTTCATTCTTTTCTGGGTTCCTCGTCTCTTTTCTACAGTCATTCCCAGATTTCTCTCTCATCGTCACTTGAACACTATTTTGTCATTTGATTTGCATTATAGCTTAAACGTTCCCATCCATCTCCTTTTTGTTTAATTCTTCATAATCTAACCTCAGTGCTTTTTTTTTAACCCTTCCCAGCTTTTCACATTTCCGTTTTCGTAATTCTCAATAATTCCGCCTTGTATCCATCGGTTTGTCACTCACTGTTCCGTATTGTTCCTTAGTAAATGTCTTTTATCTTCCATCCATGCTCTCCACCTGATCTGTAGCTCTGTATTCCTGCTCTTCTTCCTTCCTCTAATCTCCCTTGAGTGCCACAAAAATATCCTTCTTCCTGTCTGTCTTCCATTTATGGTTTTTCAAATTGACCTTTTATTCTTCCATCATCTGCTGCACCCCTAAGCTTGACTTCTCACTTCAGCATCTATTCATTCTCGAACAGTGATGTTCAAGATTTTTGATTGCCCATTATTCTGCAACAATGTCCAAATGCCCCACATTCTTATCCTCATTCTCCTATGTTCTATGCAGGCTCTTATTTATTTTAGTTTCCCTTCTCCCTGTTGTAATTTATTTTCTTTCTATTGCTCTGTCTCAGTGGCCCGGTGTGCTGCACTTCCTTCAATACATGATGATGGCGGTGACACTGTAGTCGGATGCAGTGCGCCACCTCAGAGGTGTCTGAGGTGTCAGTGCCATAGGTTTGCCATCACTGTTCTAAACCCGTCCCCTCTACCTTATAATTGTAATGTAAGCAACCATCCTTTCTTATACTTTATTGTTAAAAGCCCTCCACAACTCACACCCCACCTCATGGGTCTGTAAGACTCACTGGAGCAAAATCGCAAGCGTTTTCTCCCCTCTTAAATGTCAAAAAGTCCCTCAAAACTCACCTCTTGAAAGAAGCGTGGAATTCACCGTACAACCTATAAAAATCGGTGACCCTACCTGGCTGCCCCAATGTTCCTTCCAGCACCACCTTCTTTCTTACCTTTACTAACATATGTGTCCTATCCCCACTCTCTAGATTGAACACTTGCATGGGAGACCCTCCCTAATTTGTGCCAGTCTGTGTAAATTTCCAATATTACTTCCATCACCTTTATTCTACCTTCACTAGCATACAACAATCTCCCCCCCCCCCCCCCCCTCCTTCCTTCCTTTCCAAGGTTCACTCACCAGACTCCTCGTTTCTTGCTTTCCTACACTGTCATTTCTTCTCCTCTATCTATGGTTCATTCAGCCTTCAATTGTTACTTCATTCCTTCTTTTGCACCAGAAATTGGCAAAAGGTTTATACAAAGAAACCAGAGTCCGTTGCAATGTCTGTGAAGCTCCACAGAACACCATTAAATTCTCCATCATGTTAAAATATCCACCATGAAACGTGTTTGTCCCTGCATCTTCACATCTGCATCTATATCCTCTGACTCTCCATCTAGATACCCTGCCCTTCTCCACAAATCTTTCCTACCCTTGCTCTGTTCTCTCCACTCTTCCATCACCCGTCCACCCTCTTTCATGGGTCTAACCATAAAACACATTTTTTTGCATCAAACTCTCAAATTTAACCAACAAACAAAACTGTGTATCTGCATCACCACGGGATTTAATGATCGTTATCGGCACAAGCAGTAAGCTCTGCCAATCCAAATACTGGAACAACAACAAAAAAAAATAGAAAGAAGCCGTCTGTATCTAGGAACCCTGCCTACAGAGTGAGTACAGCAATAGCCACAGGGCCATGATCATGCATTGCTCTTGGCGAGACTGCGGATATATTTTTGAGGAGGCTGGTGAGCATGACTCAAGATGCACAAGTCATTCTGTGACATGAAAAACAGCTATGTAATTGTGCAACTGTAAAGGGTTCTGTTCGATAAAGAGAGATTTGAAGGGAATCGAGACGGAAATTTCAAACTTTCTCTCATTCAGCTGCATTGGAGAATGTTTCCAACTCGCCTACATTGCTTGAAATTCCCTTCTCTGTTCCCTGCAATTCTCTCTTTATTGAGTAGACACCGTAATGTTATATATAGATTGCTATGAAGATAGATGTCTGTTTTACACGGGTGTCCGCAAGCTAGTTCCTCGGGGGTTGGGTTGGGGCAACATGTTAAATAAAAAAACAAAAAGGAGATAAAAAGAAGCAAAAATAAATAAGTGAGCGTAAAACAGAACGAAAAGATTCATATGTTTCCAAAAACGAATTAAGAGTGCAAACAGCATATGTGCAATAAAGCATACTGATATATTGCATTGTACATGTTAAAAACACACTGCAAATCTGTGTGTACGAATTTTAACCTGTGGGTTTTACATGTTAAAGTGACACTATCATCATAGGATCATCTACTTGTGGCAACACATGTAAACATACATGTACATATGTAATACAGGGCAAAATACAATAGGAACCATACACATTATCAAGATATCAGCACCTGAGCAGCCCTGTCCGGTCCATAGTAAGATGGGAGGGGTTGGATGTTGGTTGCCCCTATGTCCTGGCAGCCCTGTCCGGTCCATAGTAAGATGGGAGGGGTTGGATGTTGGTTGCCTCTATGTCCTGGCAGCCCTGTCCGGTCCATAGTAAGATGGGAGGGGTTGGATGTTGGTTGCCTCTATGTCCTGGCAGCCCTGTCCGGTCCATAGTAAGATGGGAGGGGTTGGATGTTGGTTGCCTCTATGTCCTGGCAGCCCTGTCCGGTCCATAGTAAGATGGGAGGGGTTGGATGTTGGTTGCCTCTATGTCCTGGCAGCCCTGTCCGGTCCATAGTAAGATGGGAGGGGTTGGATGTTGGTTGCCTCTATGTCCTGGCAGCCCTGTCCGGTCCATAGTAAGATGGGAGGGGTTGGATGTTGGTTGCCTCTATGTCCTGTCAGCCCTGTCCGGTCCATAGTAAGATGGGAGGGGTTGGATGTTGGTTGCCTCTATGTCCTGGCAGCCCTGTCCGGTCCATAGTAAGATGGGAGGGGTTGGATGTTGGTTGCCTCTATGTCCTGGCAGCCCTCTCCGGTCCATAGTAAGATGGGAGGGGTTGGATGTTGGTTGCCTCTATGTCCTGGCAGCCCTATCCGGTCCATAGTAAGATGGGAGGGGTTGGATGTTGGTTGCCTCTATGTCCTGGCAGCCCTCTCCGGTCCATAGTAAGATGGGAGGGGTTGGATGATGGTTGCCCCTATGTCCTGGCAGCCCTGTCCAGTCCATAGTAAGATGGGAGACATGTCCTGGCAGCCCTGTCCGGTCCATAGTAAGATGGGAGGGGTTGGATGTTGGTTGCCCCTATGTCCTGGCAGCCCTGTCCGGTCCATAGTAAGGTTGGAGGGGTTGGATGTTGGTTGCCCCTATGTCCTGTCAGCCCTGTCCGGTCCATAGTAAGATGGGAGGGGTTGGATGTTGGTTGCCCCTATGTCCTCTCAGCCCTGTGCGGTCCATAGTAAGATGGGAGGGGTTGGATGTTGGTTGCCCCTATGTCCTGGCAGCCCTGTCCGGTCCATAGTAAGGTTGGAGGGGTTGGATGTTGGTTGCCCCTATGTCCTCTCAGCCCTGTGCGGTCCATAGTAAGATGGGAGGGGTTGGATGTTGGTTGTCCCTATGTCCTGGCAGCCCTGTCCGGTCCATAGTAAGATGGGAGGGGTTGGATGTTGGTTGCCCCTATGTCCTGTCAGCCCTGTCCGGTCCATAGTAAGATGGGAGGGGTTGGATGTTGGTTGCCCCTATGTCCTGTCAGCCCTGTCCGGTCCATAGTAAGATTGGAGGGGTTGGATGTTTGTTGCCCCTATGTCCTGTCAGCCCTGTCTGGTCCATAGTAAGATTGGAGGGGTTGGATGTTTGTTGCCCCTATGTCCTGGCAGCCCTGTCCGGTCCATAGTAAGATTGGAGGGGTTGGATGTTGGTTGCCCCATGTCCTGGCAGCCCTGTCCAGTCCATAGTAAGATGGGAGGGGTTGGATGTTTGTTGCCCCATGTCCTGTCAGCCCTGTCCGGTCCATAGTAAGATTGGAGGGGTTGGATGTTTGTTGCCCCATGTCCTGTCAGCCCTGTCCGGTCCATAGTAAGATTGGAGGGGTTGGATGTTTGTTGTCCCTATGTCCTGTCAGCCCTGTCTGGTCCATAGTAAGATTGGAGGGGTTGGATGTTGGTTGCCCCATGTCCTGGCAGGCCTGTTCAGTCCATAGTAAGATGGGAGGGGTTGGATGTCGGTTGCCCCTATGTCATGGCAGGCCATGTCTGCTGGGGAAGCAATGGAATGCTCGATGATGTCACTGTGCAAGTGCACCCAGCAAATGAGGTGGAAGAAAGCGCACAACTAACATTATAAGTGCCTGTGTGAATGTGACCGCGCTTGCCCACGATTGGTCTTTACATGAAGTCTTTCGGTGCTTCAGACGCCATTGATGTGCCTGAAGACATTACACCAGTTTGTGGGATGGTTTTTGCTACACATTTGGGGCAGTTGTGTTCCACATTTGAATATCATGCAGCGGTAGGCACCCATCCTGTTCATGGTGGACTATATTTACTGGCCTTTATGATGAACAGTTTAATTATGTTCTAGTGACCTTCGGAGAGGATCATCAGCACTGATCCTCTTGCAAGTAAGATTTCTGTGCCACCTTCATGGACATTGATGTCTTTGTATGGACATTTTTTCTATAGCTGATGTCTTGTAGTCCAGTGTTGCCCATGCCTACAACAGGGGCATAGTGTGTTCTATGGGTTCTATTAAAAGTAAGTAATAGTATTTTCTATGGGTTCTTTTAAAGGAAGTAATAGTGTGGTCTACAGGTTCTATTAAAGGGAGTAATAGTGTGTTTCATGGGTTCTATTAAAGGAATTAATAGTGTATTCTGTGGGTTCTGTTAAAGGAAGTTATTGTGTGTTCTATTAAAGGAAGTAATGTTTCAAAATGGCAACAGAGCTATTACGGCTGGCTCTCTCATTACTGCATATTGGTCCTAGAAGATGGATTCCCTTCATACGTCAGTTCCTTCAGTACCCTGAAGTCCTTGAGCCAATTGCAAACTCCTTACACATGTCACTCATTGCTTCATGTAGGCCCCAGGATGGATTCATTGAATGTAACACACCACTCCTATAAATACACTTCACCCCCTGGGAGCCATTTATTGGTTTGGCTGCATCTGTCACTCTCATTTGTATACTTTGGTCCTGAGAGAGGCGCATTGATTTTTCTTTTTAATGACTGTCAGTCTGATTAGTACCTTTTGGCCATTCCTGAATCTCCAGGTCTGCCTCTCACATTAGTAAACGTCGGTCCTGGCAGCGGTTCATGGATTCCTTAAACAAGTCAGCTCCACTGGAAAAAATAATCGATAGGATCAATGCACATGGGCATGCACAGCAATTTCAAATTGGGGGGTAATTTTGGTGGGGTTCAGGTACATCTTGAAGAAATGGCAACAGGGGGAAGGAAATGCTATTTATAAGAGACACATCCATGATTATTCGCTGTAGAACTTGAATAAGCAGTTTAATGCACAGTCCACTCCAAGCGGAATTCCCAGAAGCACTCAGTAAGTTCCCTAGAACAGCATGGAATGCCAAGTGGGCGTGGCTTAATTGTATCTGCGCCCACAACATCTGCTTGTTAATATTAGATCCAACTGCTTCAGCCCATAGTTCTTTTCTAGCTTTTTGCCAATATCCCACCTATTTTTGACCTTGTTCTACCCACGTTTTACTGATAAAAAAATAAAATAAAAAAATAAAACATTTTTATTTCTTGGAAAGCTTAGAGAGAGAAATCTGTGTTCTTTGTGCCGATCATCATCTGACATTGAAAGCTGACCCTGCGCATAAGTCCGAAAAAAATAAAACTAAGGGCATCAAATGGTTCTCTCCCCATAAGTGAATCCAGCTGTAATAACTCCTTAAATTCAGACATATTGTGGAAAGGGAAAAAAAACTTACGCTTGAAACTTTTATTTCTGCCATTACAATCCTGTTACTTTCCACTTGGTGATGTCACTACCGCATCACAAAGGAAAATTACCACAATTGCATGACACTGGCAAGAAGAGGATTCGAAAGCACTTGAAGCACTGACATGCATATCTTAAGGAAGAAGGGTGACGTGGGTGACAATAGAAACGTACAAAACTTTCAAATAAGCTAATGGATGCAACAAGTACAAGAGGATGGCCTCTTCCTGAAGAAGGAGGGAGAATGAAACAAGTACAAGAGGATGGCCTCTTCCTGAAGAAGGAGGGAGAATGAAACAAGTACAAGAGGATGGCCTCTTCCTGAAGAAGGAGGGAGAATGAAACAAGTAGAAGAGGATGGCCTCTTCCTGAAGAAGGAGGGAGAATGAAACAAGTACAAGAGGATGGCCTCTTCCTGAAGAATGAGGGAGAATGAAACAAATACAAGAGGATGGCCTCTTCCTGAAGAAGGAGGGAGAATGAAACAAGTACAAGAGGATGGCCTCTTCCTGAAGAATGAGGGAGAATGAAACAAATACAAGAGGATGGCCTGTTCCTGAAGAAGGAGGGAGAATGAAACAAGTACAAGAGGATGGCCTCTTCCTGAAGAATGAGGGAGAATGAAACAAGTACAAGAGGATGGCCTCTTCCTGAAGAATGAGGGAAAATGAAACAAGTACAAGAGGATGGCCTCTTCCTGAAGAAGGAGGGAGAATGAAACAAGTACAAGAGGATGGCCTCTTCCTGAAGAAGGAGGGAGAATGAAACAAGTACAAGAGGATGGCCTCTTCCTGAAGAAGGAGGGAGAATGAAACAAGTACAAGAGGATGGCCTCTTCCTGAAGAATGAGGGAAAATGAAACAAGTACAAGAGGATGGCCTCTACCTGAAGAAGGAGGGAGAATGAAACAAGTACAAGAGGATGGCCTCTTCCTGAAGAATGAGGGAAAATGAAACAAGTACAAGAGGATGGCCTCTACCTGAAGAAGGAGGGAGAATGAAACAAGTACAAGAGGATGGCATCTTCCTGAAGAAGGAGGGAGGATGCAACAAGAAGACATGCCCTGACGTCATAGGTGAGGTGGAACTCTCTCTAAATCATTAAGAGTAACGAGGTAATGAAGTACAAGAGACAATTAAACCCCATGAATTTATTTCAAGGATCAGTAAAGAAAATCACCCGTTGTGTATGTAATTGTGTGCAATATTCCCCAGGGATTTCCTCCCAGTAAGTCAATGCAGTAAGTGATGAGAAACATATTGCACAAGGTTCCCAAGTCAGGTGGAACAGTCCCCATTTGGGACCATGTCCTGCTCCGTGTCGTAACAAACCCATGAAAGGTCTTGCTGCAGTAGCAATTTGTTTGTACTCCATTAGGCCTATAAAGGGGCTGTGATAGAGAACATCTCATGGACCCCCTTAAATGGACAGGCCTGGGTGCACTGGATCTGCGACTCTTGGTTAATTCATCATGTTAATAATATCCTGTATGAGACTGATTTTCATAAGCCCATCCTTGGAACGTGTATTATCTGTGGGTCTCTGGAACAGCAGAGAAAGACAGGTCGAGATGTGGGTCTGGCTATTTTGAACGATACTTAAAGGGCAACTATTCTGCCTAAAGCTGTCCTTTAAACCAGCTGTTCATAGATAAATGGCTGAGCAACAACTGGCACGCTCTATATTGTAGCTCAGCTGGGCATGCACATTTAGCTCAAATGCCTTTATAAGAAGCCACATCTCTGAGGGTTCCGTGGACTGAAATGTGAAAGTTCTAGAAGACCACGCGGAGTGTGCCTGGCAAATACATGATCGACGGGCGTGCCCGCCCAATACAATCCCAAGGACTATTCAATTTAAGCCAAGGGACATACAGGATATGCACTCAACATGCTTGTCATACAGGACATGGGGCCAACGTCGGCAGAAATGTCAGAGCCGGACAAATGGAATTTATGTCAGAAACGCCACATTCTGAAATGGAATGGACGGAAATTAATCTATTTCTCATTTTGATTCATCGAACCATTTAAGATAAATTATGCCTGGCTGTTCTTTCAATGCAGTCGAAGAGTTACGAAAAATGCCTGGGATACACTTGACTAGGCAAGAAATTAAAATAAAACCACTGAAGGCAACGCTTTCTACGTAGTAAATGGACCAGTTGGATCTTATCTGCTGTCAGAATCTTGGTTGCTATGTTTACTGCTGCAAAGGGTGATCACCTTCCCAACCCGCGGAAAGGTTGCCAGGGGCAAACTCAGAAACAAAAGAGTGTCCAGGCCATCGATGTTAGCAAACAAAAAAAGGAAAATGTTATGCCTCTGATAAGATTTTAACACTTTGTGAACAAGAATGATGTGTTGTTTAATGCTACTGTGCATTTTGTTCTGGCACTCTAGAGGTTAGCTGAGCGACCCACCACCAAGTACTGCGTGTTTCTAGGGGACAACAAGAAAAGACACAAAACCTCATCTGCGTTTTCTTATCGGATGTCCAAGAAAGTTTATTCATAGTGTAAATTTAAAAAATCAGCTTATTTTTAACTGAAAGAGGATTTAAATTGAAACACTGTAATAGAAGAATACAAATACAGTACAGTACATTGCAATTACATGTATGTATATAGCGCCAACAATTTACAGAGTTGCACTACCGCCCACCAGCTGATGAAGATAATTCGAAACGCGTCCTATGGGGTGTAGCTGTGTTTCTGTATAGTGCAATATCCTAACTGTTCAATAGACCTGGGCAGGCGAACAGACCCAGTGGGTAAGGGATCTTTGGCTCTATTTGTATTTTTTATGTATTTTTAAAAATCTTTCTTTTTGTTTTGCACCCATTTGGGGCCCTTTATTCAGAGTATCATTGTACTTTTGTGTATATAATTTCAGTCTTATTTTGTGATTTTAGATTATATTGCTGTATATTTCATATGGTCATTCACTTGTATATTTATATTTCATTGTAATAAATTCTATATTTTTTATAACATTCATTTCAGACTTTGCAGTCTATCATATTAAACTTTTGTGGTATACATATTTAGCGCTGTCTCACTCTTACATTATCTCTACATACAGAGCTTAGAGGGGGACTACTTGCCATGTTAGACAAACACCATATAAATGCCTGGAATGATTATCTGGACGTCTCCAAGACAAATCACCCAGATTCACCTAGGGACTGTAATTGACGCTAGATGGAGATTGGACATCTGCACTCTCAATTTTGCATAAGTAAATTTGTAGCCTACAGTTGTCCTTTAACCCTTTAAGGACCAGGGATTTTCCTGGGCCAAGGACCAGAGCGTTTTTCAATTTTTCATACGCGGTTTTTGAAACATAATTTTCCTCTCTCTCATTTATATATTAGATATTCTGTAGCTGTCTGAGGCTACGTGGGTGTGTGTTTTTTTATAGATTGGCACAAGTTGTATATCTGGCCCTTTGGGCTGAAATGTGCATTGTAACTGAGATTGTTAGTATTCTTCGGGGGGATGCAGCAAATAGGCGCTGACAGCCTCCCTGGAAAAATATAATAATCTCATTTCAAAATTTAGCTGAACAATGATAATAATTAATAAATCAGTCACATAGCAGCGGTAACAATACAGCAGCTATAAATAAGGCTTTTAAACATTTCCCGCTGGGCATCTGGGAAGGGGTTAATCTCCTCGCAATGTCTCAGCCGAGAAATGTGACAATATAAACTGTGTGTCGAAAGGTGAGGCTTAATATAGATGCCGAGAGGTAATATAGCCCCCCCCCCCCCCCCCCCCCGGGGGCACAAGGAACTGTGTATTCCTATTATAGCCTTTAAAAACTGGGCTTGGTACGTGCGTGATACAATGACAAGATTGCCATGAAATGGATCAGACTGTTATACAACTAGAGAGACAGTCGTCTTATGGTTGAGACTGCTGTCCAATATGCAAGACTGTCTCCTTATGTGTGAGATGGCTGTCCAACAAGTAAGACTGACTCTTGAGGATGAGATGACCGTACAACAAGCAAGGCTATCTTCTTGCGGGTGAGATGACTGTACAACAAGAAAGACTGTCTGCTTGTGGGTGAGATGACTGTACAACAAGTAAGACTGTCTGCTCACGGATAAGATGACTGTACAACAAGTAAGACTGTCTGCTTGTGGGTGAGGTGACTGTACAACAAGTAAGACTGTCTGCTCATGGATAAGATGACTGTACAACAAGTAAGACTGTCTGCTTATGGGTGAGATGATTGTACAACAAGTAAGACTGTCTGCTCATGGATAAGATGACTGTACAACAAGTAAGACTGTCTGCTTATCGGTGAGATGATTGTACAACAAGTAAGACTGTCTGCTCATGGATAAGATGACTGTACAACAAGTAAGACTGTCTGCTTATGGGTGAGATGATTGTACAACAAGTAAGACTGTCTGCTCATGGATAAGATGACTGTACAACAAGTAAGACTGTCTGCTTATGGGTGAGATGATTGTACAACAAGTAAGACTGTCTGCTCATGGATAAGATGACTGTACAACAAGTAAGACTGTCTGCTTGTGGGTGAGATGACTGTACAACAAGTAAGACTGTCTGCTCATGGATAAGATGACTGTACAACAAGTAAGACTGTCTGCTCATGGATAAGATGACTGTACAACAAGTAAGACTGTCTGCTTATGGGTGAGATGATTGTACAACAAGTATGACTGTTTGCTTATGGGTGAGAGATGACTGTACAACAAGTAAGACTGTCTGCTTATGAATGAGACTGCTGTAGAAAGTGAGAGTCCCTCTTTTTGGATGAGAGAGCTCTATGACAAGGAAGACATATCTATAATCATCTTCAAAAAGACTTCTAGTTAGTGATCTTTGTTCAAGAAAGGTTGACTACTGCTCAATGAACAACGATCCAACAAGCAGGAGTGGCTTGTGATATATGAAATAAGACATTCAATAAGACAATTAAATTCTGATTAAATACACTGCCTATCAGCAAAACTGCTTACATGAAACGGTCTTCCAAAAACTGGCACTGACATTTCATCAGTGAGACTAAAAGCATGCGACCGAGTCCACATAACCAAAATTGGCCGCCAGTTTCGGGCAAGTTTTATCAACTCTCCCTCAGCAAGGTCAAATGGCAATGAGTGCAGCCAATTACCCGTGGGAGAGGCCAACACCCACTAGATGCCACCAACGACAAATGAGTGAGTCTAATCGGGGGTTCTCTTGGGACTACCAATGCCTGAATATTAGATTCCATAGCTGATCTTCCCATGACTAAGAATGAATCCACCTATGAGTAAGACGAACTCTCGTGAGAAAGAGTAATCACGTTTAAGAACTCCCAACGAGTGATCCTGATACGATCTTGACAGAAATAACTTTGTATGGGTCAAACTGACACTCAGTGAGTGTCAACGACTCCCAAGGAGTGTGACTATTTTCTTTCCCAAAATATTCAATACAACAGAGGGCAAAAAATACAAATATACATATCAAATCTAATTCAAAGTGAAATGACATCTTATGGAACATACACCCAGGATGGATGGAAACTCCACCAGTCATGTACACAGTTGGGCCCAAACAAGAACCTCAATGACTATCAGCACCAAGGAAGAACATAACCTAGACGAAAACCGTTTTGAACCCTCATCTATCTGTCAGGGAATATAATCAATCATTGTCCCCATACTGACTCAAACACATCAAGTTTCTGCTGTGCTCTACAACATTCACTTCCCAATGAGCATTGAGGTCTAACCTGATCTAAAACTCTTTGCCACGTCACCAATTTATCAGTTTCCGGCTATAATTATTTTCATAGCTTTTAGTAACTGGAAAGCCCAAAATATCTTTGGGGGGAAAGATTATCAAGACCCAGATGCAGCAGAGCCTTTTTATGGGTGCGACAGGACTATTTTTCATGTTATTTTGCCGAATGGGTAATATGTATTTATAGGCCTACCACTGTACAACTTTATGCATGTGCCATGAATTCTTGAGTTATTTCAGCAATAACACTATTACTTTTATTTATTTATTTTAAATGATCCCCTATAATAAATATGAAAAAAAAATCAACAATTAAACAATGATTCAAAATGGGCAAAATGAGTCCTAGATAAATTCATATCTGCTTTCAGTCTGTGATTTAAAAAAAAAAAAAAATCCCACAACATAATTATAATGCTGTTTATTAAATAATATGGCCTCATAATGAGTGAGTCAATCTTCCAGTAAGTGATGCTGGATGCTAATGACCCACACTGTCTGCTAATGAGTGAGACATCGGGTTAATGGGTGAGGCGATGTAATGAGGAGTGGTGGGATCTTGCAGAGCTTAAAGCGATCTTTCTATGTGTAACTGTGACCGTCTACTACTGAGGGAGAAGGACTTCTCAAGACGTGTAATGAAAGTGACGTGTAGTCTGTCAATACACAACGCTAACGAATTCCAAAACCTCTGATTGGGATCTAACGAGGAAACGTTTCTGTAAGGAAGTGATAATAAAACCTGCTTTCCTTATAATAAACCCACAGAATGGGATTCCTGTGTGGCGAACGTTACGGAACCTCTGCTTCCTGTTTCAATCAGGAAGGACTATGGCGGTGGTCCAAGGTTTTAACACTTTGCAGGCTGGATGGGTGGACAAGTCGTATTTGTCCTGCTCTTATAGGATTAGGAACAGCTAGAACGCTGAGGTAAAGGCCAGGTAATGCGAGACAGGGCTCTGGGTGGTAAAGTCCATGGACCATGAAAGGACACATACCAAAATATTACCATTTGACTCTTGTCGGAGGTGAACCCCTGCCTACAACACACCCAAGTCTACGCACAAAAAGAGCAAATTGGGAGGTAATAGTTTCTGCTAATAAGAGGGTATGATGGGTGTCATGATGACCGGATCCTGTGTTATAGGAATATTCTAAGACTTTCTGAGCATAAAGTCTTATCAGATGCTATTTTAATGGGGATAGGAATTGTAGTCCAAAATTAAGCTAAACTGCCAAATACTGATCCACTACACAAGCGAGAGTCTAATACCAGTTTTAAAGAATAAGTTACTGGGTACTCAAGTCCCTCAATTTGGAACTGATTCAGAATTCCTTCCTCTGGAAAGATTAGAAGCATGGGTATTTTGGGAAATTATATTTAATTTAATTTCCTTGTTTTTCTGCTCCTTTTCTTTAGATGGCAGGTTGGTAGTTGGAAGCTATTACAAATTTTTCACCATCTCCAATTTTATTTAAGGAACTTAACCATGTCGTGGGCTTTGTCAGATGGACCTCCTATAAGATGCCAGGTTTGTTGGGATGAGATACCAATTGATTATCCTTTTGTTAAATGCTCTGATTTTCTCTGATTTAGGCCTGTAAGAGAGTTATAACTATAATAATAGGTTCTGTTAAAGGGGCACTAAACTTTCTTTTTGACTTAGTCTCTATAGAGACTAAATTGGCCACTACTGAAACCCTTCCTAACCTTTAAAAGGCTGGAAAAGTAGAAGAGAATCATTGCTTTGCACAGACCCAAGTATTTGCAGTCCAACATTAGTGGGTTACACCCTGCATTGCATTCTTCCTTCTTGCAGATCTCTGTATCATTATAACTCTTGAACTGGTCATTTCATTGTATTAAAGGGCTAATTTATATCATTATTATTTGTTTATTTACCATGTATTACTGCTACGTTGGGGCCCTAAACCTGGGGAACACATACCCATGGGAGTGTTTCATCCAAATCAGCCTTACCCCTAGGGTTGAGCCCAAAACTTTGGTGGCCTGGGACTTGGCAACGCCACTGTGATGGTCCTCAGGAACTGACCAATATGTACAGGAGAGAGGTGGCAGAGTGAAAAGGCAACATCAGGTAAATATATCTTTAAGACGTAGTGGTGAGAGACTGGAGCAAATCCATGGATAAAAGCGCAGCACAGGTAGGTATACACAGGGGGATGGTCAAATGTAGCCAAGGTCAATACACAAAGAGGGTAGTCAGGCTAGACAGGATCATACACAATGAAGGTAATCAGAATAGCCAGGATTGTACACAATGCGGGTAGTCGGAATAGTCAGGATCGTACACATTGCTGGTAATCAGAATAGCCAGGATTGTATACATTGCTGGTAATCAGAATAGCCAGGATTGTATACATTGCTGGTAATCAGAATAGCCAGGATTGTACACAATGCGGGTAGTCGGAATAGTCAGGATCGTACACATTGCTGGTAATCAGAATAGCCAGGATTGTATACATTGCTGGTAGTGAGAAAAGTCAGGATTGTACACATTGCTGGTAGTCAGAATCATACACAATGCTGAAAGCCAGGATCATACACAATGCTGATAGACAGGATCATACAGAATGCTGATAGCCGGGATCATACACAATGCTGATAGCCAGGATCATACACAATGCTGATAGCCAGGATCATACACAATGCTGATAGACAGGATCATAGACAATGCTGATAGCCGGGATCATACACAATGCTGATAGCCAGGATCATTCACAATGCTGATAGCCGGGATCATACAGAATGCTGATAGCCGGGATCATACACAATTCTGATAGCCAGGATCATTCACAATGCTGATAGCCAGGATCATACACAATGCTGATAGCCAGGATCATTCACAATGCTGATAGCCGGGATCATACAGAATGCTGATAGCCGGGATCATACACAATGCTGATAGCCAGGATCATACACAATGCTGATAGTCAGGATCATTCACAATGCTGATAGCCGGGATCATACAGAATGCTGATAGCCGGGATCATACACAATTCTGATAGCCAGGATCATACACAATGCTGATAGACAGGATCATACACAATGCTGATAGCCAGGATCATTCACAATGCTGATAGCAAGGATCATACACAATGCTGATAGTCAGGATCATTCACAATGCTGATAGCCGGGATCATACAGAATGCTGATAGCCGGGATCATACACAATTCTGATAGCCAGGATCATACACAATGCTGATAGACAGGATCATACACAATGCTGATAGCCGGGATCATACACAATGCTGATAGACGGGATCATACACAATGCTGATAGCCAGGATCATTCACAATGCTGATAGCCGGGATCATACAGAATGCTGATAGCCGGGATCATACACAATTCTGATAGCCAGGATCATTCACAATGCTGATAGCAAGGATCATATACAATGCTGATAGCAAGGATCATACACAATGCTGATAGCAAGGATCATACACAATGTTGATAGCCGGGATCATACACAACGCTGATAGCCAGGATCATACACAACGCTGATAGCAAGGATCATTCACAATGCTGATAGCCAGGATCATTGGATCATACACAATGCTGATAGCCAGGATCATACACAACGCTGATAGCCAAGATCATACACAATGCTGATAGCCAGGATCATACACAATGCTGATAGCCAGGATCATACACAATGCTGATAGCCAGGATCATTCACAAAGCTGACAGCCAGGATCATTCCCAGTGATGATAGCCAGGATCATACACAATGCTGATAGCCAGGATCATACACAATGCTGATAGCCAGGATCATACACAATGTGGGTAGTCAGAATCATACACAATGTGGGTAGTCAGAATAGTCAGGATCGTACACAGGATAACCAGGACAGGAACCAGAAAAGCTGTAAACACTGTGGTAAGCTCAGTGTGTGCTGCAAATCAGGCCATTTGAACTATCCATGGTACAGGCTAAAAAGAATTGGGGTACAGTTACACAAATGAGTAAATATGTATTAGAGCAAGATAGTGCACACACACTTGTGCATCCAAGAGTGTAACACCCACAACTGGACCAAACAACGATTAAAACATCTCGTTTTTATTGCTGTGTCTATGAAAAAAACGAGATTCACATGCTGTAAGAAAGACGAGACAGCGGGGATACTTACATACTAACCCATAAAGTGAGAAGGGGCTATGACTGAACTGTGCGCCAGTAGGTTGTAATATCTATACCTACAATCACACACAGGACCTGACGTGTTAAAAGGTCCGAAAGCAGGATGGAAACAGCTTCCAAAATAATACTTGGCCCCTGATCATCATCCAGTAATGTTTTTCCACATTATAAAACAACAGCTGGGATTATCCGGAGAGTTCACACACCATATAATAATAGAGGGGTAAAACAAAGCCCAGGGTGCAGATATTACAGCCAGGTCTGGCAGCAGTCACAAGATCATTTTTGGCAGTATCTTATGACAACAGGGATGGAGGAGTATAACCCACACAACGGCTCCCTTTAGACCAAACATTTACAGAACGACCGGCAACAAACAGCTGCTTCTTATGTGACCTTTCATGACTGTAGACAATACACAACGATGGAAAATGACCTGTACAGTGTGTTGGCAGAATTGCAAGCCAATGCAAAGATCAAGACAAAAATGTATGTTATTATGTGTCTCCTGTGTATGACATCACCTGCGGCTTGATATGTAAATTAACATAAGGGAATGCACATCCTTTGGTAAATTTACTACAATATTAGGGTCACCGGGCCATAGAATATTCCTCCTGTGCCTGGTGGAGAATGCCACAACGCTATCTTTCAAAGGGAAAAATATAGGATCTTCACATTAGGTACTTGACAACTGGCAGTACTTATTTATAAATGGGATATAACTGATTTCTGTTCAAAACGTTGTTACATTTATTCCTGTAGCATCTTCTAATAAGCTCCAAGCTTTAAATGTTGCCAACTATTATTATTTTGTTGTATACTATGTGAATGTTCGTTGTGTTGCATGTTGTTTAAAAAAAAAGGGTACATCTTTCTCCCATTTGGAATATATCATGATTAGAGTTGAGCGGACACCTGGATGTTAGGGTTCGGCAGGTTTGGCCGAACTTCTAAAAAATGTCCGGGTCCGTGCTCGAACTTGACCCCGAACCCCATTGAAGTCAATGGGGACACGAACTTTTGCCCACTAAAATGCCTCTTAAAAAGTCCTGGAAAGAGCTAGAGGGCTGTAAAATGAAGTAAAATGTGGGTAAGAGTGTCCTCATTCAATTGACCTATTCTTATGAATGGGGACTCTATTTCGGTTTATAGAAAGCCCATAGCATTACATACAATGTAATCACCGAACCCTGAACTCCAACCCGAACATACAGTGAAATGTCCATGTTCGGGTCCGGGGTCCAAAAACCGTAATGTTCGGTACGAACCCGAACAGTGCGGTTCGGGTTCCCTCAACACTAATCATGATACTTTCGGCATATTTATATAGCATTGTGAGGTAACCTTCCGTTTCGTTTTTTTATTTATGCCAATTACTGGGGTTCGTTAGACTAGCCATGTAACATTAATTACCTACTAAGGTTCTAGGCTTGATTACTGCTTACATTACCTATGATTAAGTATTTTGACGAAATGCGTTAGGTGATGGCGTTACCTCCCATCATGCCCTACATTAGGACTTTTATACCTCTACCATGATTTTTGATGGAGGTGTGCAGAGACTTTATTTACCACCACACATCAGACATTTATTCTTAGACACGTAGAACGTTTACAAAGTGCTCTGCATGTAATTTATGTCTGCCCCAAGGGAGCCAATAAATTAATTAATTGATCAGGGAAGTGGGGTGAGGGAGGAGACTGCCTCAGGGAAAAAAAAAACCTCCATTAATTATTTGCATTCCCTCTGGACACACGTTACACACAACATTTAAAGATAACGTGTCCAGGAACAAACGACCAACTAGATGGACGAGACGAGAAGTAGCTCTTCAAGTGTAGTCCTAGCAGGGTGTGGATCGTAGATATGGTAGTTTCCTAATAATGATGTCATGAAACTAGAGTCTCTCAATTATTGCCTTTCTCACTCGAAATGGTACAAATGCAAATATATATAAAAAAAACTTGACCGGGCTGAAATGTCGTCTTTAGCGTCTAATAAAGCACCACACAGGAGTTTTGTGTATTTGTATTTTTTCTGATTATTTGGGGATCCTGAGTAGGGGTTCACCGTGCACCAAGATAGTAGATTGCTTTCCCAACTACCTTCATTTTTGGATCACTGGAATCCAGGCTCATCCACCAGCAAGTTAATTTAATGTCTTAAAACATTTTTATTATTCAGTATTATTAGATTTCTTTCCTCTAAGCGCACCAACAAGCGAGCTGTATGGTCCCAAAAAAAATGATATCCCCAGCTCTACAACGTTTCCATCTCCAGCTGTTTAGGCCTAAATTTTGCATTTTGGTTGACTGCACTCCCCAAACATGCAGATGAATTTCATGCCTTAGTGTCACTCTCGTCTAGTGCGGGAGACGTGCCGCCTAGAAGCGTGACTGCGCGTTTCGCTGAGACATCCTGTGTGACTGTGAGTGCACCTGCTGCAAACACATTCCAATCCTTTATGACTGACACCGTCTGCTAATGAGCAGAAACTGACTATTAATGAACACTGTCTGCTACAGCTCCAGTGGAGATGAACAATCCGTCGGGAGATTTCAGACCCCCCGGAGATTGTCTTCAATAAGTTATATTTTCTTATAGTGCGTGAAATTATCCCTCCAAAGAATAAGGCTGACTTCCAGTGAGCGAGAGAGGAAAGTAAGTGACAGAGAGAGAGATAGAGAGAGAGAGAGAGAGAGAGAGAGAGAGAGAGAGAGAGAGAGAGTTGGCTCGGTAATGAATTTGACTGTCTGGGAGTCGATCTTGGAATGAGATAGTTGTGCACTCTCTGTGAGACAACAAGCTGAACAGAGAGACAGTTCGAAGCAGGCTGCACAAGTGAGACTGCCTGTTAATGCATGATCACTGCAGCAGTCAGATTACCCATAACAAATCAGACTGCTTGCGGGAGAGAGACGGCCTACTGGGTTATGAGACAGAGAGCGGATGTGAAACCGCTAGCTCAGAACAGAGACATTCTGCAGCAGTGAGACAGCCCTGTGTAAAGTGAGAGGTTGGGGAGGGGCAGGTGCTGTTATGAGTTAAAGCAGTCTGCGGGGGTCGTTAGAGCAGAGGCATTTCCTGAGCCGTTATCCATTATTTAATCGCTAATTAGTATTCCTGTTACCTAATTACAGTTCAGCAGCTACAGACATAGAAAGTTAAACTGCTGCGTGGCCCACGGGGCTCAGAGTGCTAGCAGCAGTGATATAAACCATTTAACACGCTCACCCGGAGCGGGACTGCTAGACTAGGAACATCTCACTGCTAGGACCAGTCAGCCAGGACATTTGACAATCAATTAACCCGTTCAGCCAACTGTGCTCATGTAGGCACAAGCCACAGCTGTGCACTACATCCCCCACTCTGCTCTCTGCAAGCACAATGGGAGTTGCAATCTGCCACAGTTCGGCAGACAAGGGGCTGGCTGGACATGGTCAGAGTTGGAGTCTAAAAGCAGGTGGTGTACCAGAAGTTGTCTAATCCTGGCCTGTCACTTGATCCTGTCCCTTTCCACTCTTTCCCTGTCAGGCCTTGCAGGCCTCTCTAGCGGTGGGCAAGTCAATTAATGGAGTGATGTGCTTTGAATATGAACTCGGCTGTGTTCTTGTGTGGACGTTCCGTGTTGTCTCCCTGGTTCAGCTGTCAGCGTCTTCTGATGCTGTTTCTGGCTTTGTCTGTGACAGGCAGCATTTGGTGACAGCTGGACGATGCTTGAAAAAGACCCGAGTTTGAGAATGGAAAGTACAAAATTCAAACTCTGTAGTATGTACAAACCCCCCGGCATCAAAGCTCTCAAAGAGCTGGCTCTCAGGAAGTACCATTTCTCTGGCTCCTAAATTACACCGAATCTGAATATTGTAGGTAACGCTGGCTACAAGACGGGATCTAATGATGTTCAGCTGAAGGGCAGGGTCCACATATGTGTAGTTATATTTCTATAATGCATCTCCAGAGCCGGGCCTGAGCTTTCTTAAGTCTTTCATCAATAACGTGATTGCTAAAGTCCAGACTACTGACTAGTTTATAGCAGGAGCGGATGCTCCTAATGTGCTAGGTGGGCGCCGCACACTTAGCACAGAGCTGTCCTGTCCATTTCTGGAGTGTGTGTGCTCAGAACAGAGAGGTACACATACCCCAGAAATACGTCCGGGAGGCAGACAGCAGCTGCAAATTCAGCAACAGGATGTATCTCGTGTATTTCCAGGGTTTGTGTGCTGTCTGTTTGGAGCACGCGTGTCACTCAGGGGCACCATGTATCTCGTGTATTCCGGGGGTTTGTGTGCTGTCTGTTTGGAGCACGCCTGTCACTCAGGGGCAGGATGTATCTCGTGTATTTCCAGGGTTTGTGTGCTGTCTGTTTGGAGCACGCGTGTCACTCAGGGGCAGGATGTATCTCGTGTATTCAAGGGTTTGTGTGCTGTCTGTTTGGAGCACGCGTGTCACTCAGGGGCAGGATGTATCTCGTGTATTTCCAGGGTTTGTGTGCTGTCTGTTTGGAGCACGCGTGTCACTCAGGGGCAGGATGTATCTCGTGTATTTCCAGGGTTTGTGTGCTGTCTGTTTGGAGCACGCGTGTCACTCAGGGGCAGGATGTATCTCGTGTATTTCCAGGGTTTGTGTGCTGTCTGTTTGGAGCACGCGTGTCACTCAGGGGCAGGATGTATCTCGTGTATTCCGGGGGTTTGTGTGCTGTCTGTTTGGAGCACGCGTGTCACTCAGGGGCAGGATGTATCTCGTGTATTTCCAGGGTTTGTGTGCTGTCTGTTTGGAGCACGCGTGTCACTCAGGGGCAGGATGTATCTTGTGTATTCCGGGGGTTTGTGTGCTGTCTGTTTGGAGCACGTGTGTCACTCAGGGGCAGGATGTATCTCGTGTATTCCGGGGGTTTGTGTGCTGTCTGTTTGGAGCACGCGTGTCACTCAGGGGCAGGATGTATCTCGTGTATTCCGGGGGTTTGTGTGCTGTCTGTTTGGAGCATGCGTGTCACTCAGGGGCAGGATGTATCTCGTGTATTCCGGGGGTTTGTGTGCTGTCTGTTTGGAGCACGCGTGTCACTCAGGGGCAGGATGTATCTCGTGTATTTCCAGGGTTTGTGTGCTGTCTGTTTGGAGCACGCGTGTCACTCAGGGGCAGGATGTATCTCGTGTATTCCGGGGGTTTGTGTGCTGTCTGTTTGGAGCACGCGTGTCACTAAGGGGCAGGATGTATCTCGTGTATTCCGGGGGTTTGTGTGCTGTCTGTTTGGAGCACGCGTGTCACTCAGGGGCAGGATGTATCTCGTGTATTCCGGGGGTTTGTGTGCTGTCTGTTTGGAGCACGCCTGTCACTAAGGGGCAGGATGTATCTTGTGTATTCCGGGGGTTTGTGTGCTGTCTGTTTGGAGCACGCGTGTCACTCAGGGGCAGGATGTATCTCGTGTATTCCGGGGGTTTGTGTGCTGTCTGTTTGGAGCACGCGTGTCACTCAGGGGCAGGATGTATCTCGTGTATTCCGGGGGTTTGTGTGCTGTCTGTTTGGAGCACGCGTGTCACTCAGGGGCAGGATGTATCTCGTGTATTTCCAGGGTTTGTGTGCTGTCTGTTTGGAGCACGCGTGTCACTCAGGGGCAGGATGTATCTCGTGTATTCCGGGGGTTTGTGTGCTTTCTGTTTGGAGCACGCCTGTCATTTAGGGGCAGGATGTATCTCGTGTATTTCGGGGGTTTGTGTGCTGTCTGTTTGGAGCACGCGTGTCACTCAGGGGCAGGATGTATCTCGTGTATTCCGGGGGTTTGTGTGCTGTCTGTTTGGAGCACGCCTGTCACTCAGGGGCAGGATGTATCTCGTGTATTCCGGGGGTTTGTGTGCTGTCTGTTTGGAGCACGCGTGTCACTCAGGGGCAGGATGTATCTCGTGTATTGTAGCGGAGATGCAATATTACCCAGGTTATCTCCGCTTATAATCCAAGTGAGACTCAGGAACAAGTAAATAGTAAATCCAAAGGCAGGGTTTCCAGCAGGTCAAATACAGCAATATCCCAACAGCAATCCCAATAACTGGACGACACACAGTTTCAGGAGCATAACTGACAAGCCTTTTACAGCAAGATTGAACTACTTTACTTGACAAACAACACAGACTTATATACACCAAACTGCAATCAGATAACACTTGATTAAACAATAGAAAACTTAAACACATCACCAGTAAAGCAGTATCTAGCCACTTTAATCTGGAGCCAGAAGCAAGGTAGTCAGACTGGGTGGCTGACATAACTAAACAATGGAAGGCTTAAACACATTACAGACAGGGTCCATAATCTATAGGGAGGTGTTTGGCCCTCAGGCCCCTCCAAGAACCCCAGTCAGTCAGACTGTCAGAATTCACTTCGTGACAGCGGCCACCCCCGAGAACAAAGGACGGCTACTTACTGTTCAATTACCCGTTCGCAACAATGTTGCAACGGGTAATTGAGGACACACTTTAAAATACATAAAGTCACATTTTACACATAACACACAGACATTTCACATATCCCCAGATAGCTCAGGTCTGAGCGCACATTATTAAGTGAATGGCGCTCGGACCACACAAATACAGTTTAATCGCCATGGAGCCAAAGTCTTTACAGTCAGTTTCATACGAATGGGCTCCATGGGATTCCTATCTGGGGTATAACACATTCACATAAAGTCTGGTCCATAGTCCAAAGGCAAGAGGCGGGCAAGCAGCCCCCTCCAAGGACACGTGGCGAGGCCGGTTTCGCCACATTTCTCCCCTTTACCATCCAAACTAACAGGGTATCTGACCTCCTGCCGGTCAGTGCCCTGGTTAGTCCAGCAACCCACCCACGAAGCACAAACAGCAATACAACCCACCCACAATAACTGGTTACTACACCTGGATGAAATAGCAACTTGTCCATGTCCAGGTGCCTCACCACAGCTGTGCGGGGGGCTGGTAGACTGCCTTGGTGGGTTGCTGAGTGGGCAGAGACCAGCGGTACTCTGCCCGGGTGCCAGCGCTACCACTGAAGTAGCCTGGTTGGAGCCTGGTTGGGGGAGGGGGAGACCGACTGTCTCCCCTCTGGATACACTGCTCTGTGGCTGGGGGACAGGACCGACCGTCCCTGCCCCTGGGGCTGCAAGTGCAGAGACTACGGTCCCATCTGCATAGTTGTGGGGCTTAACATCTCCCCTTGGTGGGTTAGGCTGCCGCTGGAGAGAGGGTGTAACAAGCTCCTCTCTCTGAACTGTAGACTGCCGCTGGGGAGAGGGGGTAACCTGCTCCTCTCCCTGACACTCTCTTTGCTGGTGGAGAGGGGGACCAACTGTCTCCCCTTTCAATATTTTGTCCTGCGGCTGGGGTGCGAGACAGATGGTCTCTGCTTCCTGGGGTACACACTGCCGCTGGGGAGGAAGGACGGCCCCTTCATCTCCCTGGGGTACACGCTGCCGCTGGGGAGGAAGGACTGCACCTTCTGCTCCCTGGGGTACACACTGCCGCTGGAGATCTGGGCCGACCGCCCAGCATCCCTGTAGGGCCGGTAGAGAGACCGCCATCCCATCTCCACCTGCCATCTGTGGGTCTTCCCAGGACCAGTCTATGAGGTCCCCTACTTCTGCCGCTGGTAGTGAAGCAGGGGGTACCTCGGCTGCGTTTTCCCAGCTGTAGGTTGGCAGGTCTGGGTCTCCCAGCCAGTTTTCCTGTTCTGTGTCTATGCCCTGTGGCTGACATGAGTTTAGTAGTTCCACATAGTCCATCTCTAGCTGTCGTTCCATGGCAGCCAAACGGTGGAGGTCTTGTCCCAGTCCCCTAGATCTCGGGCCCTGTACCATCTCACCCCGGTAATAAAAAATAGCCCAGTACCGTGACTCTGCTGGACTGCCAAAGTCGACGTCTTCTGCTAAGGCCTTCCACAACAGGCCAGGGCTAGTGTAGTTCTCCCCCTCCGGCTGGATGCCCTCTGCCCTCCATGTCTCTGGCTGGACAGTGCACCACCACAGTGCCCGGTATGAGGCGTCAAGGCTCAGTTCCCTTTCCACGAGGTACTCAAGTTGTCTGACCTGCTGCCCTCCGGGTTGGTCTCCCAGAAGCGGCATCCGCCAGGCCATTTGTTCCTCCAACCGGTATGCGACACCAGGAAGGCGCTGCTGCCGTCGAGACTGGACTTCCTCCAGGGCATTGTACCATAGTTCTTGCCGGGCAATATCTCTCCAGTCCAATTCACCCTCTTCCTCAGGTGTGCGAGGTGCCCAAGGATCCACGAACCCCATTTTCCCAAATCTTTATGTAGACAGGGACGCTGTATAAACACTAGCGTCGCCTTCAATTTGTAAATCCAAACGACTGTGTCTCTGAGCTGCTTTACCTCGCACTAGGACGCCATCCCACCGCTTGCCACCAATGTAGCGGAGATGCAATATTACCCAGGTTATCTCCGCTTATAATCCAAGTGAGACTCAGGAACAAGTAAATAGTAAATCCAAAGGCAGGGTTTCCAGCAGGTCAAATACAGCAATATCCCAACAGCAATCCAAATAACTGGACGACACACAGTTTCAGGAGCATAACTGACAAGCCTTTTACAGCAAGATTGAACTACTTTACTTGACAAACAACACAGACTTATATACACCAAACTGCAATCAGATAACACTTGATTAAACAATAGAAAACTTAAACACATCACCAGTAAAGCAGTATCTAGCCACTTTAATCTGGAGCCAGAAGCTAGGTAGTCAGACTGGGTGGCTGACATAACTAAACAATGGAAGGCTTAAACACATTACAGACAGGGTCCATAATCTATAGGGAGGTGTTTGGCCCTCAGGCCCCTCCAAGAACCCCAGTCAGTCAGACTGTCAGAATTCACTTCGTGACAGCGGCCACCCCCGAGAACAAAGGACGGCTACTTACTGTTCAATTACCCGTTCGCAACAATGTTGCAACAGGTAATTGAGGACACACTTTAAAATACATAAAGTCACATTTTACACATAACACACAGACATTTCACATATCCCCAGATAGCTCAGGTCTGAGCGCACATTATTAAGTGAATGGCGCTCGGACCACACAAATACAGTTTAATCGCCATGGAGCCAAAGTCTTTACAGTCAGTTTCATACGAATGGGCTCCATGGGATTCCTATCTGGGGTATAACACATTCACATAAAGTCTGGTCCATAGTCCAAAGGCAAGAGGCGGGCAAGCAGCCCCCTCCAAGGACACGTGGCGAGGCCGGTTTCGCCACATGTATTCCGGGGGTTTGTGTGCTGTCTGTTTGGAGCACGCATGTCACTCAGGGGCAGGATGTATCTCGTGTATTTCCAGGGTTTGTGTGCTGTCTGTTTGGAGCACGCGTGTCACTCAGGGGCAGGATGTATCTCGTGTATTCCGGGGGTTTGTGTGCTGTCTGTTTGGAGCACGCGTGTCACTCAGGGGCAGGATGTATCTCGTGTATTTCCAGGGTTTGTGTGCTGTCTGTTTGGAGCACGTGTGTCACTCAGGGGCAGGATGTTTCTCGTGTATTCCGGGGGTTTGTGTGCTGTCTGTTTGGAGCACGCGTGTCACTCAGGGGCAGGATGTATCTCGTGTATTCCGGGGGTTTGTGTGCTGTCTGTTTGGACCACGTGTGTCACTCAGGGGCAGGATGTATCTCGTGTATTCCGGGGGTTTGTGTGCTGTCTGTTTGGAGCACGCGTGTCACTCAGGGGCAGGATGTATCTCGTGTATTCCGGGGGTTTGTGTGCTGTCTGTTTGGAGCACGCGTGTCACTCAGGGGCAGGATGTATCTCGTGTATTTCCAGGGTTTGTGTGCTGTCTGTTTGGAGCACGCGTGTCACTCAGGGGCAGGATGTATCTCGTGTATTCCGGGGGTTTGTGTGCTGTCTGTTTGGAGCACGCGTGTCACTCAGGGGCAGGATGTATCTCGTGTATTCCGGGGGTTTGTGTGCTGTCTGTTTGGAGCACGCGTGTCACTCAGGGGCAGGATGTATCTCGTGTATTTCCAGGGTTTGTGTGCTGTCTGTTTGGAGCACGCGTGTCACTCAGGGGCAGGATGTATCTCGTGTATTTCCAGGGTTTGTGTGCTGTCTGTTTGTAGCACGCGTGTCACTCAGGGGCAGGATGTATCTCGTGTATTTCCAGGGTTTGTGTGCTGTCTGTTTGGAGCACGCCTGTCACTCAGGGGCAGGATGTATCTCGTGTATTTCCAGGGTTTGTGTGCTGTCTGTTTGGAGCACGCGTGTCACTCAGGGGCAGGATGTATCTCATGTTTTCCGGGGGTTTGTGTGCTGTCTGTTTGGAGCACGCCTGTCACTCAGGGGCAGGATGTATCTCGTGTATTTCCAGGGTTTGTGTGCTGTCTGTTTGGAGCACGCGTGTCACTCAGGGGCAGGATGTATCTCGTGTATTCCGGGGGTTTGTGTGCTGTCTGTTTGGAGCACGCCTGTCACTCAGGGGCAGGATGTATCTCGTGTATTCCGGGGGTTTGTGTGCTGTCTGTTTGGAGCACGTGTGTCACTCAGGGGCAGGATGTATCTCGTGTATTCCGGGGGTTTGTGTGCTGTCTGTTTGGAGCACGCGTGTCACTCAGGGGCAGGATGTATCTCGTGTATTCCGGGGGTTTGTGTGCTGTCTGTTTGGAGCACGCCTGTCACTCAGGGGCAGGATGTATCTCGTGTATTTCCAGGGTTTGTGTGCTGTCTGTTTGGAGCACGCGTGTCACTCAGGGGCAGGATGTATCTTGTGTATTTCCAGGGTTTGTGTGCTGTCTGTTTGGAGCACGCGTGTCACTCAGGGGCAGGATGTATCTCGTGTATTCCGGGGGTTTGTGTGCTGTCTGTTTGGAGCACGCGTGTCACTCAGGGGCAGGATGTATCTCGTATATTCCGGGGGTTTGTGTGCTGTCTGTTTGGAGCACGCCTGTCACTCAGGGGCAGGATGTATCTCGTGTATTTCCAGGGGTGTTTGTGCCCATGGTCAGTAGCTGTAATTTAATGTGCATTAATCAGGCATCAGTTAATGGAGTGCTTGACAAACCCCAGGGACTCATAGCTCCTAAAAGCCCTAGTGCTGACATGTTTTACAATTAACTCGTTTCCTTGGCTCCTAGAAATACTTAGCTGGCTCCTGGCTTGATCTGCATGACTCCTAATGTCTCCAAACATTTGTTACGTTCTGAGCTGTTGCTACGGGTCCTGTGAACATATCTGTGATAGGCTTACAGGGTGATATGAATATTATTCACAGTATTATTGGGCTCTCCCATATCTCTTCAATGGACAGTCAGTGCATTGAGAACTTCTAGAAACGTTTGATTGTGATCAAGAAAGGGCTTTATTCCCTTCGTCATTTAAATGAACTGTTTAACCTAAACATTGTTATACTGTGAATGTAGAGAAGAAAATATTATCAAAAATGGTCTGTACATTGTGTTGGCAGAATTGCAAGAAATGGCCTCAATGAGGAGAAAATTGTGTGTTAAATGCATCTGCCTTTGTCGCCTGTGTATGACATCACCTGTGGCTTAATAAGCAAATTAACTGCTTTTCAATAGGAAATGTTCTATTTGCCTATCCCCAGGTGATGTCATAAGCAGGAGAAACCACAGACACGTATAAACCAGTTACAGCATTCAACGGCAGAGGAAACAATTCAAAAGCATTTCTTAATGAAGTCGTCCTCAAAGGTTGTCCACAGCCCAAAGGCCAAGCAAGTTCCCTTTGCATTCAGGGAAACTCAAATATAGGCTTCAGCCACCAACAGGCCTCATCAGTGAGGCATACCTGGTGTTATTGGAGACACAAAACCACTGCTCAGTATTGGATGTGGGCCAAACATTGCTAATAGCTGGATGGTAAAATGCCTCTTCCACTTCTAATGCAACTAGAACAATCTGCTCTGAAGGCCTCTGTTACTGCATCCTCCCCTGTAATATATTGCAGTACACAGTATCGGAGAGGAGTTAGATATACAACTAAACATCCAGAGAACAATTAGGCGTTACTTGCCAACACGTAATACAAATTGGTGGCTGCAACCACCACGGTGTCAGTCACGGCTAGGGTTGCCACCTTGGCCATTTTTTATTTTTATTTACCAGCACCATAGCCTTCCAGCAGAAGTGGTAGAGTCAAGGATTTTAAGCATGCGTGGGATAGACACAAGGCTATTCTAGCTATAAGACCGGGAACGGGGGACTAATAAATGTACTCAAAAGAAAATTGGGCAGACTATATGGACCGAATGGTTCTTATCTGCCGACACATTGTATGTTTCTATGAATGGGCCCTGGGCAGCTGCCCTGTTTGCCCATTTGTTTTTTTTATCATCCATTAACAACTGTTGGCAAAGGTCCATTATTTGTATTCTTTCATTAAAGCATGTCTATTTAATATATCTACACTTGATGCAAACTTTCAGTTACACAGTATTTTTTGTTGTTGTTGCTACAATTGACCTTTAAAACCAGACACAGGTGGTTTATGAGTCTCACATAATGTAACTAAACACCTGACACATTCCATCCATATGAAATGGACTTATATGGAGCTTTACTCCCACCAGCAGCAGCAGCAGCCTTCTGGTTATACGGTGCTGATTGGTAAATGGCACCTGTGAAACTAGAACAAGCTACAAAGAAAGAGAGAAAAACCCACACTGATCTAACACACATAATAAACAACAGTATATCACTTAAGAACACAACAAATAAACAATATTGGGAGACCAGACAACTCCAAATGGGCATGGGTAATTAGGTGATCATGGGTATATTCATGGAAGACAAGGGGGAGGATTATGAATCTGTCACAAATCTGTATTATTTGTTATACACTGTATACACACCTACCAACATTTCAAATGTCCAAAGATGGATACTTTTATTTTTGTGGGAGTGGCTGAAGGTGTGGGTTCACCATACACTAAAGCAGTGTGTGGCTTTAAAGGGACAGTCTAGTCCCCAAACTCTACTACAGGTGCAGCAGTACTGATTTTATAGACACAGAGCATATACGTTTTGTTTCATTTAGTCACTTCCTTTGCTGCTGGAATAGAATACATTGTGTGGAATTTGATAAACCAGCTCTTGTACACAATAGGAACAGTGCAACACATTGTCTGATGACATCACTACAGAACCAGGAAATTCCATTCATTTGAATTAAATTATTCCCATTGGTTCCTGCATAAAAAGAAAAAAAAAAAGGAAATGGACTTTTACTCAGCTAGTATGGGCAGTCTTGGTTTCTTGCAAACTGCTGTAATTTCACTATTTCATCTAGCTGTAAGTATTTTATATATTAAGTCATGTAAAATGTAAGACATGCATTTTAAAGTACTTAGAAAGCACAGTAATATGCATTAACATTTGGAAGATGCATTGTGGGCACCAGACAGTCCCTTTAATGAAACATTTTGTTTTTCTTTTTGAGGTGGAGGAAAACCTATCCTGGTTTCAATAACATATAATAGCTGACATGCTTTGTTATGATTTTAAACATCCTGTTTCCGTAAGTATTCAAGAGGAACACCCTCTGTAGTCACGTAAGCGAAAATCAAAGTTACTCTTAGTCAGAGACAGTGGTGTAATGTGAAATCGAGAGAGATAATCGACAGGGGGGGGGGGGGGGGGGGGTTCCACCTGCATTTACAAATGAAGCCACAGGTGATGTCATAAACAGACACTTTTATCACATTTGCAATTCTCCTCCCTCCCAAAACAAAACCAAGAAATCATTTGTATTTTTTTTATTCTAATGCATAAAAAAAATATTTTCCTTTTCTATAGATTAAATTATAGGGAGAACGAAATAGTTACATCACATATCCAGCATTAAGCAAGTCACTAATTTACACATGGCTCGTCTCAGGAATGTTTTCAATCCATCTGTTTATGGAAACCAACCGGCAGAGCACTTTTCACTGTGGTCCAAACAGATGTGTGATGTCCACCCAGTACGAGAGCACAGCATCTAACTTAGTTTATGGATGTTAGTCAGCCCTGCCTGCAGCCTCCAAATTAAATGTTAAAGCGACTGATTGGGTGATTGTTTCGGCTCGACGGGTACGAGGGTAATTTATTGGCTATAATGGCAATTTCATCATTTTTTTTCCGCCTGAAAACTCTAATTCGAGGTTTGCCGGAGACGGTGATGAAGTTGTAAGTACTACTAGAGCAGGCCTCAGGGGGGGGGGGGGGAGAAAGAAAAAAGGGACAGTAAGTAGGAGAGAAATAAATACGGAAAATAAGGAAAAGGAAGAAATGAACAGAGAAGAAAGGTAGAATTAAAAAAAAAAAGAAGCACAAGAAAGAATAAAGAAATAAAAGAGGACATTTTGGAAACTAAAATAAGATTTATATCCCACACGGGCCTCAGCTACCCCTGGGGGGTGAAATAGTGGTGCCATCATTTAATTGCGCAATTAGAGACAGTTATGGAGAGGACACAAAGGCCCATTTGATTGCTGCTTAGTGCTCCAAACCCCCCCACCCAAAATAAAAGCAAGAAATTATTTTAAAAAATAATAGATTTGTTTTTTAAATGTCTGATAGATTAAAAAATAGGATGATAGACTAACATATAATTAAAACCTTCCCTTGGGGATGTATAATGCATCCAGTAAAATTGGCGGAAAAGTAAAGAAAAGAAAGTGCGGTGATCTGACATTTAATAGTGTTTGCAGCTTTTTTATATATACAAATTTTTCGGTGCCTGAACTTTTTCACCAGAATTTTAAGGGTAGTTTGGCACATTTTTTTACATAAATTGGTTGCTCTGGCACAGGGGCAAACCAGAGATTCGGGACCCGGCTTTTTCAAGAATTATTGTTATACACTTGTACACGCAGAAGAGCTACTTCTGTGTGGACCACGATTACATATCATCTAAAGAAATCCATTGGTGGAACGTGGATAGACACAAAACATTGGTGGGACAAGGCGAAAATTGTCAGAACTATTGTCAGGTGTCGGTGTGTCAAGGAATAAATTAAGTAGCGCTGTGGGCAGGTGTGGGTGAGCCAACATGAAAAAGGTGGCGGGCCAGCGACTGTGGAGCCTCTCTACTGTTTTACAGCTTTATGGGAAACATGACTCTGGGAAGACAAGTTACCAGGAAGAAGACAGAAGGTTAAAGAGTAAGTGAAGACAGGGAAGAGCACGGCAAATGAAAGGATAGTGGAAATGACAGGAAGTCCACTGTGTCGGGCCTGCGGGACTGGGGAGCATAGAGCAAGGTGAGTGCCAGGGCCCCTGAGGACCAGGGGAGTAAGGAAAGTCCAATGGACAAGCAAAGAGTTCCATGAGGGAAATCCTCCAATACGGGAACAGCATCTGACGTCAAGACACGCCCCCCCGCCATGTGTAACGTGGAAGTGCGCGCTGGACTACGCAATGGAGCTCCAGTGCGGCGGGATGCGGAGGTAACAGGGGCCAGTGTGGAAGGTAAGTGTCCCCTGGAGGAAGGGTGAGGGAGGCTGGAATACTGACACACTGGTTCCAAAAGTGGTCCATGCTACTCTCAACATGATCTACGTATAGGAGTTGAACAAACCATATAGGATGATGCAAAACAGAGGTGATAATTAAGGGCAACCCTTCAATAATCATATCCGCTAACTCAAGAGAACACAACACATTACAGGAAGTTTATTTCTCCCCTTCTGAAAGGAGAAGTCGCTCCCATATGTACTGCTAGCACATGTGCAGTGATTATTGGGAATCAGCTGGGGTATCACTGTGAGATCCTCAGTTTTTTTGAGATGTTCGGCACCAGCATTAAATATTTTTGACGTGTGACATCATGCTGCCACCTTCTACTTGCGTCTGTATCAGTTCTAATGATAAAGCCACTTTTGTGCTGTGACCCACACTACATGAGCAGTATAGTCACTTTATACTTCCTATAATCTCAAGTCCAATATTTTATTTATTATAACATGTTACAAAAGCTTAGCAAATCTGGAATATTTAGAAAACCTCTTCCCCAAGTGTCAAATCCTTGAAAATATCTGCCTCTTTACAACTAAAACCCCCAAAAAACTGTACTTTCTCCCCAGGATAAACTTGAAAATGTGAGAGAGATCTAAGGGTTTTATCCTTGAAACTGGGAATTGCAGTCAATTAACAGTGGAATTGCAAACTTAAGGTCAAAGTTAATGAGTTGGACTCTAGACAGTACTCTGCTATTTTAGCCAGGTTTGAAAAATCCCATTGTCAATTTCCTCTTACATGAATAACACCTTAAGTGTTTTCTACCTGCTGAAAAAACCACTTCATAAATAGATACAGGCATAAATACATAACATATAAATAAATAACAAATAAGACATTGAGTATTGAGAAGGCGATGGCCCAGGGAGGAAAGAAACGGTCAATTTAATAAACTATTCAAGAAAAGAGTAAATCAGCCAACAAAAAAATCTGATTTGGAAAAATCTGAAATTTCCCCATCTTTTGAACTCAGCTATTAGAGATAACAACAAGTAGAAAAAAACTGGACCAATGCATTTTAAAGTTGACATTTTTTTAATATAATGGAGTATTTATGTATTTGTGGCACTTGGTTTGTCTTTTAAGTTTTGCATTAGTTAACTTGAAAACATGCATTTGCAAGGTTTCTCGTGGGAATTGATCCATCTCATCATGTCATCAGTAGCTCAAGCAAACAAAATAGAGTTGCTGGCATCTCCTGGCAGGTATCCAGTGGTCTCTCATAGAGATGCATGTGCAGTGACATCACAAAACTGGTCTGCCCTACTGTTACAAAATAAAAAAAACAGGAAACTTCTGAATAACGCTGTTACTGCACATTATTGTGAATGGATGTCCCAATGCACCTGCACTGATCTTCTTGCAAGTGAGCAAAAGCAAACAGGGGGTTAGAGAAGGAACCTTTCCAAGAAATCCCTGTATGAAATTATATGTAAAAAAAAAATAAAGAACTTGCACAATGTACAGGTTAAATACTAACAGGGAGCAAAGTTAGTTTGATGACTGGAGTGTCCATTTGCTGTCTGGTCTCTGCCTTGTGCGTACATCAAAGTACACTGCTAAGTGAACAGATTCCGTCGAGATGATGGAAAGGTAACATGGAGTGGGAGGAACAGAGAGGGAACAAAAAATGGAAACAAGGAAAAGGAGCAGAAGGGGGGATTTGGGACAAGTTTGAAGAAGACTCAACCATGATAAGGAACAGACGAGACAAATCAGGAGGAACACTAACAGGGAGAAACAAGTGAGAAGAATCAGGACAATGCGCAGAATTCGTAAAAAGAGAAAGATGAATGACAAGTCCGAGTGATATCTTGGTGATGAAAACACGCTTTTTGTATTAAAAAGCTATTTTGAGATTGATAATAATGGCAACTGTTTCACCCTCTCCTCTAAATCCTTTCCATTCCTGCACCTTCCCCCCATTCTTCATTATATCTGCAAGTGGGGGGGGGGGGGGGGGGGGGGTTTCAAGCTGCTCTGTATCTGGGGAATTTGAGTTCTGGCTCCAGTCTCCCACCCACACAAAGCTTTATTTATGAATTAAATCTTGTGGGCATGAAATGGTGTAATGACAGTACGAAAAGAGCAGAGGAATGGCGACACAAGAAGCAGCACGCTATATATTTTACACCTATATTTAGAAACCTAAAAGCCATATAGGCATCGATGCACACCCCAATACACGCGCTCGCTGATAAGAGAACTTCTTATAATGCAAAATGAATAAAATAAATCAGCATCTGGCAAATGGATTGAATAAGTGGCCAAGAGGGGCAGTTACATTTCGGAAGTGAAAGAATTAAGGGGAAGTTAGATTGTGGGTTGACGTGAGAGGTAATTGGATGATCTTTGGTAGGAAAGAGTTACTAATAAGATTCTCAGTGGTTATAGTGGGAGATCTTTGTTTGACAAGACGCACAATTACCAATATTCCAATGGCCACCGATTTAGACTTTTATATACGAGGGGGAGTGGCTGAAATCAACGCCAAGAGGCGAGATGCTACACATTTTTAGGTAACTCATTTAAAACATGAGAAAAGTTTGTTTCTCTTTTGGCAAACTAGTCAGGATCATGAATTATCAGATCACCGGAGAATATGGGGCATAATAAAGCAATCCCATCGGTAGTACCCCTGGATCTCCGCAGCAGTCCTGGCATGGGCTCTGATGAGAAGTATGGAGGGTGCCAAAATCTGCACAAATGAGAAGGATCCAAAAAGTAGGAACGTGCGTAAGGTAACAGAGGTAACTACTGATGTAATAGTTGTTGTTTTTTTTAATGATTATGGCATATTTATTAAAAAATAGCCAGTTTACTAGGCATTAATACGTTTCATTTGATGGGCTTATATTTTCGGAACCAATGTGTCCTCTTAACAAACATGAGGTTGGTCACTGGCTTACTGATTGAGGCTTGGAGCAGTAGGAGAAGTCCATACAAGATAAATTGTGGAAACCCCCCTCCCTCTAACCCCTCTTCCTTTTAGTGGAATTACCTTTACCCCCACTGTAACGTTTGTTGTGTGTCCTCTTTATATTCGTCCCTCTCCTCCTTAATTTTGTTTCCATTTCACCACATTCTCTACTTAAAATGTTGTCACCTTTTTTTCCTTTGTTGACTTTGTAAATTATCCTTCTCAATGTACTATCTTCCTAATATATTATGTATTTATACCTGTATATCTAATCATGAAGTGTTTTACCTGGTAGAATACACCTAGAGTTCTATCCCATTCAAGTTGGTCCTCGGAAGCCAATCCCGAATCCCACATTTCCAGGATTGCTGTGAGAAAATGAGACGATACTGACTGAAGAAGTTGGAACTGATCACCACAAACAATCACGAGTTGCCCCCTGATATTTCTCTCTAAAGTGTTTTTTTTGTTTTTTTTTTACCACACACAACAGTCAGGAAAAAAAAAAAAAAAACAGTTGTAAGTGGGAGATAAGGGTTCATTGTTTGTGGTTGGATAGTGGCTGACTCTGCCTAGTTCCATTTCTTATTAAATCTGTTTTCCTCCACTCTACAATAACATAAAACTACCCTTGCTTATGTATTTCATGGAGAAATCTAAAGATCATAAATTAATACCTAAGGGATAGAGAAGATACATGTTCCCTTTATTTTAATATTTTACATTATTTAATACCATTTTTAATCTTGCTGCTTTCCCCAGGGAGAAAGCACAATATCGAAAATGTAAATGTTATTAATACTGCTAATATCTGCCTAAGTCGACGAGATAGATATCTTTTAATAATAACGCTATGAGACTGTAATCATGCTATAAAGTTGAGTAACATCGAGCTGGTAAGGGTTTTGCCGTAGGCTGTGGCTCTTTATGCTATTGATGAGTATGCTATGGTAATAAGTACAATGTCCTGGCAGTCATACTATGATTACATTATTGTTTCATCATGAGAGAGGACAGGTGGACACCATTGGCTAGCAAACACAATGGACAAAGTAAACTGTGGACTTTTATTATGAATGAGAGGATTGCAGGGAATTGAGAAGGGAATTTCAAACTTAAAGGACAACTGTAACAAAAAATGAACTTCTGTGTAACTGAAATTTTATATAGAAATGCTTTAAAGGGACACTAAACTTTTTTTTCCACTTGTGCTTCTAATATAGAAGCACAAGTGAAAAGTTAGTTGCCCATAGTATGAGGATGAACAGGCGTGTACTTTTGATAGTACACGCCAGTTTATCCTCTGACCAACAGCTACCATGCTTCCATAGGAAGCAGGCAGCCGTCTGGTCGGCGACTGGCTCTCTCTGCCAGCGCAGAGCAAGACCCTTGTTTTTGCATCTGCTAGCAGTGAGAGACCCTCGCATTCATCAGTCAGAGCAGGGCGAGCCCCCGCTCTGATTGGCTGTGCACGTGCTGACATTTGTCGGTACACGACAACCAGGAACTGCTGTGTCTCACATGTGAGACACAGTAGTTAGTAAACATGCGTGTATCTATTAAGATACACGTCGGGTTTACCTAATTCAAGTGGGACATGCATTGTTTGACTCTTGCTTCCTTCAAGGAAGCAAGGGTTAAACAACGTTGAATTTTAACGAAAAAATACAAATAACGTTATTGAGCCATCTTTACTCCATATAGCTCTACCAGGAGGCAGCCATATCTTTGTGCATTTGAACCAAGGTGAGTGAAGATCTGACCCAAGCTTCTAAACAACATGTCTGCCCCCTGAGAGAACTACATAGAGTAAAGAAGGATTAATAAGCCACTTCATTTGTATTCTTCCATTAAATAATTCCTTTATAAAGCATCTACGCTTGATACGATCTTTGAATTAAACATAAGGTCATTTTGTGCTATAGTTGTACTTTAAGGCCAAAATAACCGGGTTGCAAAAAAATCTCCCATTTAGCCGACTCCTTCATAAAGTAAGTCATGGTAAATATGCTATTCTGAAGCAGTGTGATAACCATAGCTCCCGAACACTCATTAAAAGCGGCTGTGCATGTAGTAGATCAAGATCCAGCTATTGTAGCACTACAATTACCCTGACTGTCTGACAAACTATCAAGTAGAACTCACTGTCTAACAATAACAGGCGGAATTGTAAGGAGATAATTACACGGAGAGAGAGGCGCTGACGCGCGGTAGGCATCAGTATTGTTCAAATCTCGATGCGCTAAGCTTGTCGCAGGCTCAGATAATATACATGTGTAACTGAGGCCTACCAAACAGGTGAGAGAGCATGCTGCAAATACACAGTGTATACAAAAAAACAAAAACTGCCTGTGCTTCTCACCATAATAAAGTTGGCAAAAATAATATAAACATAATATAAATGAGAGGGTTTTGGTTATATGAACTGGCCAAAGCATATTTAAAGAGAAATTGAACGTTATTTTTCACTTGTGCTTCTAATATAGACAAGTGAAATTTTAGTTGCCTAGTATAGGGATAAACTGGCGTGTACTATCAAAAGTATTATCCACTGACCTACAGCTTCCATAGCTAGCAGCGAGAGACCCTCGCGTTCGGCTGTCAGAGTGGGGCGGGCCCCCGCTCTGATTGGCTGTGCGTGTGCTGACGTTTGTGTTTCGCATGTGAGACACAGCAGATAGTAAACCCGCTTGTTTCTATTAAGATACATGTCGGGTTTTCTTAAATGTCCTGGGACATGTTTTGTTTCACCTTGTGTTCCTTCAAGGAAGCAATGGTTAAACAATGTATAATGTTCCTTTAAGCTCTCTGAATAGGCTGACTGCCTACTGTCACCTACTATATAGTGGGCACACAAAGCAGTCTATACTGCTAGCAAAACTTTAATAATGTGTCGGAGGAGTTGGCTTGTGTGTGTTTGTGCTTTAACACTGGCCATGTTTCCAGGGACACATATTTGTTCCACATGCTGCAGAAAGAGCATGCAAAGTGCAGCCCGGCAGTATGTAGGATGGATATACACACAGATACAATCCCAATAATTAATCATGGTAGGTCCTATGAGATCTCCACCTTGATTCATTAATTGGATTGTGTCTGTGCGTATATCCATCCTACACACTGCCGGGCTGCACTTTGCATGCTCTTTCTGCAGCATGTGGAACAAATATGTGTCCCTGGAAACATGGCCAATGTTCTCAACTATGGTGTGTGTGACTGTCTCTCTTTTTCTCTGTGTGATCGTCTCTATTGGGGCTATTCACTGAAAGGTGAATAGCAGGTGAGTTCAAGTGAATAGCAGGTGAGTTGAGCTGAGATGAACGTTTCATATCACCAATTCAGCTATACGTTGTGCCCTGATCAAACCTGATGAGTTCACTTAGCAGGGGAAATACCAAAGGTTTGATCTCACCTGCAGCTCACCTCAGTTTATAAGGAATGGCAAACTTAAAGGGTCAGTATCACCAGAACATTGCTTTTACTGTGAGTGTAGAGCTTGCTGCTTATGACATCACCTGCGTATATCCATCCTACATACTGCCGGGCTGCACTTTGCATGCTCTTTCTGCAGCATGTGGAACAAATATGTGTCCCTGGAAACATGGCCGATGCAACTATGCGAGTTGGAAAAATTCTCCCATTCACCTATGCGTCAAAGTCTGCTATTTAGGCCTTAGAGTTGCAGTTACCTTCTCAATTCCCTGCAGTTCACTCTTCCATGAATAAAGCCCTATAAGTGAATATAACTATAACTGAAGGAGCAGATGTTTCTCCTTTTTTCCATCGGTAATGCTTCCTGCAACATCTTTATCATAACATCCTGCAACTTCCCAAAGCTGACCTCCGACCTTTCCTGCAACGCCTATAATCCACCTCTTAAAGCAACAGTGGCGGGTGAGCTAAACTATACTTTGGCCAATTCATATAACCAAAACCTCTCATTTAGATTATGTTTACATAATTGCTGCCAACTTTATTAAGGGGGGAAAACTGCAGACAGTTGTTTTTTGTTGTTGTTGTATCCGCTGCCCTGCCAGTCACACTGTACTTGCAGCATGCTCACGTTGACACATGTATATTATTTGCACCAATATATTTATTTCTCCAAATTCTAAAGGCGGCAACAATCCATCTGCACCCTAAATCGTCCTGTTCTGGGGGCCCTTTAAATTGCACAATAAAATATCCTGGAGTTTAGTACATGGGATGATCAATATAATAATCATACAAATCTTGCATCCCATTGCTAATTATATCCAGGCACTTGAAAATCATCTTTTAGGAAAACTGATACAAGTTCCATTTACACACAATACTTAGGAGAAAACAAATGAATCTGATAAACACAGCCATGTTTGCTTCGGGCTCTGATTTCCATTGTTAAAATGAACATCACTAATTTGGATGTGCGTCTGTTTTGCAGACTGGGATTGTCTCTTGGTCTCTTAGCATGACGCTCCAGATCGGGTAATCGGCACAGCATCTAGTGCCGGACAGCTTGGAATGTAGACATGTGGCTTCCTGTAAGATGCATTCCTGCTGTGGGCCTGGCAGGAGGCCCAGCCACTTCCAAACTGCGAAACGCGTGTCCCATTGTGAAACATCCTCCTGCGTCATTATGGCTAGGTTAAAACCTTTGCTACAGTTTCAATAACTATAGAGATTTTAATCTAAAAAATCTTGGTGATCAGATATCTTAGTTGGCATAATTTCATACAACCTGATTCCCTCCCTTTATTTTCCATGATTCCCAATTTCCACTGTTCACGGAGCAAGAGGGTCGGCAATGCCAGCTTAGACCCATATGGTGCCCCATGAAGCAAACACGTGGACTGAGTGAAGTAATCTTACCTTCTCTTACATTACACCTGGGTGACGTCATATCCAACATGAATGTCAGGCAATACAATAAACAAATAATGTGTCCTTTGTCGGGGAATATCCTTCATGATCAGAGTACAAATATTCATAAATCATTCCACTATGCCATTAACAAGTTCCTTGTATCATTATTATATCATCCCTTATCATTCTCTTACATCCGCCGCTGGTCAGGAATTTGGTCATTTTATACAAATGAAACTTTGTATGCGTGTACATGTTTGTATCCTAGCATAACTTATACTTACTTAACGAGCAGCATCCTATCCAATGATTTCAATTTTAAATTATTTCCTTTCTTACATTTTTTTGCTTTTAATACTGTGTTTTGTATTTAACTGAGGGGTCACGGTAGTGCGGGTGATGTCTCTTTAAAGGATTTCCTTTTGGCCAGTTAATATATGTATATAGATAGATAGATAGAGATATGCAACTGTTGGTGTGGAGACGTCGATGTTCGCAATGGTGAAACGCGTTGGGTAATCATTGTGTTTATTTTGTACTGTGGCATCTTGGGAGTGTTCCGCTCATGATTTTACGTGAGGACATAGACATTTGATATTTTATACTACACACCCGGCTTTTTGCTCTTTCAAGCAGTTTGAAGTTATTGCCATGAGGTTGGTTTATGTTTTTTTTTCCTGTGGACGTTGAAGTTTAGTCTTCTTCTAGAAGGTGGCGGGTGCGTCTGCACTGCTGCTCGGAGGGAGAAGGTGTATATATCTAGGCGCTCGGAAGGTGGCTTGCTCTCTCCTCACAGAACGTGAGTTTCTTTGAGATGGTTTTTTAGTTTATTTGCAGCACAGAGAAGCCAGCCTGTACGGGTTATGAAATCACAATCACCTTGGCGGAAAACAAAGAAGATGGGTTTGGCGTTTCAATTAACTTTACAGGATTTACGGGGGTGGCGGTACGCTTGGTGCCATCCGAAGCAAAAGACGGAAATCCCTCCCTTGGCTTTTTTAAAGTGAACCTGTTCCGTAAAGACAATAAGACTCGGTTTAGTATCATGTGTCTAATTTCAAGACTGGCCAGGATGCGAAGAACAAATAAATCTGAGCTTTCATTACTGGCAGACTAGAGGATCTGGTTGCTGGATTTTTTATCTGCCATCACAATCTATGTTTCTGCGTATTGGAATCAATAAGCATAGACATGACACGTGTGTCCCGGACCCTACAGGCTACAGCTGATGGTGAGAGGCATACATGAGTGAACAACCTTTATACCAATGGGCTTTCTCGCAGACGGCATATGATCACTGGGATTGGTTAACACAGAGATCATAGGTCCAGGGAGTGCTCTAAGCACTCTACTGGGAGACTACCTCGTTGCTCACTTCTTCTGGGAGTCGGCGGGTGCCTGGTCCTCAAGAACCATTCTATTGCGGATGTGTATCTATATGACCGTTTGTGCAAAGGGGTAAAGAAGTTATAGAGAGGAGCTATACCTGCTCCATGAAGTCCATGGAAAAAGTGGATATTGAAGAAAAAATGTGATCACCGTTGACCTTATTTGCAGGGATAAGCATTGTGTCTGTGAAGGTCCACAGAACATCATTCAATTTTCTAAACACAAATACCAGTGCATGTCCACCATGTTGCTGCCTCCCCCTGCTTATGTGCATATACCTACCCAGAATCCTTTGTGGTGTTGTTGACAGCATTCTTTTTCCCCACCTCCCACCTACCTGCAGCGTAATAGCGCTGACAATTGGAGTGACAGTACCGCTGACACTCGACCGGCCAAGCTGCGCCACCACTCCCAGTATTCTGAGTTGCCGGTGTCCAGATTTGGGTAAGTATGGAAATACAGGGTAGACATTGTTAATGTTCTAAAATGACTATTGTAGTTGGAAACGGCTGATTTTTTTTAAAGTAATATCATTATCAGCAACCATCGCTCCTGTATTCCAATGGCACATTGTGTTGCCTAATATAAAACGCCAGCGTCTTGATTGTATATGTGTATCAACACAAATCAAAGAAAGTGGATTTATATATTTATTTAAAAAATATTTTACCAGGAAGGATAAATAACCTTTATTTTGATTTTTCCATAGAGTGCTTCTTCGTCGTTGGTCTGAACTAGTGCCTGAGGGGGCAGCGGGGCAGTAATGGACGCGGTCCGCAGAGGGCAAGGAGCTAGGACATTGATATATGTGTGTGTGTATATATATTTATATATATATTGGTGTGTCTTGCAGTGTGATTGTTATAGGTTTTCAATATGAAGAGATAGACACATAACTCTGCGTTTTTACAGCTCTGGCATTTCAGTCTGGACAGACCGTGTCTGTAATTTAGAAATGTCTTTAAAAGACTTTATTGTGTTCATAAAAATACTCCACAAACTATCCTTCCTATTAACTCTAGCAGGGCACAAATCAGCACACAGCTCTCCTTTTATTATACCAATTCCAACGCTGACACAAGACAGCGGGAAATAGATCATATGCTTTATTTGCTCACCGAAGACCAAGAAAGGAGACAGAAGAAATGATGGATAGTGAGGGTCTGTGTCTTGGTGTCTGTGTATAAGGAGGGGAGGGGTCTGTGAATAAGGAAGAGAGAGGGCTGTGTCTTGGTATTTGTGTATTAGGAGAGAGGGGTCTGTTTATTAGGAGTATAGAGGTCTGTGTCCTGGTGTCTGTTTATTAAGAAGAGAGAGATCTGTGTCTTGGTGTCTGTGTATTAAGAGGAGAGAGGTCTGTGTCTTGGTGTCTGTGTATTAGGAGGTGAGAGGTCTGTGTCTTGGTGTCTGTGTATTAAGAGGAGAGAGGTCTGTGTCTTGGTGTCTGTGTATTAGGAGGTGAGAGGTCTGTGTCTTGGTGTCTGTGTATTAAGAGGAGAGAGATCTGTGTCTTGGTGTCTGTGTATTAGGAGGAGACAGTTCTGTGTCTTTGTGTCTGTGTATTAGGAGGAGAGAGATCTGTGTCTTGGTGTCTGTGTATTAGGAGGAGACAGTTCTGTGTATTGGTGTCTGTGTATTAGGAGGAGAGAGATCTGTGTCTTGGTGTCTGCGTATTAGGAGGAGCGGGGTCTGTGTATTAGGAGGAGACAGTTCTGTGTCTTGGTGTCTGTGTATTAGGAGGAGAAAGATCTGTGTCTTGGTGTCTGCGTATTAGGAGGAGCGGGGTCTGTGTATTAGGAGGAGAGTGGTCTGTGTCCTGCTACCTCTGGCTATAGGTCTGTTTGTTAGGAGGTGGCACCGACGCATATATGAATATGTCCCTAAAGAGACAAGGGGAGGGATGAATCCAGATGTCCATGTATCAGGAGTATATGAAAGAGATGTATCTTGATGCCTGTGTATCAGGAGTATATTAAAGAGATGTATGATGATGCCTGTGTATCAGGAGTATATGAAAGAGATGTATGATGATGCCTGTGTATCAGGAGTATATGAAAGAGATGTATGATGATGCCTGTGTATCAGTGTTATATGAAAGGGATGTATCTTGATGCCTGTGTATCAGGAGTATATGAAAGAGATGGATCTTGATGCCTGTGTATCAGGAGTATATGAAAGAGATGTATGATGATGCCTGTGTATCAGGAGTATATGAAAGAGATGTATCTTGATGCCTGTGTATCAGGAGTATATGAAAGAGATGTATGATGATGCATGTGTATCAGGAGTATATGAAAGAGATGTATGTTGATGCCTGTGTATCAGGAGTATATGAAAGAGATGTATCTTGATGCCTGTGTATCAGGAGTATATGAAAGAGATGTATGATGATGCCTGTGTATCAGGAGTATATGAAAGAGATGTATGTTGATGCCTGTGTATCAGGAGTATATGAAAGAGATGTATGATGATGCCTGTGTATCAGTGTTATATGAAAGGGATGTATCTTGATGCCTGTGTATCAGGAGTATATGAAAGAGATGTATCTTGATGCCTGTGTATCAGGAGTATATGAAAGAGATGTATGTTGATGCCTGTGTATCAGGAGTATATGAAAGAGATGTATGATGATGCCTGTGTATCAGGAGTATATGAAAGAGATGTATCTTGATGCCTGTGTATCAGTGTTATATGAAAGGGATGTATGATGATGCCTGTGTATCAGGAGTATATGAAAGAGATGTATGATGATGCCTGTGTATCAGGAGTATATGAAAGGGATGTATGTTGATGCCTGTCTATCAGGAGTATATGAAAGAGATGTATGATGATGCCTGCGTATCAGGAGTATATGAAAGAGATGTATCTTGATGCCTGTGTATCAGTGTTATATGAAAGGGATGTATCTTGATGCCTGTGTATCAGGAGTATATGAAAGAGATGTATGTTAAAGGCTGTGTATCAGGAGTATATGAAAGAGATGTATCTTGATGCCTGTGTATCAGGAGTATATGAAAGAGATGTATCTTGATGCCTGTGTATCAGGAGTATATTAAAGAGATGTATGATGATGCCTGTGTATCAGGAGTATATGAAAGAGATGTATGATGATGCCTGTGTATCAGGAGTATATGAAAGAGATGTATGATGATGCCTGTGTATCAGTGTTATATGAAAGGGATGTATCTTGATGCCTGTGTATCAGGAGTATATGAAAGAGATGGATCTTGATGCCTGTGTATCAGGAGTATATGAAAGAGATGTATGATGATGCCTGTGTATCAGGAGTATATGAAAGAGATGTATCTTGATGCCTGTGTATCAGGAGTATATGAAAGAGATGTATGATGATGCATGTGTATCAGGAGTATATGAAAGAGATGTATCTTGATGCCTGTGTATCAGGAGTATATGAAAGAGATGTATGATGATGCCTGTGTATCAGGAGTATATGAAAGAGATGTATGTTGATGCCTGTGTATCAGGAGTATATGAAAGAGATGTATGATGATGCCTGTGTATCAGTGTTATATGAAAGGGATGTATCTTGATGCCTGTGTATCAGGAGTATATGAAAGAGATGTATCTTGATGCCTGTGTATCAGGATTATATGAAAGAGATGTATGTTGATGCCTGTGTATCAGGAGTATATGAAAGAGATGTATGATGATGCCTGTGTATCAGGAGTATATGAAAGAGATGTATCTTGATGCCTGTGTATCAGTGTTATATGAAAGGGATGTATGATGATGCCTGTGTATCAGGAGTATATGAAAGAGATGTATGATGATGCCTGTGTATCAGGAGTATATGAAAGGGATGTATGTTGATGCCTGTCTATCAGGAGTATATGAAAGAGATGTATGATGATGCCTGCGTATCAGGAGTATATGAAAGAGATGTATCTTGATGCCTGTGTATCAGTGTTATATGAAAGGGATGTATCTTGATGCCTGTGTATCAGGAGTATATGAAAGAGATGTATGTTAATGGCTGTGTATCAGGAGTATATGAAAGAGATGTATGTTGATGCCTGTGTATCAGGAGTATATGAAAGAGATGTATGTTGATGCCTGTGTATCAGGAATATATGAAAGAGATGTATCTTGATGCCTGTGTATCAGGAGTATATGAAAGAGATGTATGATGATGCCTGTGTATCAGGAGTATATGAAAGAGATGTATGTTGATGCCTGTGTATCAGGAGTATATGAAAGGGATGTATCTTGATGCCTGTGTATCAGGAGTATATGAAAGAGATGTATCTTGATGCCTGTGTATCAGGAGTATATGAAAGAGATGTATGATGATGCCTGTGTATCAGGAGTATATGAAAGAGATGTATGTTGATGCCTGTGTATCAGGAGTATATGAAAGAGATGTATCTTGATGCCTGTGTATCAGTGTTATATGAAAGGGATGTATCTTGATGCCTGTGTATCAGGAGTATATGAAAGAGATGTATGATGATGCCTGTGTATCAGGAGTATATGAAAGAGATGTATGATGATGCCTGTGTATCAGGAGTATATGAAAGAGGTGTATGATGATGCCTGTGTATCAGGAGTATATGAAAGAGATGTATGATGATGCCTGTGTATCAGGAGTATATGAAAGAGATGTATGATGATGCCTGTGTATCAGGATGGATATTGAGAAGGTAAGAGGTCTGTATAATACCTGGAAGGAGATATAACAATACACCAGGCTTACAGATGATGTAGTGGATCTCACGATCGTTGTGGGCACCCCTGCTGTTTTTATGATAAACCTTTATAATATATTTATTGAGGAATAATTTTGGCCCGACATTAGGCAGAATGAAAGAGGCTTCGATTCACCCCTCCCCACACCATCTACTGCTGCCAAATAGCTGGATTATTACTGTGCTGTCCAACCCCGCAATAAAAACTTAATATCCAAACAAGCACGAATGCCAGGAGCCAGAACATCTGAAATGGGGATAGTCTCTTGTAAACAGCATCTTCCTGCACTTCCTCGTTCGCTGTGGGAGGGGTCTGTGCAGGAGATATTCCGTCTGCCAGCCCAATAACAATCACCCAGTATTAACTCATGATGCGTCTATGATGTACTCATCTTATATGGACAGCCAGGGGCATCAGTAGGGATTGGCAGGCGCCAGTGTAAGATGTTAGTTTTGACCCCCCCCCCCCTAGTACATACACATGCCAGTGGGGGAAGGATACTTCTATTCCAAAAGGGGTCCTCTGAAATGAAGGGAATCAGTACAATCTGAAGATCAGGATCATCCGACTGGAGAGCTAGCTCAATTGGTAAATCCCTTGACTGCAGAGTCTGTTCAGGCCTCAGGTTCACATCCCAGCCCTTCATCCTTCTGAGGTCAATAAATGAATACCATCAACTTCTGACAGTGTATGTTAAAAAGGATTATGAGTTCCAATGGAGAATATATTACGTTTAGAGGCTTCATTTACTCACACATATCAGGTTTGCAGCTTATACTGATCCTCCCACTCAGTATGAGAGAAAGAAAAAAAGAAATCAACAGCCTAAAAAGCAAAGTATAGTGTTTGGTAGCTATGCTTGAAATGTGTGCTATAACTTCCATAGACTTAACATTGGCAGCAAGCTACTTTTTAAAAAATGTAAAATACCGGCTGGGTGGTAACCCTATTTATATAGAGCATCTATAGGTATTTTGCACCAGGTTTACAGATAATTTGGCTGAACATATAACTTTACCTGCTCCCCTGCAGAATGGTGAAGGCACGGGGGATGGGGGATGGGGGATGGGGGGCAATGAATAAATCAATGGCGTGGAACCATCTTGATTAATTAACTAATATTCCTCTGAACACATAGAAATGATACATTCTACAGGGGGATAATTAAAAGTGATGTGCCCCCTCACAAAATGGCTACTCGGCAGACGATGGGGGGAGTTCAGGTCAATATCAAGATGACAGCAACAATTCAGAAAGTGTGATTCAGAGGGATGTACAAGAAACAAAGCCTTTTTTTTTTTTGATCGGTGTGAAGCTTTAAGGATTCTGGGAACTGACTATAAATGGAGTTACTCAGGTATAACCATTATAATGTCATTCTTTTACTCCTAGTGTGGCATTTATACATAAGAGCATTGTTTAAAATGGGATAAAAATACCTTGGCCATCCCCCAAAAAAGCATTGAACCTGAATGCAGCAAATAAGCTTTCAGTATATATATTACAATACACTACTATTTTTCCTTTGCTTTTCTAGCACTATAATAGGGGCTTATCTATAAAATCTCCAGCATTGTAGAGTGTTAAGGCGCAATCGCCGTTTATGTATCATGCCATTGGCGTTTGCCGACACAAACTGACCGCCTGCACTGGTGCAACTAGGGTTGCCATCTTTTCCACACAAAAATACCAGCCTTGCTATGACCTCTTTGGACATAACATTGGCAGCAAGCCATTATTTTACCGGGCCTGCCGGTAAAATACCGGCTAGGTGGCAACCCTGGAAGTCCAGGACCGAAGGCGCGACTTTACCCATATAGCGCCAGTATTGTTTATACATAACCCCCATTGTTTGCTAAGATAATTAAATACATTAATGCCAAATAAATGATACTTTCTCACAACTACCCCACTTTACACAGAAACTATCCGGCCCACAAACACTGGGGTGCATTTGATTGACCCGCCCCCTCCAAGGCCACGCCCCCTAGTCGTCTGGCTCTCCCAACCACAATCTTAGGAGGTGTTCATATATCAGAGCCTGACAAATAGTTGTAGCAATTAGGATCTATACAGAACAGTCCAGGAGTCAGTCTCTATATTTAAGAGGCAGGGGAGTGACACCACGCTGGAGCTTCCTGCAAAAAATCCCCAAAAGCCAGGAGTAGGGGTTCTAGGTGCCAAGGCCCTTGTCTATAGTTATTTAAAATATTATATAGTCTAACTACTTCATGACCAATGATCTTATCATACCTGATGTTGAGGGTCCGCGATTCACACAAATGTTGGAGCTGAGGAACTGCATTATAGGTGTTTATTACACTTTATGATAGTGTTTCTGGGGTCAGTTTGCCTGTAATGCTTCTGGACAATTCCACCAAACAATAAGTCTTTATTATGATGTCATTCCAGGACCAGCCAATAGTGGCCAAGTTCTAAGCTGTTACTAAGGCAACCGGAATGTTTGTATGTGATGGATAATGTTCCTCCTGGGTGGGACATATAAGGAGAGATGTCAAGTAGAGAAGATGATAAGGAATAGGTTATAATGCAGCCTCAAAACCTCTATGAGGTGATCAGATCCCCGAGACACTCATCTCCAGGTGCTGTATTCAATGATTACACAAAAAAACACGTCATCCACGCTGGGTCACGATCGTAAGTCAAAATTGTTTGTAAAGTTACTGGATGTCCAACCGGCAGACAGGAAGGACTCCATGATCCAGAAAACAGGCCAGCGGCCCAGAACTGCTCGAATTCCATGTCTGGGAGCCACAGTGAGTAAGCTGCAGACAATGGCTGGTTGGTTGACTTGTTAAAGGGCCCTTAATCAGCAATTAGCTTTGTAATTGGACAGCACGACACAGCATCTACACACATTGTATCAGCAGCATGGCAAGATAAGTATAACTCAAGGAGGGGAAAGTGGGTTAGCTGTTATATTTGACATTAAGACTAGTGTGACACTTCTCAGAGCGTGCCGCAGGAAGTAAAAGACAAGTTACATACAAACTGTTTTTTAAACATAATATCCCTGTAATTTGGGGTTTGTCTACTCACATTACACCTGTGATACACTCACAAACCATTTTGTTTTTTTAAGGGGTCTGCATCTGCCGAAGGTAGGAAGACAAGTTGGATTCTTTACGTAGAATACTTACATATGATGCACCTTAAAATGAGACCATTGGGTAAGGGGGCCATGTGGTCACCTTAGCCATGGGCCGGCCCGTGAGGTCAGTCAGTAATTAAGTTCACTTAACTGTAAAATGTAGGATTTGGAATATATAACGGTTAAACAACCTCTGGCTTCATGAACATATTCCCTTGGGGTTTAGCTCATCCAAAGTGACATAATAATGTTGGCTGAAATGATAACTTAGATCATTAGAGGTTCTACTCAATGTAGAGAGAATTGCAGGGAATTGAGAGGGAAATTTCAAACGTTAGGCCAATGTAGTCGGATTGGAAAAAAAATCTCAAGTGCCGCTGAGTGGGAGAATTACTTTGGCTTTATGTTTGAAATTCCCGTCATAATTCCCTGCAATTCTCTCTTATTGAGTAGACTCTACGTGATTTTACTATTGCACTAATCATGGCGATTCACAGCATCTAATTATAAAGTCTGAACAGGTTTTACATCAAGCATCTATTAAATGGGCAGAAATAGAAACATGGGTCTGATCAGTTTTTTCCTTAACTCTTTATATCTCATAAAAACTGCAAATAAATGTAATAGTTATTGCTAAGAAATGGCAGTGATCAATCCAGCTCCTCACCACACACTTCCCTAGAAGTGAGATTACACTAGATATGTGAGCGCATTACTACTATAGAACAGGGCTTAACAAAGGCCAACGGCACATACACTCAAACACACACAGTCAGATACGGAGACACACCCGTCACACACATACAGTCAGTCATACACATACATACAGTCAGTCATACACATCCATACACACACAGTCAGTCATTCACATACACAGTCAGTCATGCACATACACACACACACACACACACACAGTCAGTCAGTCATTCACATACAGTTAATCATTCACAAACACACACATACAGTCAATCATTCACAACACACACATACAGTCAATCATTCGCAACACACACACATACAGTCAGTCATCCACATACACACACATACAGTCAGTCATCCACATACACACACACAGTCAGTCATTCACATACACACACATACAGTCAATCATACACATACACACACATACAGTCAATCATACACATACACACAAACAGTCAGTCATTCACATACACACAGTGGTGTATCTTGATTTTGTGCTGCCCTAGGCAGACAAAATCCGGGCACCCCCCTACCCAAGCTGTACGCCCACGTTACACACCTAAGACATGCCCCATCATTCAGACTCACATCAAGCTCATACTCCCATCACACACACACTCCCATCACACTCAGTCACACACTCCGACTCCCATCACACTCCGTCACACACACTGTCTCCCATCACACACACTCCTACTCCCATCACACTCAGTCACACAAACACTCTGACTCCCATCACACTCAGTCACACACACACTCTGACTCCCATCACACTCAGTCACACACACACTCTGACTCCCATCACACTCAGTCACACACACTGTCACACACTCCTACTCCCATCACACTCAGTCACACACACTGTCTCCCATCACACTCAGTCACACATACTGTCTCCCATCACACACACTCTGACTCCCATCACACTCAGTCACACATACTGTCTCCCATCACACACACTCTGACTCCCATCACACTCAGCCACACACACACTGTCTCCCATCACACACACTCTGACTCCCATCACACTCAGCCACACACACACTGTCTCCCATCACACACACTCTGACTCCCATCACACTCAGTCACACACACACTCTGACTCCCATCACACTCAGTCACACACACTGTCTCCCATCACACTCAGTCACACACACTGTCTCCCATCACACACACTCTGACTCCCATCACACTCAGCCACACACACACTGTCTCCCATCACACACTCTGACTCCCATCACACTCAGCCACACACACACTGTCTCCCATCACACACACTCTGACTCCCATCACACTCAGTCTCACACACACACACACACACAGTCTCCCATCAAGACTTACCTTTCCCTGGTGGCAGGCAGCATGGTCCCTCCATGCTGCCTGTTCGGCTTCCCGGCGATTGTGCCGACAGGCCACGTGACCGGGCGCGCGTATGATGTCAGCGCACTCGTCACGTGACCTGTCGGCACTTCCGTGTCGGCACACTGCACGGGGAGCCGAACAAGCAGCACAGAGGTTTCTCTGTGCTGCCTGTTCGGCTCCCCGTGCAGCCTGGCAGGCAGAGCGATGGTGAGGGGGGATCTTCCGATCCCCTCTCACCTCCGTCTCTGCCTGCAAGCGCGGTCTATTCTTTTTTTTTTTTTTTTAAAGGGCCGGGTTTTTTTCTTTTTTTTCTTTTTTTTTCTTTCCAGTGCTGGGGGGCCCCCCAAAATTTGACGACCTAGGGATCCGCCTAGGATGCCTCGCGGTGAATACAGCACTGCATACACTAGGGATCGACCGATTATCGGATTAACCGATATTATCGGCCGATATTCACAGTTTCCTAAATTATCGGTATCGGCATCTAACTTTACCGATAATGCCGATAATATTTGAATGAAGCAGTTTTCGCGATCAACGATCGCGAAAACCGTTTTAACAGTGCTGGTCTATTGCCTCGACATCGAGGCAATAGCCAGCACCGATATTTCTATTTTGGGACCCCCACGATCGCCCCACGGAGCGATCGTGGGGAGCCATATTGACGGAGCATGCTGCTCCGTCAATATGGCTAAGTCCTCTGCCGGTCTGAGCTTCAGAAGTGAAAGTAACTTCACTTCCGTCGCTCTGAATATGCTACTTGACTACCCCTAGTGGTAGTTTAGTAGCATTGCAATGGAAAATAATTAAAATACATATTTAATTAAATAAAAATAGGTTATTTAGCTATATTAGCCTATAGGGTTAAAATTAAATATTTTTTAGCATAAGGGATAGGGTTAAAATTAAATTAAAGTTAAAAAATATTAAGGGATATAATAAGGATTAGAGTTGGGGTTAAATTTAGTGTTAGGGTTAAATTTTGGGTTCGGGTTGGGGTCAAAAGATCAATATAGGAAAAAAACAAAAAACACTATTTTTGGTTTTTGCCCCATAACTCGCAAAAAAATACCGAAAAATATGGAAACATGCATATTTTTGAACTCGGGACAACATTTAGAAACTATTTAGCCGGGGTCTTTTTTAACGATTTTATTTGTGTAAATTATATTTTAGGTCAAAGTTAGAAAAAGTGGGTTTTTTTAAATTTTTCATCATATTTTATGATTTTTTTTGTAGTAAATTATAAGATATGATGAACATAATGGTATCTAATGAAAGCCCTTCTTATGACGATAAAAACAACATATAATTTGTGTGGGTACTGTATGTGAGAAAGCAAAAAATTACAGCTAAACACAAACACCCTAGAAATGTCAAAACAGCCATTGTCACCAAGGGAAAGTCAAGGTGAAAATGTCTTGTCACTAAGGACATATGCCTATGTCATTGCTGCTCATTTTACTAAGATTTAATCTAAGTATGGACTATGTGCAATTGAACATTGTTGTTCTTGTTACCTTTTGACTGATATTTATTTAAAAAAAAAAAAAAAGTGGTCCAATTTGTTGTATTTGACCATATCACCATTGTTTTGCTGCATTATTTATTTTTATTTAGCAATGAAAAAGATTTACAAAAAAAAGCTAAACGTTAACAATAAACATGTTCATTTAACAGCAGATTTGTGTAGAAATTGTTTTTTTTTCCCAAAAAATTAAAATGCACGAAATATCGGTATAAGTTATCGGCTATCGGCCTGAAAGTTCACAGGTTATCGGTATCGGTATCGGCTCTAAAAAATCAATATCGGTCGATCCCTAGCATACACATACAGTCAGTCATTCAAATACACACACACATGCAATCTGTCATTCACATACACACACATACACACATACAGCCAGTCATTCAAATACACACACACATACTGTCAGCCATTCACGTACACACACACATACAGTCAGACATACAAGTGAGCGTTTTTTTAATCCTAAAAAAATAAAATAAAAACTGCTTATCAATCAATATGTCCTCCCCTCCTTGCTGCTATACCTCATTGAAGGGAAGGGGGCATTTTCATTCCAGGTTGGTCTGTGCCTCTTACACACAGACCGTCGTTGCTTCTAGTCTTACACTCGGGCACTATATTGCGGTGCATGAAGGGGCAAAGCAGGAAGTCTGTGCACTCAGTCTGTGCGCCAGGTCTGATTTCCTGGTCGCCATGGCGACCTGAGTTCCAGGGTTTGTCGAGCCCTGTTATAGAATATTGGGCTTATTTGTGATAATGTTGTTACATTATATATGTTTTTATTTTATTGAATCCAGTCAAAGTGGCCTCATCTGACACTGGGGATACCTCTACAAGTCCCTGCATCGGGATCCAAGCACAGCTCATCGCGGGGAGCCACGATGAACTCTTCCTGTCAGGACGGTATCAATTTCCTGGTTTCACGCCACGTTGTGTGATGTCACGTGGTGTCGGCTAACTCTGCCCACTTTCGGCTTTGTCCCTAGTCATGTACCAGGACCTTCAATGTGTCAAGTATAATAAAATAAACTTCATCATTGGAAGTTCTAAATGTAACAAACCCTTCTCCCCGGAGAGTTTAAAATCATTATATTTAAGGCCATTTTGAGTTTCTCAAAAGCCCATTCAATATACTTTTTATACATTTACATCCCTGCCAAACCGAAACATAATGACCTTCATCCAGACCATGTATTGCTTTCATTAAAGCATTTCTATGTAAAATGCATTCGCTTGATGTAAGAGTGAATATAGGTGAATGTTTGGCTGACACTTGCCCTTTAATGTAGTTTCATACTGTAACCATAATTCCCCTTTATCTGGCGTTAGGTTTCCAGTTCTATAGAATAAAACTTGCTCAGCAGACGAGGGGGCTGGTGGGGGGTAATCTCTGCCATAGATTAATATTATCATTTTTTACATACCCCTTCGGAGAATCTGGTTGCTAGCGGTAACAGACTGCGTTCTGTATAATAATACCTTACAGCGCTAGGATTAAAGTACCTTTTAAGCACTTGTTATCCTATATAACCTACGTGGAGAAGGAGGAAGAAACTGTGGGTTGTCTTCTTTTAAACGGACCTTTTTTTAAAGTGAAAAATGATATAATGTCTGGTTTGGAGAACGCCACACAAGGAAGGGAACCCAGGAGAGTCTTTGTACACACATATATATATATATATATATATATATATATATATATATATATATATTTTCTATTACCGTCCATTATTAACAATACAACATAAACAGTGGAGTGAAGTCACTAATTTCTTCGTCTCGGAGGAATTAAAGTCACGGTGTGCATAATAGCTGTGTCATTACACTGTATTTAACTGGTATAAAGGCACACTACATAGTAGGTAATAGAATTCAAGCACACTGTAAAATGATTGACCTGTAAAACGCGTTGGATGCTTTAAAATGTGTGCAGATTAACTATGAGGTGAGTTTCAATTTGAAACTGTTTATATGTTTATTATAACAGATTGATTAGCGTTCTCTGTGGCGCACAGCTTTTAGGGGGAGTGTAACCACAGCTCCATCTATTTGTACCCATGTCCCATGGGATATATTTATCTTGCTATTAAATAATACTCGAGAAAAAGGCTTCAGCATCTGTAACTAAATCAAAGTATTACATTTAAATTGCAAAAAACAAAGTACTAAAATAAAAGTGCACAGAGCTCAGCATTGAGTTTAAACTGTGCATGTCTAACAGAGATATAGAAACATAGAATGTGTCGGCAGATAAGAACCATTCGGTCCATCTAGTCTGTCCAATTTTCTAAATACTTTTATTAGTCCCCAGTTCCCGGTCTTATACCTAGAATAGCCTTGTCCCTATCCCCTGTATGCTTAAAATCTTTCACTGTGTTAACCTCTACCACTTCCACTGGAAGGCTTTTCTATACATCCACTACCCTCTCACTAAAGTAACACTTTGCCCCTCTAATTTAAGACTATGCCCTCTAGTTGTGGTAGTTTTTCTTTCTTCTAAACAGTCTAAACGTGAGTATATGAACTCCAGACAACCAGTACCTGTACCGCGTACCCTGGAGCCCAATGCTGCAGGGAACGCACAACCATGTGACATCACGCAACCCCGCCCCTTCAGCCCCTGCCCCCTTCATGCCCCAGGAAGGAGGAAAAAAAAAAAAAGAAGAGTAGGGCAAGCATGTGACGACCAGATTAGTAGATACCTGGGACTACCTTCCAGAGGAAGCAGTAACAGCTAACACCAAATAGGAATTCAACAATGGCTGGGATGTGTATAAAGCTGTCCTGAAGAGCAAGTACATCTGAGATTATCTGATGGGCCTAGTGAGGGCGATCAAAAGTATGAGAGCTATTCACTAGAACTGAACTAACAAGTGAAGTGCAACAACCAGGCATTAATAGAGCTGGAAAGATGGAAAAGTTTTCCAACTCGGTTACTAACGCCTGATCTTGCAGTTCACTGTTTTTTTGCGAAGAGCCCTCTCCATTTGGTTCGGGGTACATTGCATGACAAAAAGGAACATTTTTCAAATCAAATCTTTAATAAGCAGTATAAAAATGCATGGGCTCATAGAAATCAAACACTGAAAGACGAACTGCAAAATAAAGAATCAAATAACTTACCGTATTTTCCGGCGTATAAGACGACTTTTTAACCCCTGAAAATCTTCTCAAAAGTTGGGGGGTCGTCTTATACGCCGGGTACTGGGATTTACTCACCTATTTTCTGCTCTGTCTCCGCTCGCGCTGTTAAGCCGGTCCGTGGCTGTGAGGGAAGCGTTGTGAGCTCCCCTCAGGCCACGCGGCTTCGTTAAAGTCTGTTTAAACTTTTTTTTTTAAACAAAACTTTATTGTCCGCGCTGACTGAGGGGAGCTCACAACGCTTCCCTCACAGCCACGGACCGGCTTAACAGCGGGAGACAGAGCAGAAAATAGGTAAGTACTGGGGATTGAGGATTGGGGAAAGGGGGAGGAGGGTGGAAAACTCTATATTTTAACCTAAAAGGTTAAAATATAGATGCTATTTTTCCGGCTTATAAGATGACTTAGTTGGGGGGTCGTCTTATACGCCCAGTCGTCTTATACGCCGGAAAATACGGTATATTACATTAAAAACCATCCTTCCCATCAAACTTCACAAGACTGCAAGAAATCTCATACAGAGAAATATTTACTGAAAGAAAGAAAAAAAAATCAATAATCTGGCCGTCAATTGCTAACAGCCTGCTATTCTTGTATTCGTTTATTCATAAGTCCAATAATAAATAATTAACGTCATGGGCTTTTTTAAAAAATATTTCAGTTCATTAAAATTGAATCGTGAATGACTGATCCCAAATTGAGTTCTTAAATCCATGATCTTCCGTCGTAACTTGCTGTACGCGGTTACCGTTATATGAAATGTATTATGTATAAGCTATTGATTATATAGGAAATTACAACAAAAACTCATTTCTACAAAAGGATCCTAACGAGTCACTGCATTGAAATTACCGTATTTTCCGGCGTATAAGACGACTGGGCGTATAAGACGACCCCCCAACTAAGTCATCTTATAAGCCGGAAAAATCGTATCTATATTTTAACCTTTAAGGTTAAAATATAGAGTTTTCCACCCTCCTCCCCCTTTCCCCAATACCCAATACTTACCTATTTTCTGCTCTGTCTCCCGCTGTTAAGCCGGTCCGTGGCTGTGAGGGAAGCGTTGTGAGCTCCCCTCAGGCCGCGCGGACAATAAAGTTTTGTTGAAAAAAAAGTTTCAACAGACTTTATTGAAGCCGCGTGGCCTGAGGGGAGCTCACAACGCTTCCCTCACAACCACGGACCGGCTTAACAGTGCGAGCGGAGACAGAGCGGAAAATAGGTGAGTAAATCCCAGTACCCGGCGTATAAGACGACCCCCCAACTTTTGAGAAGATTTCAGGGGTTAAAAAGTCGTCTTATACGCCGGAAAATACGGTAATCCCTAATAAGAATGGGGGTCTTTATAGCCACCTTGAATCCAACATTCCGACTGATTGTTCCATTTTTAGCACCTTATAATTAACCCCCAGATGTTTTTGCCTAGGGCCATCGTCCTGAGCCCCACTATGGCATTTCGCCTGAAATTCGGGAATTAGTGGACGTGGAATGAAGGAGATTTGGGAAGTGTGGCGCAGATATTTTAGAAAAGGAAACAGAAGGGACCAATCTCAATGGGTTTTTATAATAACATTGCTGTCCATCAGGTGAGACACTAAATGGTTTACATGAGGCTCTTAATTTGGATAAAAAGAGCACAGGTTCTATTGCCAAACCTCAAAACTCTTGCCCTCTACAAACTGGGACGGTGAGGAGGTGGAGCTTGGAAGGTTGAGTACCAGCATTAGAGGCGGGGCTGCACATGTGCAGTAACCAGTCTTTCGGTGTATAAGACCCTGGAGCCTTCCATTTCTACTGAGTGAGTGCGGTATTAAATCCCGCTGAGCTCTACGTCTGTCGCAGGACAGCAGAATTGCCTCCCAAAATCATTAAGTTGAGAGGCATGCATTCCCGCATGAAATTCGTAATGTCTGCCCCCCCACCCTAAAATGTTAAACAAAACAGTTTTAGTGCATTGTGGCCAAAGCCATTACTTTCACAAAACCTCTCCCTCCATATATACAGATATTGTGCAGCGCTCATCCGATCAACAGTATGCAGCAGTATAGAATGATGGAAGGGGGCCCATGCAGGAGTTTGTTGAGCCCCCGGCTTTCACTGCGAGCAGCCACACCATTCAGCTCTTGGTTACTTCATTTCTGAAGTAGCTCCACGTGTTCCATGATTGAGGTGGTCTAGAGCAAGGATTCATAAAGGATAACTGTACCAACAAATTAACTTGTGTTTAGTTGAAAGATTGCATTGTAGGCATTTTACATAGAAATGCTTTAATGAAAGAATACAAATAATGTACTTTATTGGGCCCTCTTTGCTACAAATAGCTCTAACGGGGCGGACATATTGTTTAGAATCTTGGGACAGATCTTCATTCATCTGCATGAAGGTGAATGTAGAGCTGACCCAAGATTCTATCCAACATGTCTGCCCCCTGTTAGAGCTATATGAAGCAACAAGTGCTCAATAAGGTGCTTTATCTTTATTCTTTCATTAAAGCATCTCCATACACACCATCTACACTTGATGTATTCTTTAAATTAAACATAAGTTATTTTTTGCCTACAGTTGTCCTTTCAACCTGTCCTTGCTCTGTTAATACACATTTTCTTTGTATCCGTATACTTTATTCTGCTTGTATTACTTCCAAACACCGACCAACTACAGTCACCGGTCTGCAAACTCCTTGCCCCTAGATTCTCATTGTTTACACATACTGTCTGGTTTCAATCTTTCCTTGCAAACAAAAACAATTCTAATACATTCCTGAGGCATCACACGAGGACACTGCCATGTGATCGCCCCTTTAATATATTGTAAAATATTTGGGAAAACTAATCCCCGGAGATTTTATTATGTCCCTTAAATTAGATTCACATTATTCATTTATTTAGATGTGCCGGCCGGCCTTAAACCGATTAGTTCTCGTACTTTGTTTAGTGCATATCCAAGATTCTTTCCCCCTCTCAAACCATTATTGTTTTCCTACTTCAAAAAAGATTTGTACGTCATGGGAAAAAAGAGCCAGACAGATTATAGTCCATGGGGGTCTCAACCAATACGAAGGCAGTTACTATGGCTGAAATGAGACCTTGGAGCATCAGGGACAAACTATCACCCTGATGTTACTGTTGGCCCCCTAAAAATATACTGAAGTCGGATGCTGAAATACATGGGGAAGGGATGTTTAAACTTTACTGTTCGGGAACTACATTTCCCGTGAAGCTCAGTCACCCTCAAGCCTTGGACCTGCAGGTATTCGGGGGCTGATTGAGCATCATGGATTATGTTTAGAAGTCAATTGTGGGGTAAGGAGCTAAAAGTTGTGCAATGGAATTTTCCTACTGGTTAGATCACCCCTTAGAACCTTGCCTCAGACATTGCCTTTAGACATAACCCCCACTGGTGCTAGAATGATGTATTTAAAACCTATATAGTCTGCATGCTCAAGTCTTGAGCTCCAGATGGCTGTTACCTATGCCAGTGCTTCTTAAAACTGTCCTCAAGGACCTGGTGTGGTTCCCTAACCATTAAGGAACCATACCAGGTGTTATACATATTCTTACTTAAACGGAACTGAGTAATCCCTAAATCCGGGTCCGTTGTGGGTCCTTGAGGACTGGTGTGAGAAGCACTGACCTATACCGCGTAGACTGGGGTGTAATACCGTGTGGTCATGCAATATCATGTGATAGTCTTGTAACCTGCTGCCTTTTGCCCTTGGTTCCCGGCTGTTGGCAGGTTTGTACATTGTATAATGATGCTGAGTATCGGTATATTCTAAACACACCGATAATAAATATACTGCATTGTATAATGATACTGTGTACCTAAACACAGATTAAAGCAGGCTTTATAAATAATGCTGACTCTGCCCTGACACTGTATAACTACGGAGTGTTTTTTACATAAACCGAAAAAAGCATGAGAAGGGGATCCAGGGGAGCACAGAGAAGGCAACATGTTGCATGCCGAGTTCTACAATGCTATTGAGTATCTCCATGCATCAGACAGAGCTGTGTGAACACAATGCTTATTCCCGTCTCTGTCCCCAGCTTTTTTGGAGTTAAATGCAGACACACCCTGCTCTGTTAATGATCTGTAGACATTAGCAGGGGGCGCTGGAGAGTATCCTTAACTCAATATGTTAGGAAATCAATGATAAATAGGCCCGGGGTTGGAAAGGGCCTCGTCTGAGTGTTAATGAGATGGACGGCCCCGAGAGCAACTTTAATGAGTATTGAGCAGAACCCGATACGAAACACAAGAGGTGAAATGAGATTATTGACTGAGGACTGCGCATGATGCTTACTCAA